>OY979706.1:22970917-23570917 GCA_963855925.1 Inga laurina | reverse complement strand
TATGGATAAAATTGAAAACTTGTTGAGTTTTAAGATACAATTAATAAGTTAAGATTTTTATTGATTCCAGCAAAAAAATATCGGAAGTGACTAACATGTCAATTTTGCAGAGGAGTATGTAGCAAGGTAATCAATTCTGGAGCCAAGAATGTTGGATTTCAGAGCCTTATATCAGTTAGTTTGGATTTCAGCCGCTAACATGTCAATTTTTTCCCTTGCATTGACTACAGTTACGTTGTTTGAATATTTGTGCACGTCTTCTTTCGTTCTGCAAGTTCTTAATTATAATCCACATGGAATTGCTACATGCTGCTGCATTATTTTTATAGAAGACCAGCAAGATGGACATTTGGTTAAGTCGTCAAAAGTCAAAACAACCGATCTGGAAGTGGAAGAAGGTGAAAGATAATTACAAAGTTGTGTGAGAAGCACGCAAAGCTTATATTATGTCTTGTGATGTTTTTCTTGGACTAGCTATATCCTTGTAATTATTGTTCCATGTCAATTTTTAGGTAGGAATAAGAAGTCATTTGTTAACGTTTTTTTTTTCTAAAAAAAAAAAAAGAATTCATTTCATTTCATTTTCTAGAGGAGGAGTATTTTGGCTGCAGTGTTGGATTTTGCCCTCTTTGCAAAGATGTACACCCTCTAGTTCAAAATATAATATTCAAATAACTAAGTTACGCATATCAAAACGTGAGTTAAAAATTTATTAATTCTTTCGCACTAATAACGTACATTTTCAATGAAGGGGTTTCCCAAATTTTCTTATATATATATATATATATATATATATATATATAATTAAGAAAAAAATACTCATATTTGAAGAGTTGATATTGATCTTAAAAATAAGACTTTTTTTTTTTTATATTTATCAATTTTCTCCTAATTTTGTCTGTTGAGTGTAACACCCCAAATTTTATATTCACCAAAAATATATTGTAATTATTTGAATAATTCAATAAAATGGTGAATATTCATGAATTTGGATCTTGTGAATTTTGAAATATTCATATTCATAAGAAAATGGGTAAATGAATTCAAGAATTGAATTAGATTACAAAGGTGATAGCAAAATTATAATTTTGCCAATTTAGCCCAAGATTAAGTATTTTCCAATTAATTGGAGTTAATTTCAATTAATCAAGGAAAATAAAGGAAAATGTATAAATTGAATATTCTTGGTGGAATAAATTGAGATTTGTGGAATAAAGTAAAAGCTCTTTTATTGGTGGATATTAGGAGAAGGGAAATATTTACTTGGAAGATAAATATGCCAAGTGGCATCATCTAAAGCCAAGAGATTAAATTATAATGGCTAAAGTTGGAGCATATGTTTAAATTGCAATAAAATATATTATGTTGACCAAAGGAATGAGATAATTGTAGAAAACCCAATTGTTAATTGAAGGGAATTGGTTCAATTACAATGAGACTTATGACACAAGTTTGGAGTAGATAAGCACAAGTTGAAAGTGGATAAGGCCAAGTACATAAATGCTTACAAGGGATGGCATAAAGTGGAGGGAGTATGGCCTAAAGCAAGTCATCATGAAGGGAGGTATGGTGCAAGGAAAGGTGTTGCAATCTCAACCATTGATGAGATCAAGGGTTAAGATGAAATATGAAGAGAAGAGGTGAGATATTTTATGAAGCCCATGCTTCATCTTTCTTGCTCATTCTCACATCCAAACAACAAAGATAGAGAGAGAGGGAGAGCTTGGGAAAATCTAGAGAGAAGGAGGAGAAATTTTAAGATAAGACCTTGTGGATCCAAGTTTTAAGGCTTCCAATTTGTATAATCTCCTCTCTAATCTCTTCTTCTCAATGAAACACTATGTTTAGCAAGCAAATCTTGAGCTCAAAGAGAAAGAGAGAGGAGGACCTCCAGAGAAAGGAAAAGAACTCAAGAAGGTAAATTCACAAATCCTAACATTATGCTAGTATATGGTTATTGTTGATGATTATGGTTGGATTTGGTTATTTTGTTGAGTTTGTAAATTTGGAAAGTGCTAATCCTAAGGGGTTATGATGCCCAAATTTCTTTAAATCATGATTAAGAAGTGTTTAAATAAGTTAATCAAGGATTAGAAATGGAAAAGTATAAGTTTTGGGAGCTAAAACACAAAACCCCATTTTTTTCCATTTTTCCTTAACATTTCGGCCAGAACCAGAACTGGTACAAGGAGTTGGATTTTCATGAAATAAATGGTTCCATTGGACTCAGTGGGCAAAAATAGGTGGGGTTATAGTTGGGCACTTTTTCGGTAGAGGCCGAAAAAGCATATTTACGAAAACGCCACTGAAATCCCTAAATAGGGGCTGTCAAGGGTATTTTCGTAATTTGACAGTGAATTTGGTAATTTCGAGCCCGGAAATAGATTCCTTGGGCGAAAATAAGTCAAAATAGCTATGGTCAAAATTTTGGGAAAACGTGCCATCGGGCCGGGTACGGCGGGGCCGAGCCGGGTTCCCGGGGGCATTTTTGTAAATTTTCACCATAGACTAATATAACCACAATAAACACTATGGAAGAGTCTAAAATGATACTTGGATAGGTTATGACCTATTTCTGGTACATTTATTATTTTAGGACCGATTTGGAGGCCGGATACGACACGTTCTTCGAGGCACATTTAAAAGAGGATTATAAAGCTTTGAGGTAGGGACATTATCCTTCATACACTATATCATAAGTTATGTGATTGTGTGGATGCCATTGTTTTGTAAATGCACTTTATTAATAACATGATTTGCCTAAAGAGAGGCTGTTAGTGCCAGATGTAATATCCCAATTTTTGATTAAGGGATAATCATGATTATTATGGATAATTATGAATTTAATTGGAAATATTATGTGTTTTATGGCAATATTAACTAATATGTCATAATTAATGGAAAAATTGGAAGGATGGAATTATTGGCCATAAGTGGTAATTAATGGGGAAATTAATTACTAGCTAAGAGAAAATGAGATGTGTAATTATACACTTTTGGAATTAATGTAATATGAATTTGGTGTACATGTGTGTGGTATTTAAGATCAAGGGTTGAGATTCATTTCACATGGGTCGGGATCCAGTGTATTAAGCTTGCGTGAGCTCATTGTGGGAATGAATGAGATGTTGACAAGTGGCATGTGGTGAGCCTTAGGATGAGACAAGAGAGGCATTACATCATCATCTCACCATCTCTCATATTCTCTCTCTCCATCTCTCTCTCGTTCTCTCTCTTCTCTCTCATGGGCGCCATTGTTGAAGGCAAGGGAAGGAAGAAAGCTTGATCTTTGAGTAGGTAAATGATCTCCATTGCTCAAGTTCTTTTCATAAATGTTGATCCTTGAGTGATGAGCTTCATTTTGGTGTTTTTAGTGTAATTATAAATGGTCTTAAAAGTTATTTTAAGACCGGTTTCATATATAACCGATCTTAAAAATTTTAATATTAAGACTGGTTGTTCATAAAACCGGTCTTAAAAGTTTAATTTTAAGACCGGTTATATGAGAAACCGGTCTTAAAATAACTTTTAAGACCGGTTATTTTTATAACCGGTCTTAAAAGTATTTTAATTTTTTATAATTGTTTGTGATTGGGTTAGTTACCAGAACGCATCCTAGAATTGTTAGCTACTTCCAATGCCATACTTATTAAGTGCCATAAAATTATTAATTGTAATGTGTTGTTTAAAAACCATCATATATATATATATATATATATATGCATAATTGTTTAAAACACATGTAGGCCAATGACATGGCTCAAATAGATTCATATGTATAAATGCATGGTTATACATAATCAAAAAAACAACAAACATGTCAAATCATGTAACCAACAATATTTACAACTAACCAACATGTTAATTCATCAATATATACAAACAATTCATCAGTTTTACAAGAACTCACCGTTGTAAAAGTTCATAAATGAATTCAACATAACAATTGCGAATATGATCAATATCTTCTTCTGGAAAAGGGTTAGCAAGTTCAAACATCTGAAACACCAAAGCCAGGCAAAACATTAACTTCACTTAAAAAAATAAAAGTAATACAAAATTTTTGAAATATATATACATTTACCTCTTCAGTAAATTCTGTCGTGCCTAGGGTAATAATATTATAAATGTGCCTCAGAACATACAACCCACACAAGTTGGACACCAGTGGTTGCCTACGGGTTTAAAAAATAATATGATATCATTAAAATAAGTATAAAATTAAAGCATGACTTATTATTGAATACATTCTTAAAACAAACTAATATGTAACTAACCTTTGGCAAGATCCATGTAGGCTCTTTTGTTTCACGAATAGGCCTACTTCAAGAAGTGTGTTGGAATGTCTTCATAGCCTTATATCATCAAAATCATAAAGGTTACTTATTTTACACAAATTCCATAAATTTTGTACACGAAAGGTAATTAATAATGCAAGAAAACTTACGAGTTCAAACTCTTCTTCAATTTACTAGTTGGCTTGCTGAGGTAGAGGGAGCATAAGAGGATGACATAATAACTCTTCTTGCACCAAATAGCCAATTGCCAATGATCACTAAAAAAAGGGAAAACTTCTAAGCAAATATAAAACATCATGTATATTATGAAATATAAATTTGTTTCTTGCTCATGCAAATATGGAGCCAAGAAACACTCAATTGAGGTTTCACAAAGCCTGCGCAATAAGTATGTGTGTCTGATAGCAGTAGTGGTCCCTTTGTCGTAGAGTTGATGTGGGCATAGGAGTCCAAATTTAATGGTTTTGCCATAGTCAACCAACCTACGATTCATGTACCTATAATAATGCAAACACACAAATCTAAGTTTAACAGCGTAATTTGTAAAATATTAACTTCCAATTTGAGAAGATACTTAAATTAAAAAGAGTTGGACAATCGAAATCGTAAGCTGTTGTAGAGGAGCTACCAGGGACATTAAATCATCCCTCTCAAGATAGCATTGCGCCCTTGACTTGCCAACAGCTGACTCAGTAGGCCAATCTTTTATTCGAAAGGACGTATCATATGCCGTCAGAATCACTTACTACATGACATTCAATGAGGCCGTGAAACATCTTGAGTGGAGGGACATGGACATGGAGGTGGAGGTGGAGGTGGAGATGGAGGTGGCGTGGATTCCTCAACTCGATCAGAAACAAGATTTTTTGGCCACAAGATGAAAGATTTGAGGACATCGCCCACAACCTTGAAGTCATCAACAAGGATAGGGAGAGGTGCATCTGTAACGATTACCTCTTCAACTGCAACTCTGACTTAATCATCCTTTATTTCTTTATAGTGGACAGTTGATCCCAAGTTGTGCATGCTCCCCCGTGCAACTAATCATTTCAGAGGATCCTCCACAAACAAGTCACAAGGATCAACAATTTCTTTTCCAGGACCCTCTGATGACTGACCAATACAACTCCCTTTAGTGCTCTGTTTAGGGTTTAGGGAATGAGTATGGAGAGTGCTGGTATCTGCTTGTCTTGTACTCATCATGATCATCCATTCCTCCTTCATCTTGCTGAACCTTTCTTCAAATCGTGCATCAAATGATGCTTCTGCCTCGGCCCTAGCTTCCGTCCTCATAGTGGCCAATATATGCTCCATCTCCTCCCTAGTCACCATACTACTTGAGGAACGACGTGGGGATGCTCCAAAGTAATCCCTTATGACTAGCCTTTCTCCAACCCCCCTGACACAACTGGGATGCTCACGTTTGCCTGTAGCTACAGTCAGGATGTCATTCCTTCCATCCGACTTAAACGATCCCTCAGCTTATTTTTTTTTTGAAACTCCTCCTATAAGACACAGATGACAAACGTCAATAATGAAATTTGTTTAATAAATAATTAATAACAATAAGTCAACAACAATACTTACAATTTTCTCACAAACTATACGAGATTGTTCACTCGTATAAGACCCGCTCCTCTTTTGGTTAGCGAACAACCACTTCTCTTCACGACGTATAGGAGATGGTGGAGAAAGAAGAACAGAAGGATCGGATTGAGCTGCTTCTTCCAATCTCTTCCGTTTGGCTGCCAACAAGTCTTTTTTGGCCTTCATATAACCCCCACGGGACATTGTATGGGGGCAATTATTCTTTTTACCACTCTCTTAGGCCTTTTTCCTTTTTTTCCTGCAAATAAAAAATCAACATTAAGATACAATAAAGACAATTCACAATTTATAAGTAAATCAAATGCAAAATAAGTCAACTCACCAATGCTTCTAGAGTAGTCCGAAGCCGTCTAAATTCTTGCCAAGTGTGTTCGTCAATATAAGAATACTGGTCGCAGGGATTAGGACGAGGCTTAAACTTCCTCGACATGCACATAATTGTGGGCCAAACTTGTCTTAAACTTCCTCCAGCGTTCATCACAATACGTCATTGTCTTGTTATGAAGGGATTCATTCTCAGGAATGTCGTAAGTGACCTGGATAGTTTCCCAAATATGTTGTTTCACATTTTTATCCACATTTCTCCACTGCTCTATTAAGATGCTAGGCTTATTGCATGCTAAGAAGCCGACAAAACTCCTATACCGTTGGGCATTAGGCCCGATTGGTTTCCAATATTTATCAAACTCAATCGGAATCTTTTTCCCAGTATTCAGATTGAGAAGAATGTCTCTCAATCGGGTGTCTCTCCTACCCCTTCGTCTAGGCTGGTTACGTGGCTCACTGTGTTCTTGGCTCGGAGCATTGCTAGGCTCGCTTTGATTAACATTAGTTGGATCCGGAATAACCTCACTAGGACGACTTATTATCCTCACTTTAAGGACACTATTTAAGGATAGATAATTATGGTTTAAGAAAATTTTGCTACACGGTGCTTATTGCTATAACACGGCACTATCTATAAAGACATCGTTCAAAAGCAATTCCCAAGTTATGTAAACATGAACAAATAATTAATTGCAGTGCATAAGTTGATAACCAGTATCAAGCAATATCAGCACTATGAATTCAGAGTTTTACTATATTGAACATACATGCAAAAATACAGAATTAGAATCAAAGCCAAGCCATCCACTTAGGCAATATGAACACAAGCAAGTTTTCATTCATCAAAATGTTCCTGCAAGAGTATAGTATGAAGCACCATGAACACGTAGACAGTCCTAAATGCATTAGGAGGTAGACACATAAGCAACACCAAAGTCCAAGGAACTATAACTTACAACAATGAACCCTTCTCATACACAACCAAAATAAACCCAGGTCCACAGAAGCATAAGCACATTAACCTCAGACAAATGCATATAGTAAAACTCTTCAGAATAATTAACGGTACCTTCAACCTTTGCTTGAGGATCCTCTTCTTCCTCTGGATTTGAATACTTTCTGGCCACTTTACGAATTGAGTAAGGTCTCTCTTATGAGACAATGGATGCTTCTGAAAAGTGGGTTGATGACTTGCTGCAAGAATCGAACAAAGAAAATGGAGGCCAAGTCATCTCACAATTTCGAGTCATCTCACAATTTCAATGAAATACCCAAAAACAAAACCATTAATTTAATTGAACGCTTGGCGATTGAAACTCAAACCTGACAATAAAAACGAGGTTGAGAAGGAAACCAATCAGAAGGAACAAGCGACGATAGCCTTACGGCAATGTATTCAACCATAGATCTACGTTGACGGCGGCGAAGGTTAAGGACGAAGGAGAGAAGGGGAAAGGAGAAGCTGCCGCGAATCGACGGAGGGATTTTGCTGATATGCTTGAGTATCAGATTTCAGAGTTAAAATTAGGCAGGTTATGAAATTTAGGTCAGTTTTAAGACCGGTTGTAATTAAAAACCGATTTTAAAAGTAATATTTAAGACCGGTTATTAATAATAACCGATCTTAAAGTTTTAATATTTAAGATCGGTTTTTATTTAAAACCGATCTTAAAAATAATAAACATTTTATTTTTTTAGTTGTCTTTAATTTAGATAATATTTTCTAGACCGGTTATATTTAGAACCGGTCTAGAAAATATATTACATATATTTATTTTTTTTAATTGTATATATTTTAAGACCGGTTTTTCTTATAACCAGTCTTAAAAGTATTTTTAAGACCGGTTCTAAAGATAACCAGTCTTAAAATTTGATCATAATTACAAAAATGCCACCGGTCATATTTTTAAGACCTTATCCGATATAACCGGTCTAAATGTTCCAGTCTAAAATCCCTTTTCTGTACTAGTGGTTATTGATTAAAGTTGGGAAGAGGGGAAAATGAATAAAGACCAAGAGGAAAAAAAAAGAATAGAGAAGAGGATTAGAGAAATAGAGGGACAGAGATAAGGAACGCATACAAAATAAGAAAAAGAGGCCATAATGATTGCTATGCCCTCATTCTATTATATAGTATGTGCATAGCATGGAATAAAAAACTGGATTAGACCAACCGGTCAGACTGGAAAATAGGTGAATCAGTCTTCACTCCTGTCCGGTTCATTGCTTGAGGGGGGGAGGAGAGTTGAACCGGTGGAAATTGGTTGAACCGGTACAAAACCGGTGGATTACTGGTTCAATCGGTTTGCTTTTTTTTTTTTTTGAAAAAGAGATATCTAGTTCAACAATGAGGGTGAAAAAGAAAGAAAACCATAGATCTAAATCGATATACATACAATTTATAATATTTTAATAAATTATAAGAACAAATTTTAATTTCAAGGCCACGAAAATTTAAAAAACAAAAAGAATAAATGAAAAAAATATTATATATTATATACATATAATATATAATATTTTAGTCAATTAATTTGATATGATTCAAGTAATCAAATATGATATAATCAATTAATTTTATCTATATAAGTTTAAAAATATATTAATATATATATTGTTACTAATAAATTGTAATATTTTAATATGACCAATTCGACCACCGGTTAGACCCCGGTTGACTCATTAACCCTTGAACCTGTTCCATGACCGGTTCATTACCTGATCTGATTTTTTATTCCTTGGTGCATAGTACAAAGTGATCATGCCCTAATGGAATATCTTAAAGAATATTACATAGGATACAATATTAGCTTTAGAAGTGTTACAATAACGAGGCCACAATTATTCTTATATTCAGGAATATTACAGACTCATTAATCATTCATAAACTAATGTTATCCATCAGACAGAAAGAGACTAAATCTATATTTGGAATAGCTTTTTTTTAGAAAATAAGTGTTTATTACGTAAGTCGAGATAAAACTCCTCTCATATACCGTAAATTATAATTTATAAGCACTTATAAGTAAAAAAATAAGCTATCACAAATAAACACTAAATGACTTAACTACGATTGCAAAAATTGAGTTACAAGGGTATTACTAGGGACTTGTTTATAGCCTATTGCCCCTCATTCTCATTAAAGGTGTGTTTGGTTTAAGGGGAGGGTAGGGGGGGAGAGGGGAAATTACAATTTTTAACAAAAGAAATTCCAAATTTACCCTCTCATTTTTTTAAATTTTGGGTTCCTGCCTAAAATTTATTTTCTCATTCTTTTTAAATTTTGGATTCCTGCCTAAAATTTAAATTCCTTCAACCGAAAAAGGTAATTTACCCATCCTCTCACTCCCTCCCCTCCCCTCAAACCAAACACACCATAAGGGGCACTGGTGACCTCTTAGTTTTGTTTTTATTTATTTACATAGCATATGTGTTACTACATCTGGTACTTCTATAAAAAAAATCGTTCATAGTGCAAAACCAGTGGTTGTATAAGGTATGAAACTTTATTTTTCCATTCAAAGGCCCTGTTGTGTTTCCAGTGATTCAGATGAACTGTAACTCTTCATTTTGGTTAAGCGATAATTAAACTTTGTGACAGAAAAGAAAGTGAGTGTCCTCTAATGGGAGGGTTTTTGGCTTTTTGCCAAATTGTACCCTGCAAATAAATGACCTCTCCTACATTAGCACTCGATACTCCTCTTATAATCAATCTTGTTAATATTAATAAACGGCCTCTCACCAAATATGGTCCAGAATTTTTTTGAGAGATTTAAAACGAACTAATTTTACAAAAATGTTATTTTTCATGGTAAAAATAAAAAATTGGGTTACTTTTCAAAATTAAATATAATAAAATAAAATAAATAAATTATCCATTATCCAACATAATTAATAAATAATAAAAATATAATATAAAGATGAAAGGTTAAAGTAAAATATAAAATTTTTTAACATTATTTATGGCAAAAAATTGAATATATAGAAATTAACAAAACAGCTCTTTTTTAAATATTATTTATTTTTATTAAAAAACAATTAAAAACCCTTCCTCTCGACGGGCATAGAAGAATTCCTCACGCTTGTTTTATTCTTCTTCCTGAGGCTTTGAGGTAAACTTGTGAATTTGCGTATCTTCTGGTTTCCCTCTTCTTTATCAATATCTTTACAGTTCACCTTCGTTTTCGTCCACTATTCATTGGTTTCAATTTGTTTCTTCTATTGCTATTTCTGTTGATTTGGTCTTTCAAAGTTTCATCCGCTTAACTATGACGTACTAGTGATATACTTTCTGGAATATTTTTATAAATGCAACTATTTCTCTATCCTTCGTGTCCCCCTTTTGGGACTTGATCTATCGATACATTTTCTCATACTGTTGTTCGAACTTGTTAATCTTTTTATTTCAAAATTTGTTTATAGGAACATTTTCTCATACATGTTAAGTTTGTCTTGCTATTATGATTCCAGACAAAGAAATATTTTCTTTCACACTTTAATTGAGGGGGTAGAAGATGAGTGTGACTTATCCGATCATGCTGTTTCCCACATTTTTGGATTAGGGCCATATGAAATTTTTTCTGCAGTCTGAGCACTGATGTGTTATTGTCTTGGCAAGACAAGTTAGGTATTAGTGGTCAATGCTGCTTATGTACGCCCTATATGCAGTTTTGAAAAGTAATCTGGTGATGGTTTTGAACTATTGATCATTTTGTTTGTGTATTCTTTCATTTCTTCCAACAAAAGAGGCTGTGTGAATCAGGGTATTATCCAAAAGATGGGAATACATATGAACCTCCGTCCCCAAACTTCTCTTTGTTTATGGGAAAGAACTACCAATGGATTTCGTGAATATCGTTGAATTTGACATAACTAGCTTCTCACTCAATTGCAACCAATTTGAATTCCACTGTGAGGAGGTGGATATTATGTCTAAAATAGAAGCATGGTTCTCTGGTATCATGGGATTCAATGTCCAAGATGTTGAACTCAGTCTTTTCGGTTTTTCTCCTTTGACTCTGCCTTTTAGCTTTGTTAACTGTAGAATTCTCACTAGTTTGATTATTTTTGCAGGAATGATAACTCTTGAATTTCCCTCTCCAGTTTGCTTCTCCAATCTAAAGAAGTTGAAATTAACTAGAGTTGTATTTCCTGATGAGCATTCAACTCATAAACTATTTTCTGGTTGTCCTTTGCTTGAGGATTTGGAAGTAGAGCAGTGTAATTGGGAATATGTAAAAGCAGCTTCTTTGGTATCTCCTCCAATCGAGGATAACATATTGGACCCTCTGCCTCCATGTTTCCTCTACAGCTATTAGACAACAAAGTGAGAGAATTGAAGTTCAAATCCCACCATGTTTAAAGACCCTTAAAGAGAGGTGTCCTAGTCAATTTGAATAGTCAGTTACTCGAATATTTGATAATATAATTTAGAAAAAGCGCCAGATACAGGGTAGCTAAATGGGTTATAAATGTTGAAAATCATGAAGTCTTAAATGAGAATATTCTAGCAACTGGTAGACTTACTAGTCTTTTGTTAGTTGCAATCCTTACTTGACCTTGTTAACAAGAATAGTAAAGTAAATACACCCCATACTTGACTCTTATTTTAAATAACTGACAAGTAAATGTATTTTAATTAAATTCCTTCAATCATGTATCTTTTTCTGCTATAATTCATCCATTAGTGTTGTCTTCCCTGCACGACTAACACCCACAAGTGTTGCATGTTAGTATGCTTGGCTTGAACACACCACTGAACATCACCATTGAACAAATAGGCAATGGCCCTAGCTGAAGGGGTTTTGACCACGAAAGTATGAAATCTCGAGTTTGAGTGCGTGTGAATGTAGAAAACGTCTTTAGGGGAGCTAGCCCAGTTGGATCCAACCATACTTGAATCTATCCCAATTAGATAGCCATATCGAGAAGGCACTATTGACATCTCACCGGGATTGAAGTCTATGCTCTTGAGTTCCTTAACTTCTCATTCCTAACAAAAAGCAACAGCAAAAAATTTAGTACAAAAAATTAATTGCTCTAAAGAGTGAATACTTAAATTTAAATTGTCCATATAAAGTTATGGCTAAAAGATTTTACGGTCCAAAAACAGAACACTTGCTAAAACAATATAATAGGTCTACTTATGAAATATGCATCAGAGTCATGGATACACTTAAACGTTTTTCTGCCAATATATTGACAAATAAAATAAAAAGATGTTGTCGAATTCTCAGGTTGAGTATATTTAAATACAGCGACCCAGATACAGAACTTAGAAAGAGCACAGTGAAGTAGCTACAAAGGATAAAACACAAATAAAAATAATTTTTCCCCTATTGACGCTAATACAAAAAAGGGCTTAAAAGGGTACCTCATCCTTTTGTCCTCACAATGCCTTAGCCAAGGCATGCATTTACCTCAACTACTTTGTCGGCAGAAACTTGTCTGACCACAATTACAGAAAAGCAATAACTTCAGATTATACGAAGAACCAATAAAATTGTTTCTTAGTTTAAAATTTTGGAGACTACATTATTAGAGTAAGAATAATTCTTGCCCTTCTCCATCATTCAAAGAGTTCTTACCTGATATAACTAATTCCAAGTTGGTTTTGCTGTTTGCATCCAATATATCTATTGAGCTTAAAATTTGTTAAATTAAAACATCTAATTTGTAATTGTTGTTATCTGCCACAACCTTTATCTGCAGAAGCAAATGACAATGAACCTTTTTTTTTTTTTTTTTGATACATAATGACAATGAACCTTTTAGCCTCTACTAATACACAGAAAAGCAATCATTAGACAAAGCAACCAATAATATATTACCATTTCAACAACATTTTCAAGGTGACCGGGGAAGATGCAAGATTGTTTGCCCAAATATTCCTTTTTCATCAAGAGTCTTTGTCTCGGTTAAGGTCAAATAAGTGTTTTGCACGTTTCAACAGGAACATAAGCAAAGAATGTCTTTAGTAGAACATTTAGGCCAAGTAAATCATTATAACATAATATCTCCACTCCTTAATATAAAATATATTTAACTAATTTATATATATTAAGAAAATTAGTTAAATTAGCTGTTTTTAAGTGTTGTAAAATATTAGAGACAGAAGATAGTAGCATCTTTTTACAAGTCTATTCATCACTCATGTAGTAAAATGTGAAGTAGTAAAGATGATAGAATAAAAATTGCAAAGTTACTAAACAAAGTCATGAGAAATAGTCACCTCCGATGGATGAAAAGTGGCACCCCAATAACGATTAGGGCTGGCTGCTTCATGTGATTAACATGTGGTGCAACCAATATTTTTCATTAGGAACATAAGAATTTGGCACACACATCCACCATCTCCAATGTTAAAAACAGAGGAAAATAATTTCAACAAAAATGGGAAGACAGAACAAGAAAAGAGGAAACAAAGCCTACTATATTGTAGACAAAACCTCTTTTTGATGCCAATGACTATAACTTTGGAACTTTTGGGGTGAACCTTGCAAAGTTTGGTAGTCTTTAGGGGCGCTTATTTCCTTATTACAACCATCGACTTTGACTGTATTATCTCCAACGAAAAAATACATGTGCCTGAAAAAAAAATCAATCAATTAATTTAAAGATATACTTCTTATGGAAAATCTAAAACTCCTTATAGCCTTGAATTCAACATTATCCTCCCTTTTCATTATCACAAATATTTGAAAATTAAGAAGAATAATTTCTTGAAGAAATCAAACAGTTATAAGAACAACAAGAACACTAACCTTTACATATATGAAGATTGTCGTTTGCTTTCCTTGGTCTGATCTAGGTGAAGATAATGCTCCCTCTATCATAATATGTTTCCTATACATTATATATATATATATATATATATATATATATATATATATATATATATATATATATATATATATATATACATTTCCTATATTTTTATTATAGAATGACAGAACAAAACCATAGTCCGACAACATTTAGATACCATAACATTCAAATATTCAATTATATAAGTTCACAAAAGGACCAACTTAAAGCACAAAAAAGACTTAAAGCCACATCATATTAATCCAGTACAGTCATCCACAATTTAAATAGAAAAAACTACTGAGAAGAAATTCCTTATGCAAAGAGACTTCACTAAGAGGACATCTGGATTTCAACCATTTGTTCCACCACCTGCATTTATTTAGAAGAATAAAATCACCCAAAAATTTTCAATTTATGATTCACTTAAAAAATGAGCAAGCCCATTGGATCATTTTGCTTATTACACTCTATATAATCTATCAGTTTATGATAATGTAATGAAGATTTATATATACCTGTCAGTTTTGGAATCTCCTTTTCATTCTGGCCTTGAAAGTTGCCAAGGGGACATAAATCCAATCATACATGTTAGTGAAGAATTGAAAATAAGCAGCCCTCCATGAACTTTTAAGGATTAAAGTTCCACAGACTCCCCAAAATCCAACAAGGAATCCTAAAATCATGCAGATATAAAATCCAAAAGTTATGAGTTCATCTCCTTCATTTGCATTGATAGGGGGACTGGTCTTGCGATTTTGATCAAAATCATCATTTTTCGAGCATCCTTTTGTGAGTGGCTGGCCACAAAGCCCAGGGTTTCCAATGTAACTCTTAGCATCAAATGTTTGAAGTTGAGTAGCTTGTGGAATTTCTCCTGATAAGTTGTTGAAAGACAAGTTCAAGAAACTCAAAAAATTCAAACTTGAGAAGCTTATTGGAATTCCACCAAAAAGAGAGTTACTTGACAAATCAAGTGATTCCAACATTTTAATTTGGCCCATGTCCTTGGGAATGAATCCTGACAGATTATTTCTTGATAGATTCAAAGACGCCAATGCCACAAGTGATGTCATGCTACTGGGAATTTCTCCTGTCAGGTGATTACCAGAGAGATCAATGGCTGTCATTAGCCCAAGATTCTTGTCATACTTGACATCTTTCCCTTTCCAATTCAACATTGCATTTTCAATAAAAAGTGCTTCTTCATTATCCGTACTAACTATAAAATAAGAAATGGTATACCTTGGAAATGTTAAATTTGACAAGGCACTCAAGTTATTGAAGCAATGGGGTATAGTCCCAATAATATTGTTCTGCGAAAGATCTAAAATTTGAAGAAGTGATAACTTGCATAAACTTGTAGGTATATTTCCATGAAACTTGTTTGCTTGGAGACGCAAAACAATCAATTTGTGCAAGTAATGACCAATCCATGCCGGCAACTTTCCATGCAAATTATTCTGGCCATAATCAATGAACTTCAAAGACGGAGAGTCCATTAAAGTTGGTATCTTTCCAGAGAAGTTATTGTTATTTAAATGGATAGTTTCAATTTTCTTCAAAGTACCAATTGAAGCTGGTATTTCCCCTGTGAAGTTATTGTTTGCCAATATCAAAACTTCCAAAGACATAAATTGCCTCCAACAGTGAGGAAGTTTTCATGTTAGCAAATTACTTGACATATCAAGATATTCTAATTCAGATTGTAATATTGGACATAAAGAAGATATGGGGCCAGAGAATCTATTATTTGAGAGAAGCAAGACTAGTACTTGTGGTGAAAATTGTGGGATGGGACCTGACAAATTGTTGAAACTCAAATCCAAATAATACATTTCAGATTTTGGTAATGATCTTGGCAATTCTCCATGGATTTTGTTATGGGAAATATTCAAGCATGACAGAGTCGGGAGTAGCCATATCCATTCAGGAATTGGATCTGAAATTGAGCCACCAGAAATGTCCAACTCAAAGAGCTCCCTTTGATGTTTGAGCCACATTGGAAAGCCAATGCTAAAATCGCATGACCTCGCAATAAATATTTGCAATTGAAAAGGTGGAACCCATTTTGGACTAAAGTTGAATGAAAGGAAATTATTAGAGACATCCAAGTCTGTCAAGTTGGATAAAGTTGACAGATGTTCTTCATTGACCACACCATTCAACTTATTGTCATGCATATACAAGTGTTCCAACGATGAAAGTTCATTGAGTTTGGGGAATGGCCCACTCAGATTGTTATGACTTATATCCAATTCTACAAGATGAAGCAAGTAACCAAGTGATTGTGGAATTGGCCCATTAAGACTAGTATTTGTAAGTAATAGTGAGTACAAGGATGAGAATTTCGAAAAATCCGGAAATGGGCCACTACAGAATACATTAAGTGTTAAGTCCAATATCTCAATACTATGTTGGGCACAATACAATTGTGGTATCCAATCACTTAATGGACCAGATAAATTGTTGGACCTTAAATCCAACTCACGCAGTCGACAAAAATTAGAGATGGCTTTCACAACATCATTGTCAAGATGATTATCAAAAAGATACAAACTTTCAAGAGAAGTTGTATTTGTAAAGGTATCTGAAGTAACATGTTGTAAGGATGTTGATGAGAGATCCACACTTTTAAGAGAATTCATATTTGAAAAAGCGCAAGCATGAATATGTTGGAAAGGATTCTCTGAGAGATCAATTTCTACCAAGGTTTTGCTAATATTTGACACCCAATATAAGATTGAACTGTTAAGGTCATTATCTGCAAGACTAAGGCTTGTGAGAGAAGTGGAATAATTACTGTGGAGGAAGGATTTGGGATTGACTTGAGGTAGAGCACATCCATCTAAGCTAAGCTCAAGTAGAGAGGACATTTTTGACAATGATGAGTGCCAATCTAGTGCTTGACTTAGATTTACCAAAGACAAATCAAGATGCCACAAAGAAGGAAGTTGGGAAACCCACTTAAGATCATTTACAATCAAATTATCATTTCCATCAAGGTCAAGAGTTTCTAAATTAGATAGATTTCCTAGTTGATGAGAAATAATGCCAACAAGATCTGCACCTGAAAGTATCAACTTTCTTAATTGAGGAGCTTTTCTTGATAAAGTTGATTGCCAATCAATAGCTTGACTTAGATTAACTCGAGACAAATCAAGAAGCCTCAAAGAAGGAAAGTGTGAAACCCACTCAAGATCATTTGCAATCAAATTATTGTTTTCACTAAGGTCAAGAGTTTGTAAATGAGATAGATTTCCTAGTTGATGAGGAATAATGCTAACAAGATCTGCATCTGAAAGTATCAACTTTCTTAATTGAGGAGCTTTTCTTGGTAAAGATGATTGCCAATCAATAGCTTGACTTAGATCAACTTGAGACAAATCAAGATGTCTCAAAGAAGAAAGGTTAGAAATCCACTCAAGATCATTTGCAATCAAATTAACATTATTCCCAAGGTCTAGAGTTTGAAGATTAGATAAATTCCGCAATTCATGTGGAATAGCACCACCAAGACGAGCATTTGAAAGATATAACTCTCTTAATTGATTAAGAGAACCAATGCATTTTGGAATTTTATTACCTCCAAAATAGTTCAAGCTGAGGTCTAAGTGAGTTAGATGTTGCAAATCACATAGTGAAGAATCGATTTTACCTCCATTATATGAGACTTGCAGCTTGATGACATGACCTGTCAAATAATTGCAAGAAATTCCATTCCAGTTGCAACAATCAGCTTCATGTTTCCATGAGGAAAGAATTCCGAAATCATCAGTGAAATTAGCTTTCAACTTGAGAAGAGCTTGCTTGTCTGTTTCAACACAACTCTTTATGTTGGAATTTCCTGCACACATAAAGACGCATAAGGCTGCAATCAAGAAGTAGATATTGAAAGTGTGGCTAGACATGTTGATCACCATGCTTGTGATTCTTTTGGATGATAAAACGAATTATGTGATTTAATAGACAAAAAATATTCCATACTTTTCCAACTACTACATTTTCCCACGTGGATTCATAACTAAAATTTCACGTGATTACATTGAATATCGCTTTTATAGTTACGTTTGCCATACGAAAAGGATTTATGGCAGACTTTACAGTAAACCAAACATATTTATGCAATAAATATAATTATGTATACTATTTAAAATCAATATTTAAAAGGATCAAATAACAGAAACATTTATGTTCTTATATTAACTAATGTGTTAGTAACTTTGGGTGGACTAAGATTTAATTTTTATTTTTTATTTTTGACTTGTAAAATGATTTTAATCCTTTTGAATCATTTCTGTCAAATAATTAGTATTTGAAATAAGTCAAATTCATTTAAAGTAATAGTTAGTAATAATTATGCACCGTGCAAATAGGCCTATAACAAAAAACAAACGGTTAATTAGCATCAAAATTCCACTGCTAAACTTAATGATGTAAATCCGTTGTTAAATAATTAGTGGTAGTCTATTTGACAGCGGAATCATTCAATTCCATCACTAATCCACTATCTTTTCATAGATATTTGACTAAGTATTCTATTGTTGATAGCTTTGTAAACTAATTATATAAAAGTTTTTTTATAAATGAGAGGTCGTAAACTCAATTCTCATCTCACTTATAATTTTCTGTCATTAATGTCTTATATAATTAAACAAAAAAGTCTTCCACTTCGACTTTTCAATCCCAATTTCACGTAACCGTGACCATACGAGCCTCTATGAGTACTTTATTTGTTAGCCACTTGCATGAGTATTCTTTGGGTTGGAAGAATTGTGCCATAATTGGAGGATTGTTTAAAAAGTCATGTTCTAGCTCTAAATTAATAATAACTTGTCGGTCACTTGAAGTCTTGTTGGGGGCGTAGACTTTTGCCGTGCTCTTAGGGCTTGTTTGGTAGCAGGGGAAAGGAGGGAAAGTGGGCGGAGGGAAAATATTTTCGAGTTGAATTTAAAAAAATTAGAGAATTGGGTTAAAAGTTTTTAATTAATTTTTCTTACTCTTTTATCTTATATATTCTCTTTATTAAAATTTTATTACCCCACTTCTTCAATCTTTTAAAATTCAACTTATAAAAATTTTCCCTCATCTCCATTCTCCTCCAAATCCCTCACACCAAACAGACCCTTAGGGTCATAGGGTTGTCTTTGTCATTAATTCTTTTCCATGACATTGTTTAATATTTTTAGACCATCTACAAATATATATTTCATATTTTTATTATAAAATTTTTAACATATAAATGTTAGTTATTATTCCTATAAATATAATTATATAATAATTAATTGTGGAAGTCATATTATTTTACAAGAATAAAAAATTATATGTTTGTTTAATTTGTTTAATTACATAATAAAATCAATGAGAATCTAAATAAATGTTGAACATATGGGTATTCTCCAATGCAACAAGTAATGGTCGATTCTAGGTTTAGTTAGTAAGGGTGATTTTTGTCAATACCCATTTCTATTTCGATAATTGAAGAGTAATAAAGACAAGATTTTGTCGGCATATAGAAAAGTACCATTATACTGATAAAAGTATTCATTCACAATCCCAACGTTGTTCGTCAACAAAATAAAGAAATATAGCGGAAATTCTAATGTTTATAAGATTCCTCAAAATATCTTAAACATAAACTAATTATAATCACCAGCCTTGACCTTGCCTCGATACATGTGCCAATCACTTCTTAGCGACTACGCCTTTGCCTTTCGTCCCACTGGCACCTGCTGAGATGTTTATTTTAAAAATAAGGTGAGATTCCGAAGAACCCCCGTAGAGACATACGATCGACATATAAAATATGAAAATTAAATATGCAATGCACCATATTAGGTAAAAATGAAAGTTCAATTCGATTCACATATAATTACATCAACTGAGTCATTGACCACAGCTAGGATTTTCGATATAACGTTTTTGGGCACCGAACCATAACTAGGTACTATGGCTCTAGCACACAATCATATCACAAAATACAATAACAAATATATACAATTATTCACATAGTGTATGAAGAATGGTAGTCCCGACCTCAAAGTTTTATCAATCCCTATTTAATGTACCTCGTAAAACATGTCGCTTCGGCTTCCGACTCGATCCTAAAATATTAAATGTATAACAAATAGGTTATAACTTATCCAAGTATCATTTTAGACTCTTCCATAGTGTTTCTTGTGGTTATATTAGTCTATGCTAAAAATTTACCAAAATGGCCCCGGGACCTCGGCCCGGCCCTGCCTCGCCATACCCGGCCAGATGGCACGCTTTCCCAAAATTTTGACTAGGGCTATCCTGACATATTTTCACCCAAATAATCCATTTTTGGGCTCATAATCATCAAATTCAGTGTCAAATTATGAAAATACCCTTGACAGCCCCGATTTAGGGTTTTATGGGCGTTTTTATAATTATGCTTTTTCGGCATTTTCCAAAAAATTGACCAACCGTAACCCCATCTATTTTTGCCCACTGAATCCAATGGAATCATCTATTTCATGAAATTCGAGTTCCTATCCCTTGTTCTGACCTTGGCCGAAACTTTGACAAGAAAAATAGAAAAATGGAGTTTTGTATTTTAGCTTCCAAAACTTATACTTTTCCACTTCTAATCCTTCATTAACTCATTTAAACACATCTTAACCATGATTCAAAGAAATTTGGGCAGCACAACCCCTTAGGATTAGGGCTTTTCCAAATTTACAACTCAACCAAAAATCACCAAATCAACAACAAACTTCAATATCAACTTCATACAAGTATAGATTTGAGTTTGGTGTAGTTACCTCTTAAGCTTCTTGAATCCTCTCACTCTATGCGTCCTCTCCTCTCTCTCTTAGAGCTCAAATGTGTCTTCTAAAACATGGATTCCATGAAGAAGAGGAGTTTAGAGAAGGATCTAAGGACTGCTACAAGAAATTGCTCAAGAGACATCACTCACCTTAAGTTCCTTCTTCTTCTTCTCTCTAGCTCTCAAGAGTTCTCCAAGCTCTCTCTCTCTCTCTTCTTTCTCTTGGTGTGGCCGAAATGCATAAAGGGAAGGGAAGAGGAAGTGTTTTAATCAACTGCCTCTTCTTTTCTCTTAGCCCTTGATTTTTCAAGATTAAATCTTGTGGTGACACTTGTCAAGAACCATACTTCCACCTATACCTCCTCATAATTACCCCATTTGGCTTCCCTTAACATTGGACTATTTTTTTCTGCCTTGGTTAGCCTCACAAAAACCGTCCCCCCTTAATGCTTCCTAACCAAGTTTCGTTTCTCCAACTAAATCCAATCTTGCACTCAACTAGGCACTCAATTAGTGAATTGAGTTTACTCCATGTCATTCCCATCATGCACTCAATCATGCCTTCATGTAGTGTACACTCAACCTTGCATACATGTGGTGTACCATTGTCATCATGACTATGTTCATATAACAATTAGACATGTGCTCTTGGAAATTAATTATAAGTTAATCTCCTCTTCATATGATAATGACACTTGTCATAACATGATCTAAATAACTATTTTCCTCTCCAATTTCCTTAAGCTAGGCGAAAATATCAAGGAGAAAGGGAATAGAATTTGTTCCAACATTTTCCATAATTCCCTTAATTGAATTATGCCCAAGTCCTTTTAATTTCACAATTCTTGATTTATTCTTCCAAGAATATTCAATTTATACATTTTATTTTATTTTCCTTGATTAATTGAAATTAACTTCAATTAATTGGAAAATAATTAATCTTGGGCTAAATTGGCAAAATTATGATTTTGCTAACACATTCATAATTTAATTTCTTTCTTAAATTAATTTTCCCATTTGCTCATGAATATTCACCATTTTATTGAATTTTTCAAATAATTATAATATATTCGATGAATATAAAATTTGGGATGTTACAATTTTATCCTAAATTTTCTATATTTATAAAAAAATATTTTTTATGTTACATGATTTAAATGAAACATGCTTAAACTTTAAAATCTTTATTATAAATTAGATTAAATTGACAACTTAAAATATTTTTTATTTTTATACAATATAAAATGACATCTATATTTACGTGAGGAGTATATATTCTATTACTTTTCACATTATCATGGATGTTCATCAAAGACATGATATTGTGTATGCTAAGAATTCATACTTCTTCGGCTCTTTATTGTAAGGTATCAATTAGAAGTAATTTTTGATCTTGCATAAAAGACACCAATTGCCGTATCAATTACTTTTTTCCACTTTACCCTTATAGTTAATTTAGGTTTAAATTTGTAAAAATTAATTCACATAATTTAAAGAGGGGTCAAGTGGAAAACAAATTTAATGATTTAACTATCATTTATTATTCTGCGAGAATTAGTAGTTGGTGACTTGATGCCTTATAATAAGGATTAGAGAGAGTATATTTTTATTATCAATATAATTTTTTATATGAACATAATAAAAAATAAACTATCATTTAATGTTTGACTCTTTGACTTATAAATAATTTAAATGCTTTTGAACAAGGTCATTTTCATGTATTATTATTAGTGGGGACTGGCTATGGGGAGGGCCAATTAATAGTTAGTAATAATTAAAATAAATTTTGGATTAAATATATATGAACAAAAATATTATTGGTAACCGATTGATCAACCTTTTATTTTAACACTGTTTCCTCTTAGTCTTCATAAAGCAGTTGTGAAATTTGAGTATTCAAAGAAGGTATATTAGGTTTATGGTTTTTGTTTGTAATTATTTAAGAAATCTTTTATGTTTGATATATTTTTTATAAAAATATAGAGTTAAGGGGCAAAAATACTCATAAACTTTTATTAAAAGTGTATCCACCACCATAAATTTTTTTTGGGAGCACAAGTAGCCATGAACTTTCAAAATGAGGGCAAAAGTGCCACTTCCATTAAAACTAACTAACGGTCGTTAACTCCAGTGCAAAAGTATTAAAATACTGACATCTAAAAAAAAGGTTAAAGGGCAAAAATACCCATAAACGTTTTTCAAAAGTACGTCTACCACCATAACCTTTTTTTTATATAGGGGTATTTTCGTACTTTCGCATTGGAGTTAACAACCGTTAATAAATTTTAATGGAAACGTCATTTTTTCCCTCCTTTTGAAATTTCATGGTTACTTTTGTATCCAAAAAAAGTTTATAATGGTGGATACACTTTTGATAAAAGTTTATACGTATTTTTACCCCTTGACCTAAAAATATATCCTCAACTTCAATTTTTAATTTGCACAACTTTTTTTCAATCAAATTTCAATGTAAAATGTTAATGGACAAGTCACGAGTCAACCATGCCTATCATTAATGAGACTGTAAGTCATAATATTTTAATAGCTAAATTATACAAAAATGATAGCCGTACATAAATCTTATGGCCATTGTTGTTAGAAAAACTTTCATGTCTGTATGGGGAAAAAAAAAAACCTTCCATATCTTAAGCAATTATACTATATTATATTTAACAAAAATGAAAATATCATATATGTTGAAATTAAATTCGGACATATTTCATTAGTCAAAAAATATGAAGAGGAAAATTTGCAATATCTATTATGATACAGTGTAATGGTGATAATTCATAAAATATTTTTATTTAATATTTGTCAATTAAATTTTATTTTCTGTATCGAACCAGCGAGTGCCCTTAAAATTGTCACATATATTTAAGTAGATTATTTTTTTAAACGCTGTTATTTTCAATCAAAATGGATTATATAATTTTCTTATGTTTTATATTTGTAATATTTATAATACTAATAATAGTTCTACAGAATCAATTTATAACTATCATGTGTTTTTTATAAGCAAAGTTATCCTCCTTTAACCCTATTTGAGGCATTGTTAGCCATTAAATGAGAACACTTCTCCTAGTGAGGATTTGAAACCAATATTATGAGAGATTAACCCCTTTTGTTAAACCCAACACCGTAAGTTATAAGTATAACTATCATGTAATTTTGATTTGACTAACATTTAATTTTTTTACTTGTAAAATGATTTTAATCCTTTTGAATCATTTTTGTCAAATAATTAATATTTGAAAAAAGTCAAATTTATTTAAAGTAATATTTAGTAATAATTATGCACAGTGCAACTAGGTCTATAACAATAAAAAAAAAAGTTAATTAACGTCAAAATTCTGCTACTAAACTTATGTAATTCCGTCCTTAATTAATTAACGACAATTTATTTGAGGGCGGAATATCATCCAATTCCGCCGCTAACACACTATCTTTTTATAGATATTTGAATAGGTGTTCAATTGTCTATGGTCTTGTAAATTAATTATATAAATGTTTTTTTTATAAGTGAGAGGTGGTAGACTCAATCTCTTATCTCACTTATAATTTCATGTGGCCTTCTCCTATAATTTAAAAGAAGTCTGTCCCTTCCGCTTTTAAATCCCAATTTCACGTAATCGTGACCATATAGGCCTATATACCATTCTTGTTAGACACTAGCATGAATGTTCTTTGGGTTGGAAGAATTGTGCCATATCTGGAGGATTATTTAAAAAGTCATGTTCTTGCTCTAAATTAATAATAACCAAGGAACAAAAAACCGGACCGGTCAATGAACCGGTCATGGAACAGGTTTAAGGGTTAATTGTTTAATTGGGGTCGAATCGGTCATATTAAAATATTACAATTTATTAGTAACAACATATATATTAATATATTCTTAAACTTCTATAGATAAAATCAATTGATTATGTTAGATTTGATTACTTGAATCATATAAAATTAATTGACTAAAATATTATATATTATATGTATATAATATATAATATTTTTTTCATTTATTCTTTTTATTTTTTAAATTTTTGTAGCCTTGAAATTAAAATTTGTTCTTATAATTTAGTAAAATATTATAGATTGTATATATATCGGTCTAAATCTATTGTTTTCTTTCTTTTTTTGCCTTTTTTAAAATCGGATATCTCATTTTTCAAAAAAAAAAAAAAAAGAGCAAACCGGTTGAACTAATAACCCACCGGTTTTAGACCGATTTGACCTTCCCCCCTCTGAAACAGCAATCCGGACCCAACTGAGAACTGGTTCACCTGTTTTTCGGTCGGACTGACCAGTCCGATCCACTTTTTCACACCATGATAATAACTTGTCGGCCACTTGAAGTGTTGTTGGGGGTGTAGACTTATGATGTGCTCTTAGGGTCATAGGGTTGTCTTTGTCATTAAGTCTTTTTCAAGACCATTGTTTAATTTTTTTAGACCAGCTACAAATATATATTTCATATTTTTATTATAAAAGAATTCATACTCCCTTGACTTCATTTTCATTTTATCATAAGGTACAAATTAGAAGCAATTTTTGGTCTTGCATGAAAGGCACTAATTACCGTATCAATCACCTTTTTCCACTTTACCCCTATAATTAATTGAGGTTTAAAGTTATAAAAATTAAGTCACGTAATTTAAAGAGGGGTAAGTTGAAATAGATTTATCAATTTACAACAAATTTAATGATTTAATTATCATTCATTGGTCTGTGAAAATTAGTAGTTGGTGTCTTATAATAAGGATCAAAGGAAGTATATTTTTTAATATCAATATAATTTGTTATACGAACATAATAAAAAATATACTATCATTTAATGTTTGATTCTTTGACTTGTAAAATATACTACATGACAGACCCATTTAAACCCGACTCATTTTTTATGCTCTAAATCATGGGCCCAGCCTTTGGCTTAAAACGGCTTAAACAGGCTAGCCCGACAGGCTTGGCTTGTTTATGATTAATTGTGATTAAAGTTGTTTACATGAAATTAAGGTTAAAAAGGGGCAAAATGTCAAATATTTCATGATTTACTTTAATTGATTGATTTTTGGAATATAAGGTATTACATTTTGGGTTTATTTTCTTTACATATCATTTTAGAGAAAACTACAAAAAGGACCTATAACTTTTGAAAAATGCAAATTAATGTTGATAAGGACCCTAGAAAATTATAGAAAAGTACCCAAAACTTCTAAAAATTGTACAAATGGCCCAAAATTAAAAAAGCTAAGTTTCTTGGTTGAGAAGTTTGATTTTAGGGCTGGAGACAAAAGGAAAAAGAGGGCCGCGACTTGAATGAGAGAGAGGAGACTTTCAAAGTTGGTCAATACTTGTGAAATGGAGGGAAGAAGACGAATATCACCATTACCGTCAATGATGTCCTTCCTCATTGCTGTCGTTCATCTCTCCCTCTCCGCCCATCCCTACCATCTCCACTCTCAACCACCATCACCAAAATACCAAGACCACCATTATTAGCCTTGTTTCACATCATCAACTTCTTCCTCTTCCACCACAGATTTGGTTTCTTTTCCTTTTTCTTCTTCCACTTTCATCTTCCATCACACTAGCACTCTAAATCTGTCCTTTCCTTGTTCAATTTCCATGGCAACTGCGTTTTACTATTCTTTAGTAACAAAAAGTAGCTCATGTGTGGTTAGCTTCTCACCTCTTAAGGACAAGGGATTTGGTTTGAGTTCCAGAGCTTCAATTAAGAGAGTTTTTCTTAGTTCTTTATGAATTTCTTATTTTTATTGTAATTCCTATCTAAAACCTAAGGTAGTTTTAGTAGGATTTTATTGTAAGTTATTTGAACTCCATATTGTTGAGTTGATATTTGAATGCCAATATCATTTATCAAGACATCTACTCTTTTTTGAAGTCATTTGCCTTCTTTTTTGTTCATGTTGCCCACTCCCCATCGGCGAACCTTTTTTCGTCTCTTAGCCATTTGTCTTTGTCAACACCTGTTTCCATTTCGATAATCAAAAAGTAATAAAGACATAGTTCCATGGGCATACAGAAAAGTAAATATATATTGATAACAGTATTCGTTTACAATCCAAAGTTGTTCATCGACAAAATACAGAGTGCACATAAATTCCAATATTTACAGGATTTCCCAAAATATCTAAAACATAAACTAACTATAACCACGATCTTTGTCCTTGCCTCGAGACATGTGCCAATCACTTCTCGATGTCTACGCCTTTTCCTTTTGACCCACTGGCACCCGCTGGGATGTTTGTTTAGAAAAAGGGTGAGATTCCAAGGAATTTCAATAGAAACATGTTATCTTTCATATAAAATGCGAAAAGTAAATATGATATGCGCCATGTATGCACCAATTAATGAACAATATAAACACATCATCATCATGTATACATGAGTAGGACCCAGCCCCACTAATCACACACCGGTTGGATTCTTATCCAACTCCCAATGTAAGTGCACCTCCGGCACTAACTGCCTCTTTTAGGCAAACCATGTTGATTAATAAAGCATCTTTACAAACAATGGCATCCACACAATCATATAACTATAACATGATGTATAAAGGATAATGTTCCTACCTCAAAGTTCTTTCAACCCCTTGTTAATGTGCCTCATAAAACGTGTCGCTTCCGGCTTCCGACTTGGTCCTAAAATATTAAATGTACAGGAAATAGGTCATAACCTATCCAAGTATCATTTTAGACTCTTCCATAGTGTTTCTTGTGGTTATATTAGTTTATGGTGAAAATTTACCAAAATTCCCCTGGGACCCCGGCCCGACCTTGCCGTACCCAGCTCGATTGAACGTTTTTCTAAAATTTTGACTAGGGCTATACCAACATATTGTCGCCTAAGGAATCGATTTTCAGGCTCAAAATTACCAAATTCAATGTTAAATTACAAAATTGCCATTTATAGCCCTACTTTTAAAGTTTTAGGGACATTTTCGGTATTTTCTGAAAAAGTGACAAACTATAATCCCACATATTTTTGTCTCTTGAATCCAATGGAATAATCAAACCACTGAAAATCTAACTCCTTCCCCCAAATCTGGACTTGGCCAAAACTTGACTCAAGAAAAAGGGAAAATGCACTTTTTTGTTTTAACTTCCAAAGCTTATGTCTTTTCACTTATAATCCCTTATCAAGTCATTTAAACACATTCTAACCATGAGTCAAAGAAATTTGGGCAGCATAACCCCTTAGAGTTAGGACTTTCCAAATTTACAAAATTAACAAAAATCACCAAATCCTACTATACACTTCAACAACTACAACATACATGTATGGATTTGAGTTTTGTGAAGTTACCTCTTGAAGTTACCACACAATTTAGACAAACGTCAGCCATCACAATTCGTGTGCCCATAGGTGTAGATATAACCAAATCATACAGGGATTTATACACAGGTAAATGTAATTGTCTCATGCAGTCATATGCAATGAATGAATGGCTTGCACCAGAATCATACATAACATACACTAAATTGCTGTTTAGAGAAATCATACCTTGAATCAGCTCCAGAGACTTTTTGGCTTCTTCTTGTGTCAGTGTGTAGACCCTGCCTGAAACCCTGGGTCTAGTCTTCTCCTGTTGCTGCTTTTGTGGACAATCCTTAGCTATATGTCCTGGCTTGTTGCAAACATAATAGATAAGTGGCTTACTCGAGTCTAGCCTAAACAGAATCCTGCTGCAAGATCTACCAGGGTGAAGTGGCTTTCTACAATTCAAACAACTCTTACTTCCAGAAAAACCCTGGCCTCTTTTGCCCCCAGATTGATTTGATCTTTTAGGATCCCCTCCGGAAAATCCACTTTGTGCTTTCCTCTTCTGTGCTAAGCTACCACTTTTGGAAACATCTCGATTCCCAGTATGTGTTGCTCAATTTGACATATGTTTCTCAATATATCGGCACTCTTCTGCCACTTTGCTATATTCAGTAAAGTGTTGAGAAATCAACCTCTCTTTGAACTCGGGTCTTAACCCTTCAATCATCATGTCTGCATTCCACTCTTTATTATCGTTTAGCTTGTTATATGATGAGTACCACGACAGTCGAATATACCAAGCAGAAAAATCATCAAAGCTCTCTCGGTCTTGCTATTTGATACAGAGGAATTCTTTCTCCTTTTCTCTTCTGACAGTCAAGGAAAATATTTCTCGTTGAACTTTTCCTAGAATAATTCCCATGTGATAGGAGCATTCCTCACCTTAAAGGTAAGATCTATGCCTTTCCACCAGCAGTCAGCATCACCTTCCAGCTTGCATATAGCTAACCGGGCTTTCACTTCATATAGGCATTGCAGCATATCAAAAATTTTGTCCAAACGAGCCAACCAAACTTCTTCTTGTTGAGGATCGAACTTCCCCCTGAACATAGGTGGCTGTTGTTTACTAAACCTGCTCAGGAAAATTTGAATATCCACCTCAAGCTCTTGTAGTATATCCTTTGGTTATGGTTCCTCCAGTATCTCTTTATCATTACTTCTCATAAATTCATCCAGACAATTCTTTAGATGATCATGCCTTTGTTGTACTCCTTGGAGGTCAAATCTTATTTCATTCATTGTTTATTGTTGTTGTTCTAATATTTCCAGTATTCATTGCTGTACTAGATCAGGTCGTCCCTCAATCGCAACATGATTATGCCCTGCATGTGGCCTGCCATGAGGTCTACTGGGTTGAACTATCTCTATGTTTCAAACTACATGAAAATAGAGAAGAACTACATTTTATATAAGAGCAAGGGCATTTTTGTCATTTCATATAAGTCAGGGTACAAGGATGTGTCATACATAGCACATAATAACTATTTACAGTAGTTACGGAGAAATAGAAACATTACATATCCTATATACTACTGTACCTGATATACTAGTCCTTTACATAACCAAAATATTAAGTTCATGCAACTTCCCAGGGGTCACCCATCCTATACTACCCGGGTCGAGTATGCTTAACTTTCTCTGTACCCACTAAAAACTACCAACTATGGCTAACTCTTTCTCTGTTTGTTGGTTCTGCCTGCCTGTCCTTAACTCGTAATACGTGTCGGTCAGCTCCGGTCACCAAAATAGCTTGCGTAGGCTCCACATCACAGCTTGGTATACATAAAATCTCGCACTAACCCTCGATATACTTTCGAAAAGTCCAAAAGTTTGCCTTCGGGCCCGCTCGATGATGAGGTTCTTCTTCTGTTCCATAATGCTATGTCCGGGAAGAAGTATATTGTGGAACAAACCCAGCACTCATCGGTCACCGTAACCCCTAACGGTATTTGCAGTCGATACAATGTCTCTATACTGTCAAGGAATACGACGTATTGGTCTTTCAGTGTATCGTGCTCCTACAGTGCCCAGTGATACTTAGCCCTGAGAAGGTATGACAACTCCATGTTTGGCTGTAGATCATACGGCACATGTACCAGCTTTGCCTAAGACTCACAGTCACACTGCTCATCCAATGGAATCTCCTCTGGTTCGTAGTTAGAATCCCACTCTGGGTGCTCATTTAGCTCATATGTAGTCTCCCCACTGTTAGAGCAATCGTTTCACCCAAGAGGGGGGGGGTGAATTGGGTGATCTTAAAAATTTCGTTGCAAATATAAAATTTGACGTTGAAATTAAAACAGGAAAGAGTAAGGAGAAATATCACCGAAGTGTACACCAGGAGTTATACTGGTTCGGCCACAACCACTTTGACCTACATCCAGTCCTCAGAGCTTCTCTGAGAGTTTCACTATAACTTCCAAGATTCAGTGGGTTCTTGGCACCTTAGACAAGCAAGTTCCTACGCCTGGACACTCGCTCCCCCTTACAAGTTGTAATCCAATCCCAACTCAAGGTTCCACAACCTTAAGTTACCTCAATAACAAATATTGAGTTTGAATGAAATATCTCTCTCACAGAGTGAATAAGAATCACTGAAGCATAGAATTACAATTACAATGTAAAACAGAGTAATGAACTTGATGATACGTTCGTGAGTGTGTTCTGGTTCTCATCTCTGTTTAGATGTTCCCATATATATATAGATACGTTGGTAATGATTGCTGGAACATATTTCTTCATGTCCGTTGGAGCGTGAGCAGCCACTATTGACTTTTCCAGTTTTTGAAAAACATACGTTTGCGGTAGGTGACGGTCGGTGACAATTCAGCGTTGCTTTTGACTTTCCTTATTTGGTAAGATCTCTTCATTGTTTATCTGTTGAAATGCTAAGAATACTAATATAATGAAAAGTTAATCAAATAGGAAACAAAACAATGACCGTTGGAATGATTTCAAACTTTCTGGGTTTGCTTACTCGAGTAGCTACTCGAGTACTTACTCGAGTATCATCAGGAAAGTTTTGATTAACTTCAAGTCAATAAACAAATATAAGATTACTCAGGTAGTGCATGGAATAACTAAATTTCAAACCTTTGGAAATTCATGTTTACTCGGGTACCTACTCGAGTAATGAACTTATTTCTTCATAGTTTACTCGGGTACCAACTCGAGTAAACCTTCAAATAACTTTTGATTACTCGATGCTTTACTCCAGTAATGTTGGCAGGATTTCAAGGCCGAGAGCACTTCAAGTCTGATTACCTTGTAACTCGAGTATCTACTCGAGTAAACTTACTTTTTGTACATAACTTACTCGGGTAATGACTTGAGGTTTTCCTTCAGACATAACTTTGCATACTCGGGTACATACTCGAGTAATCCACTTAAAATAAAACATTAAATACTTACATACTAGAGTAATGACTCGAGGAAAGTGAGATAAAATTAAATCAAGTTATTCGGGTACTACCTTCAAGTTTTTACTTACCTCAGTGTGTTACTCGAGTAGTTACTCGAGTAACATTGGCAGTGGTACAAAGTGCCAAGAGCAACATATTTTCAGAAACAGAGTTACTCGAGTACTTACTCGAGTATCATTGGCATGCGGAGAGCAACTGGAAGATTTTCACATGGTTACTCGAGTAACATTGGCAGGCCGAGAGCAACTCCAAGTATTTACCTGGTTACTCGAGTAACTACTCGAGTAACATTGACAGGCTGAGAGCAACTTGAAAACACTTACACTATTACTCGAGTACCTACTCGAGTAACGTTGGCAGTTTACTGGAAGGTGCTTCTGGTTACTTCAAGTTTTGTCTCATTACTCGAGTACGTACTCGAGTAATGCCTTAGAAAACTTGCTTCTGATCAAGTTTCTCAGCATTTTCTCTTGGCCTTTCTTCATTACTCCAATGCTTACCTCAAGTGATGCTTATCCCTGTTATTACTTTGTTCAAACTTATTTATTAATCAATTCTTTTTCATACCATTCTTTTGTTATCATCAAAACATGAGATCTAACATTCTCCCCCTTTTTGATGATGACAAAACTTGGTGATTTTGAACAAAATTTTGAAAGTAAGTTTTCAAATAAACACATCTTTGAATTCTATTGTAAAATTTGAAAAACCTTGTTTTATATTTGAAAAAATATTGAGATTATAACATATTCACCTTGCATACATAATAAACTTTATTAGTCCAACAATGTATCATAATTTAAAGCTTAAATGGACTTGAAATGAAATCATAACTTAAATAGACTTACATTAAACTTAAAAGTTGTATCTTACAAGATAACAAGATAAAAGTTTAACAAGTTCGAAAAGACTTAACAAGAAACAAGTTCCAAAAGACTCCCTAAAACCCATATACACCCAAATACCCAAAATAAACACAGACACTTCCACAAAATCACTCTCAAGCTCTTCTCCCCCTTTTTGTCTTCATCAATCAAGTGGAGGGCTAGGAGGCTTGACCATGGAAATGGGTGTCAATGGAAGAACCATAGAATCATCTGAACCAGAAGAATCAAAGGAGCTAGAGGGGACTGGTTCAGGCAGATGGACTGAAGGGATATGGATGTCATCGCTGGGAGGAATAGGAGAAGGTTGGAAGACAACCATAATAGAGGTTTCACGTTCTAGAGTGGTCTGTACCTCTGGAGTGGTCTCAACCTCTGGAGTATGATATTCAGAGGAGGAGGAGGGAGATATTTCCTTAGTGTGAGTAGGAGATGGAATAGGTTTAGGAGCGGGATCAGTCTGAGGTTTGGGAGGTGAATCATCAATAGTGATATGTATGGTCTCATTGGTGTCTGGGTTGTCCACTGTATATATGATGTCTTTGGCTTGTGGCTCATGTGGACTAGAGACCAGAGGAGTAGAAGGTTCATCCTCAGTGAAAGGAGTGTCAGAAGGAGGGTTCTCTGGAGGTGGTGGTGGTGCAGAAGAAGATGGACCGGCAGAAGGTCCGGGACCTAATGAGTCCAAACGTGCTAGAATCAATCTCAGTGTCTCGCCCTGGGCACGTTGCTCAGCTAGCAACTCCTCATGCCTCTTATCCATTTTGTCAACCAACTCTCCCATCTTGTGATTCATGTGGGTTATCAATTCAGCGTTCGTGTTGGCGATATCCACATGAAATCCTCTGAGCATGTTTTCCATGAAGTGCTGGAGAGTGGCATTGAGAAAGGATGGTGATGAAGTGGTGGCAGCTAGAGCCGATGACTGTGTGTCATCCATCTTGTTGGCCTCAGTCTCAATAGTCTTCTTCTTCTTCTTTGACCCAGACTCCAGAGGGCCTTTGAGAGGGATGTCAATATTTAGCTTCCCAATTTGATTTCTCCCAACCGGAGTCATCCTCTCAATAGGCTCCTTGCTATCCAAATACCATATCTTATTTTCTTTCAGGATTAGTGACACTATCTGAGGATATGGCATTGGTGTTGTAGCCTTCCCATCCACCCTATACCTCTTCATTTAAGAGAAGATATACTCCCCCAAATCCTTCTGTTCCTTCAGGAGAAGTGAAGCAAACCACCTAAAGTCCCTATCAGAGAAATGGGTATAATTGTTGGCCTTGTTCACAAGGGACCTAGAATAGATGTACCATAGGACCCTGTGATGATCACACATATCACTGGGTTTGAAATTTAGAGGGCCAACTAACTCACCAGGTTTAAGGATAGAAAAAATTTGGTTTTGTTCAAGTTGGGAGTAAATATCATCTGGGGGATTCTCTATCCCTAACCACAAGTTAATCCTAGAGGGTGATATGAGAATCTTTTGGCCTCTTACTGTGGTGGTCATCTCTTCCTCAGCTGAGGTTCTGTTTGGCTCATCTATGATCTCTAGATTACAGTAAAAGTGTGTGATCACTTTAGTACAAAAAGGTAATCTAATAGAAAGCCAAGGCATAAAGGGATCTAAATAAGGACTGAGGTCATGCTTCAATACCTCCTGAAGTAACTTAATATCAACATAGTGTGTCTTACACACTTTCCTCCTGGAGAACTGAGACAGATACTTCGGAGACTCCACCAACTTGTTGACATTGAACCCTTTTGGAAGGTTGGTGATCTCCTCTTCTGGCAATTTGGAATTCTTGGAAGATTGCCCCTTCTCCATTTGATCTAAGATGTTTGCCATAGCCGTAGCCACATTCCTATCATACTTAGGCTTTTTAGTTGATTTTGGAGTGAAAGAGGGGGTAGAGGAATCAGAGTGAGGAGGTGAGGGAGATTTGGCACTCTTGCCTCTCCTGGTAGAAGTAATTTTTTTAGAATAAGCCCTTGTAACAATAGGCTCTTTGATCACAACCCCTTTTGGTTTAGGTTGAGGTTGAGGTTGAGGTTGGATTTTGGCTTTTGATCTCGAGGTAAGTTTTCTTCTCTTTTTGGGAGGAGAAGAAAGAGGGTCAGGGTTTTGTTGTGAGTCAGAGGAATCTGTGAAGGAAAGATTCTTGGTTCTTACCATCTTGAAACACAGAAAATTGAAAAACTCAGAGAAACAGAGTCACGGTCGCAATTTAGGGCACAGAGAATCTGAGCAAAATAGGAGGTTTTTGGAACTGAAATCTGTTGGGTTTTAACGGAAATGAGGCAAGGAATCGATTGTGAAAAGTTTTTGAAAGAGTGTATAGTGATTTACTCGAGGAGATTTTGTACAAATGACCGAATTTGCGACAGATAAAGACCTAGAACCCAACGTTACTCGATGCCTTACCCGAGTAAGCTTCAAGTTTACTCGAGGCCTTCCTCGGGTGTTCATACAGAAAAACTCTAAAATAATTTATTTAAATTACGTACCTGGCATGAATAATATTGTAATTATCCATGGATGTTCCCTCGATCATTTATAACCAATTATGAGCAGATTTGGGTCATTTTGCATCAATTTGAAAATCTGGACTTATAGTTACTCGAGTCCTTACTCGAGTAAGCTTCAAGTTTACTCGAGGCTCGCCTCGGGTAACCTGTCTTTTCAACTTTTGACTCTTCATTTCTTTGTAACTGAACTGTTAGATTTAAATTCCAAGTAACTTGATCCATTACTTCCAGTTTTGAAGACCATTACTCGAGTAGTTACTCGAGTAAAGTGCTTCTTTACTTCAAGTTGTTCCTCGGGTAATGCTTCTCTGTCACACATTACTTCAAGTTGGTACTCCAGTAAAGGTGTCCTCTGATCACCTCTGTTTTTGTTTCTCAAAACAGAGTTTCAACCTTCCTGCAAAACAAGTTTCTATATACTCCGATGCGTAAGTTAGTAATCATCAATACTTTAACAAGTGACCTCATCTAATATTATGAGAGACTGAAATAACTTACAACTCATTGGGATTTACCATTCCCAATTCTCTTCTAATGTATAGAAATTGATCTTTTACAAGGGGTTTTGTGAAAATATCAGCTAATTAAAGATGAGTAGGAATGAATATCACTTTCACATCTTTCTTTTGAACATGATCTCTGATGAAGTGATGTCTGACATCGATATGCTTGGTTCTAGAGTTTTGAACTAGATTCTTTGCCAAGCTTATCGTACTAGTATTATCACAATAGATTGGTATTTCTTTGAGATAAATACCAAGATCTTGTAGTTGTTGTTTTAACCATATTACTTGCGCACAACAACTTGAGAGTGCAACATATTCGGCTTCCGTTGATGAAAGAGACACTGTATTTTGTTTCTTGCTGAACCATGATACAAGAGATCCTCCAAGAAATTGTCCTTGTCCACTGGTGCTCTTTCTGTCTGTTTTGTATCCTCCATGATCTGAATCTGAATATGCAACAAGATATTCACTTCTTCCTTTGGGATACCACAGGCCCAATTCGGGTGCGTCAGTAAGGTATCTAAAGATTCGTTTGACCATTTCAGCATGTGATTCTTTGGGTACCGATTGATATCTTGCACATATACCAACACTAAATTGGATGTCTGGTCTACTTGCCGTGAGATAGAGTAATGATCCAATCATTCCTCTATACTTTGTGATGTTGTAGTCCTTTCCTTTGACATCAGCATCAAGCAACGTAGTTGAGCTCATAGGAGTGTCCGTGCCATTTGCTTCATTCATTCCATACTTCTTCAACAATTCTTTCAAATACTTTGTTTGAGATATGAATATTCCATTCTTTCTTTGTTTGATTTGCAAACCAAGAAAGAAATTTAATTCTCCCATCATTGACATCTCAAATTATCCCTGCATTATCTCAGAAAATTCCTTACACAGAGATTCATTAGTAGCACCGAAAACAATGTCATCAACATATATTTGAACAATTTAAATATCATTGTGTTTTTGTTTTATAAAGAGTGTTGTATCAACTTTTCCCCGTACAAAACCTTGATCAATAAGAAACTTACTGAGCCTTTCATACCATGCTCTAGGAGCTTGTTTTAAACCATATAAAGCCTTTTTAAGTTTGAAAACATGGTCAGGTTTGGTAACATCCTCAAAACCTGGAGGTTGTTCTACATATACTTCTTCCATGATGTAACCATTTAGAAAAGCACTCTTTATATCCATTTGATAGAGTTTGAATCCTTTGATGCATGCAAAGGCTAAGAGTACACGTATAGCTTCCAATCTAGCCATTGGAGCATACGTTTCCTCATAATCAATCCCTTCTTCCTGATTATAGCCTTTGGCCACCAATCTTGCCTTGTTTCTGACAATAATTACGGATTCATCGAGTTTGTTCTTGAATACCCATTTAGTACCAATGATCGGATGATCTTTGGGTCGGGGTACCAAATCCCAAACTTGATTTCTCTCAAATTGATTTAGTTCTTCTTGTATTGCTATAACCCAATCATTGTCTGATAGGGCTTCATCAATGTTTGAAGGTTCAATGTCAGAAATGAATGCAGAAAAACTTACTTCATTGAAAATTCTATTTCTAGTTTTGATCCCTTCATTCACATCTCCTATGACTTGATCTAAGGGATGACTTTTATTGTATTTCCAGGCTTTAGGTTGACCTAGAGATTGCTCTTCTTCCTTGGTTTCATCAACCTCTGGAATAAGAGTTTTAGAAATAGATTGACCATTTTCTTGATTTAAACCAACTTCCTGTTCTTCATCAATGGTTTTGTCAGAGGATTCAAATTCATCAAATACAATATGAATTGATTCTTCAATAATACATGTTCTTTTATTGTAAACGCTATATGCTTTACTTCGGTTAGAATATCCTAGGAAAATTCCTTCATCTGTTTTAGAATCAAATTTTCCTAAGTTATCTTTACCATTATTATGAATGAAACACTTACAACCGAAGATGTGTAGATGAGCAATGTTTGGCTTCCTTCCTTTGTATAACTCATAAGGTGTCTTTCCAAGTTTTGTTATGATATAGGCCCTATTTGAAATATAGCATGCTGTACTCATAGCATCAGCCCAGAATACTTGAGACACATTCTTTTCATTCAACATTGCTCTAGCCATTTTAGTGAGCACTCTATTCTTGCGTTCCACAACTCCATTTTGTTGAGGCGTTCTTGGAGCAGAGAAATTGTGATCAATGCCATTAGTATCACAATATTCTTCAAAGGCTTGATTTTCAAATTCTCCACCATGATCAGTCCTAATACCTGCAATGGACATACCTTTCTCATTTTGCACTTTCTTGGCAAAAACAATAAATTCTTCAAATGTTTCATCTTTTGATGATAGAAAGATAACCCATGTAAATCTAGAGAAATCATCAACAATAATCAATGAATATAAGTTTCCACCAAGACTCTTTATTCTTGCTGGTCCAACTAAATCCATATGCAATAATTGTAGTGGTCTATTTGTTGAAATCTCATTTTTCAATTTGAAAGATGATTTAGTTTGTTTACCCTTTTGACATGCGTCACAAATCAAGTCATTTTTGAAAGTTACTTTGGGTAATCCAAGAACTAAATCCTTTTTGAGTAGTTTGCCTAATTGATGCATATTGACATGTGCCAATCTCTTATGCCATAGCCAACTTTCATTAGTATTACTCAGAAAACAATTTTCAGACTCATTTCTACTAATATCTAAAGTATAGCAGTTACCTTCTCTTTTTGCTCTGAGCTTAGCCTTGATGTTCTTCTTATCAAGTTGTAAATCATTCTTGTTGATAATTAAGCATTCTTCTGAGTCAAATATTACCCAGTTGTCTTTATCTGCACTTTGACTTACACTCAGCAAATTGTGACACAAGCCTTCAACATAATATACATCTTTGACTTGTATTCCTTTGTCATTTTTGATTTCACCAATTCCTGTTATCTTTCCGGATTGATTTCCTCCAAATTTTACCTTTCCACCTTCCTTAGGTTGCAATGTGGTAAAACTTTCAAAATCTCCGGTCATATGTCTAGAGCATCCATTATCTATGTACCACTTGCTATTTTTGGATGCTTTGAGACATACCTACAATCAAATGACTAGGTCTTAGGTACCCACATCTTTTTGGGTCCTGTTGGGTTAGTACAAATAATTTTCTGAACATATGAGCCTTTAGGTACCCATTTGTAGGTTCCTATTGTTCCTTTCTTCTTATGAATGCATGAAGATGTATAATGACCTTTTCTATTACAGTAATTACAAAATGCAAAAGGATTTGATGTATGCACAGAATGCTGAAAATAATTCAAATATGACTTACCTCCTGCTTTCTTTCTACCTTTCCTTTTATTTAACTTTGGATCATATCCAATTCTAGATCGGTCATTTACAAATCGTTGAGCTTTTAAAATAACATTTAGCATCTCACTTCTTTGTGTAAATTTTTCAAGAGTTTTTGTGAGATCAATGTTTTTCTTTTTCAAAGATGAACAATTTTCACAATCCTTTTCTTTAAGTTCAGTTTCAAGAGCTTTGTTTTTCTTTTTGAAAACAATCAATTCTTTAACTACTTTGATGAATTCAGAATGTAAAGCATTATATTCGGAAAGTACTTCATCATAGGTAGGTTCAGAATCATTTACCTCCTCTTCTGTTTCTTCTTGAGCGACGAGACATATATTAGCTACTTCTTTGTCATCACTTTCTTCGTCAGAGGAGCTATCACCCCATATAGCAGATACGAAGGCCTTCTTTTTGTTGAAGAATTTGCCTTTTCTCTTTTCTTTTCTCTTTTGATTCAGTTCTGGACATTCTGATTTGATATGTCCTGGTTTTCCACATTCGTAGCAAATGATATGATCTTTGCTGCTAGTTCCACCTTTTTGAAAGTGTTTGAATCCTTGTCCTTTCTTGTAGAACTTTCTGAATCGTTTTATGATTAGGCCCATTTCATCATCGTCAAAATCCTCATCCTCATCTTAATTCTCTTCTTTTACTTTTAGTGCAAGACCTTTCTTTTTCTTGTCACCAATGTCATCTAGTTCTCGTTTGAACTTTAGTTTGCTTTCATATTCAGAAAGACTTCCAAATAGAGAAGCAACTGATCTCATTGATTCTCCTTTTGCTTCTTCTATCGCAGTGACTTTGGCCTCCCATTCTTTAGAAAGAATATTTAGAATCTTTCGTACTTAGGTATGCTGATCATAGACTTTCCCCAAGAGCTGCAAGTTGATTAACAAGATGAGTATATCTAAGTTCAAATTCAGATATTGATTCACCTGATTTCATTCGAAGTAAATCGAATTCAGTGACTAAGGTGTTGATCCGATTCTCCTTTATTCCCGAAGTTCCTTCATGAGCTATTTCCAGAGCTTCCCACATTTCCTTTGCTGTTGAAAGTGTGCAAATTCTGAAATACTCACTTTGACTCAAGGCACTTTGTAACATCAGAATTGCCTTGCTGTTGAGAGTGATAAGTTTCTTGTCATTCTCATCATATTCCGCTGGCGTCTTGGGAATTTTCTGAGAATCTACAGTCTTTGTAGGTTGATAGTTTCCACTCTCAATCACATCCCATAGCCCATATTCAGTAGCCATTACGAATACTCTGAATTTTGCTTTCCAGAAAGAAAAGTGTTCGCCACTGAAACCTGGAGGTCTAGTGATGGATGCACCGTCAGGAAGAATTCCTTCACCCATGCTTGCCATTGGATCCTTCTTAGGTTGTTATACCTTCATAAGAAGACCTAAGCTCTGATACCAAATGTTAGAGTAAGCGTTTCACCCAAGAGGGGGGTGAATTGAGTGATCTTAAAAATTTCGTTGCAAATATAAAATTTGACGTTGAAATTAAAACAGGAAAGAGTAAGGAGAAATATCACCGAAGTGTACACCGGGAGTTATACTGGTTCGGCCACAACCACTTTGACCTACATCCAGTCCTCAGAGCTTCTCTGAGAGTTTCACTATAACTTCCAAGATTCAGTGGGTTCTTGGCACCTCAGTACAAACAAGTTCCTACGCCTGGACACTCGCTCCCCCTTACAAGTTGTAATCCAATCCCAACTCAAGGTTCCACAACCTTAAGTTACCTCAATAACAAATATTGAGTTTGAATGAAATATCTCTCTCACAGAGTGAATAAGAATCACTGAAGCATAGAATTACAATTACAATGTAAAACAGAGTAATGAACTTGATGATACGTTCGTGAGTGTGTTCTGGTTCTCATCTCTGTTTAGATGTTCCCATATATATAGATACGTTGGTAATGATTGCTGGAACATATTTCTTCATGTCCGTTGGAGCGTGCGCAGCCACTATTGACTTTTCCAGTTTTTGAAAAACATACGTTTGCGGTAGGTGACGATCGGTGACAATTCAGCGTTGCTTTTGACTTTCCTTATTTGGTAAGATCTCTTCATTGTTTATCTGTTGAAATGCTAAGAATACTAATATAATGAAAAGTTAATCAAATAGGAAACAAAACAATGACCGTTGGAATGATTTCAAACTTTCTGGGTTTGCTTACTCGAGTAGCTACTCGAGTATCCCTTGAAGTTTACTCGAGTACTTACTCGAGTATCATCGGGAAAGCTTTGATTAACTTCAAGTCAATAAACAAATATAAGATTACTCGGGTAGTGCATGGAATAACTAAATTTCAAACCTTTGGAAATTCATGTTTACTCGGGTACCTACTCGAGTAATAAACTTATTTCTTCATAGTTTACTCGGGTACCAACTCGAGTAAACCTTCAAATAACTTTTGATTACTCGATGCTTTACTCCAGTAATGTTGGCAGGATTTCAAGGCCGAGAGCACTTCAAGTCTGATTACCTTGTTACTCGAGTACCTACTCGAGTAAACTTACTTTTTGTACATAACTTACTCGGGTAATGACTTGAGGTTTTCCTTCAGACATAACTTTGCATACTCGGGTACATACTCGAGTAATCCACTTAAAATAAAACATTAAATACTTGCATACTAGAGTAATGACTCGAGGAAAGTGAGATAAAATTAAATCAAGTTATTCGGGTACTACCTTCAAGTTTTTACTTACCTCAGTGTGTTACTCGAGTAGCTACTCGAGTAACATTGGCAGTGGTACAAAGTGCCGAGAGCAACATATTTTCAGAAACAGAGTTACTCGAGTACTTACTCGAGTATCATTGGCATGCGGAGAGCAACTGGAAGATTTTCACATGGTTACTAGAGTAGCTACTCGAGTAACATTGGCAGGCCGAGAGCAACTCCAAGTATTTACCTGGTTACTCGAGTAACTACTCGAGCAACATTGACAGGCCGAGAGCAACTTGAAAACACTTACACTATTACTCGAGTACCTACTCGAGTAACGTTGGCAGTTTACTGGAAGGTGCTTCTGGTTACTTCAAGTTTTGCCTCATTACTCGAGTACGTACTCGAGTAATGCCTTAGAAAACTTGCTTCTGATCAAGTTTCTCAGCATTTTCTATTGGCCTTTCTTCATTACTCCAATGCTTACCTCAAGTGATGCTTATCCCTGTTATTACTTTGTTCAAACTTATTTATTAATCAATTCTTTTTCATACCATTCTCTTGTTATCATCAAAACATGAGATCTAACACCCACTTTTGTCACTCCTGGGGAAGCCGACCTCGGATTTGGATAGTACATGGGTAGCCTCGCCACGCTCTTTCATGCTGTATATCTCATGTGCATACTACCGTGTCCATAATAGTCTATTATCAGCCGTCTGTCAAGAACACGTTGGTTCACCATTGTCTCGCCCCTAGACAACTCACTGCTGCTGTTGATCATGATCATGGGCTCACTCGGATTGCTCATGATGTCTTGTCGCCATACAAACAAAATCATATCAGTATACCATTCTGATAATACCAGAACCGCTTATTAGCTCTGATACCAAAAATATCAACACCCATTTCCATTTCGATAATCAAAGAGTAATAAAGATAGAGTTCCATGGGCATACAAAAAAGTACATATATACTGATAACAATATTCGTTTACAATCCAAAGTTGTTCATCGACAAAATACAGAGTGCACATAAATTCCAATATTTACAGGATTTCCAAAAATATCTAAAACATAAACTAACTATAACCACAATCTTTGTCCTTACCTCGAGACACGTGCCAATCACTTCTTGGCCTCTACGCCTTTCAGTTTTGACCCACTGGCACCTACTGATATGTTTGTTTAGAAAAAGGGTGAGATTCCAAAGAGTCCTAGTACAAACATGCTATCATTCATATGAAATGCGAATAGCAAATATGATATGTGTCATGTATGCACTAATTAATTAATAATATAAATACATCATCATCATGTGTACATAAGTAGGGCCCAGTCCCACTAATCACACATCAGTGATTCTTATCCAACTCTCAGTATAAGTGCACCTTCGGCACTAACTGTGTAACACCTTAAATTTTATATCCACCGAATATATTATAATTATTTGAAAAATTTAATAAAATGGTGAATATTTAACGCCAAAGGAATTAAATATTGAAAATTGAAAGGTGCACAGTGTTTTCAGTGAAAACGCCTGCGAGACAGTAAATTTGTCATATGGTTTTGAAAAACCAAATGATGATAAAAAATTATGAAATTTTACAGGGTGAAAGTATACATCCTAAGCTTTAATTTGATAGTTCATATAAATCATTTGAAACTATATAAAAAAGATATGAATTTTTGAAATTAGCCCAGAAAATCTAGAAAGTCTCTGGAGCAGCGGTCAAAGAAATGAAATCTGGGAATGATATACTTCCAACTAGATAAAGTCCATATTTTCCCTTGAAATTAGACTCAATAAGGGTTCCATAGTCTTTGGAATCACTCTGAAATGGTGTCTACAAATTTAGTTATGATTTTTGAAGTTAGGTTAGAAAATCTGCCATAATTGGCACTATTTTGATAATTGAAAATAAAATGTGTTAGCAATTGTATAAATTGTGGAATAAAGAAAATAGGAAGAGAAATAATTATTTGTCTTATAAACATGCCAAGTGTCATTATCCTATGGTAAATGGATTAGTTTATAATTGATAAAGATGAGCACATGTCTAATTGTGTTAAAATAATACTTATTGTACATAGTAATCTTGATTATGGTATAACACTTGAGTACATGGTTGGATATGTTGGATGAAGCCCATTTGATTTGTGAGGGCTTGAACTAGGCGTTTTCATGGGCTAACCAAAGGGAAGAGAAAATAGTTCGATGCTAATGAGAGGTTATGACACTAATTGGAAGAGGATAGGCTCAAGTACAAGACTTGTCATAAATTGAATTTATGACTAGAAGTTAATAAAGGGAAAAGGTAAGATATTTTAAGTCTTGGATGACCTTTCTCCTTGTCATTTCTCATGCCTAGACACCCAAGAAGAGAAAGAGAAAGTGTCATAAAATTGAGCCAAGTACATGTGGTGTCATAAAGTGCATTTTTGTAATAAACTTAATTAAGAACAATGGTAGGATATTTTAAAGTGCTTGGTCATCTTTCCTTTCCCAATTTTCACACCTAAGCATCCAAGAAGAGAGAGAGAGAAGTTGTCTTAGAAAAGGCTTAAGAAACTTGAAGACTTAGAGAGAAGGAGGAGCTCAAGGAGGCTTGAATCAAAGGTAAAGCTTAAAATTTCACATGTTTAGGTCCTCAAATTTGTGTAGCAACTCTTCTAACCTCTTGATTTTCATGGAAACCATTGTTTAGCAAGCTAATATCAAGTTTAAGGAGAGAGGAAGGGGACACCTAGAGAGAGAAAGGATAAGAACTCAAGAGGTAACTTCACAAATCTTATATTGTTAATAGTATGATGTTTGTGGTTGGATTTGGTGATTTTTGGTTAAGTTTGTAAATTTGGAAAGGGTTAATCCTAAGGGATTATGCTGCCCAAATTTCTTTAAATCATGGTTAGTATGTGATTAAATGGCTTAATAAGGGATTCGAAGTGGAAAGGAGTAAGCTTTAGAGGTTAAATCACAAAGTTGCAATTTTCCCTTTTCCTTGGTAGAGTTTTGGCCAGAATTGTTTTGGGGGGAAGGATTTGGAATTTTGATAATTTGATGGTTCCATTGAGTTTAGGAGGGAAAATTAGGTGGGGTTACAGTTGGTCACTTTTTCAGAAAAGCTCGAAAAAGCATAATTATGAAAACTCCCCTAAAATCTTAAAACCTTAAAACGGGGCTATCAAGGGTAATTTCATAATTTGACATTGAATTTGGTAATTTTGAGCCTAGAAATGTATTCCTTGGGTGAAAATATGTTAGGATAGCCTTAGTCAATATTTTGGGAAAACGAGCTGTCGGCCGGGTACAGTAAGACCGGGCCGAGGTCCCAAGGCATTTTGATAAATTTTTACTATAGACTAATATAACCACAAGAAATACTAGGAAGTGTCTAAAATGATACTTGAATAGGTTATGACCTATTTTCTGTACATTTAATATTTTAGGATCAAGTCGAAAGCTGGAAGTGACACGTTTTACGAGGCACATTAAAAAGGGGTTGAAAGAACTTTGAGGTAGGAACATTATCCTTCATACATCATGCTATAGTTATATGATTGTGTGGATGCCATTGTTTGTAAATGTGCTTTATTAATCAACATGGTTTGCCTAGCGAGGGGCGATTAGTGTCGAAAGTGCACTTACATTGGGAGTTGGATTTTGCCGAAGGTGCACTTACACTGGGAGTTGGATAAAAATCCAACTCCCAGTGTAAGTGCACCTCCGACAGTTGTGTGATTAGGGGGTTGGGCCCTACTTATATATACATGATGATGATTTGTTTATATTGTTCATTAATTGGTGCATACATGACGCATATCATATTCACTTTTTGCATTTTATATGAACAAAAGCATGTTTCTATTGGGATTCCTTGAAATTTCACCCATTTTTCTAAACAAACTCTAACCAATGAAAAAAAAAAAAATATTCCATAATACTTTTAAAACTCCTTGCAAATCAAAAAATTTCAGAGAAATAATTTTTAAAAAAGACAAAATGAAGTCGTTTGGGTATTAAAAATTTTAAAAATAATAATAAAAAAGAGGGGCAAACCGGTTCACCACGGGTCACCCTAGGTTACCCCGGTTCATCCCGGGTCAGACCGGTTCAGACGGGGTCGACCTGGTCAGTTACCCCCCTGATTTTTTAACCCTAACTGGATTGGTCCGGCTTCTGGTCTGAACCGGCCGGTCCGGTCCGATTTTTAATACATTAGGTAAGGATGGGCTGGGCAAGACGGGCTTCCTTGCCCAGGTGTTAACTCCTTAACTAATACCGTAAGTATCAAAACTTCAATTATACCTAATAAATACTATTAAAACTTCAAATACATTCTATAATTTCATACCATTTGAGATATCTCAAAATAAATCTATAACTTGAGTCTTGTAATTTTTTTTAAAAAAAACTAACATATATCTTAATAATTACATGACAAATTATGAAATAATATTTGTTTGTGTATGAATATTGATTAATATGAATAAGCACAATTGTGATAAAGACTCCAAAGAAATTAAAATTTTTTCTTTGATCTCAACCTTTTAATGCTTTATATCATTCATCTAAATCAAAAAACCACGTCCATTCAAAAAGCAATAAGTTATATGTAAACTGTGGTGGATAGATATTAAATAATAATATAAAATATTTCATAAAAATGAAATAATATATATATTAAATAAAATAATACATTTAGAATATTGTTTATTTTATATAAAATAACATATATTTTAATTAAATTATATATAATTTTCTGGGCAGGACGGTAGCCCTACCCGATAGTTCGCTCGACCCAAAGATGCCTACATTTTTTTTGGGCCACTTTTTTTTGGGCAGGGCAAGGCAATTTTTGCCTGGGTTCGGGTGGATATATCAGGCTCCTGGGTACCATGCTCACCCCTAATGACAAAATGAAATTCAAAATAGTTAACATGATCAAATTAAATTATTTATATTTATTTAATTATTAAAAATTATAAGAAAAAATATGGTTTGTGAACCTGGACCGGATCGGCTAGAAAATCGGTCTGGTTTAGAGTTGAACCCAGGTTGAGGGCGTGACCCAGGTCAACCTACTCAACTCGGCCTGACTCAGCCAAGTTAGAGAGTTAAACCGGGGTCACGCCCTTAATTTTTTTTCCTGAATCCTGAGCCAAACGACGTTGTTTGGTATTTTTTTAAAAAAAATCAAACCTGAATCAGAATGGGATGGCCTCGGGAGTTCATCAGTTTCTCTATTCTCACTTCAATCGTCCTCCTCGGCTCCTTCGTCTCTCAAACCCTCCATCTCAAACCCACTCCCTTCGTCCTTCATCTCAAACCCAAACATCATCCTCTCCCTCCGTCCTTCGACATCGTCCTCTCCCTCCGTCGTTCGACATCATCCAAGGTAGTGGTATCGCCGCCGTCAAAGCTCGAAGGTCACCGTTTTAGTTAGGAATGGGTCACTCATTACAGAGTTCGAAGGTCGCCATCCGAAGGTTGTCGTCCTAGTTCCGAAACTCACTTGTAGCTCAGTTAGTTTGTGCATTTTATTATTTCATTCAGCTGTTGCCATTTAGTTTTCTTTTTTCTGATTTTGTTGTCAGTTTGCGATTATTGCTATGTGGATTTTACGCTTTTTTCCACTTGCAACTCACTGTTAAAACTTGAGACCATTTGAAGCTTCGCCTTGTTATGTGATTATTGCTCTGTGGATTTTGATTGTTGCTGATGCTCCATTTAAAATTGTTAACAAGTGTGCTTAAATTAAAGTTTGATTGCTTGTGCTATGTGGATTTTGAATTTTTGATTGATGCTAGTGCTCTATGATGCGATTAACCATGGTGCTAGACAAGTGATTTTCCTAAACAATGTTCTGAAATAACATAAATAGTCAGGAACCATAGTGCTCTATTGGTATAGAGATTATATTTAGTATTAGAAAATTTGGATGGTATGATGAGAAATTAAATTATTTTTCAATGTTTTATACCTCACCAGTTTAGGCCCGGGTTGACTCCGGTCTGACCCATTGACTCTTGACCTAGTTCCTCGACCGGTTCAGTGACCGGTCTAGGTTTTAGAACCTTGGAAAAAAGTAAGTATAAATCTAATACATATTTTTGCATTTTTAAACGCATATATATATATAATATCAACATTTAAAGAAGTATTTTATTATATTTTAAAATTAATGCAACAGATGTAATATTTAGAATGAGAATAATTGTATATAATTATAAAATATTTTGAAATAATTTAACAAGGGCAAGAAATGTTAACCAAATCCAACATCAAATCCGATTTATAAATTAAAAAAAGGTTATTTTGGAAAATAAAAGAAGAAAGAAAGGTTCTTCGAGGACAGGTGGACCTTAATGTCAATGCCATCAAATTAGGTCAAGGGTCTCAAATCTGAATGCTTGGCTATAAAGGAATAAATGGAGGGTTCTACATTATTTTCAGTTTCTTGTTTTTTTTTTTTTTGGTTGAAACATAGTAGAGTACCAAACAATAGCAATTTAACCTTCTAGAAGAGAAGCAAAATCACTAATTAAAAAATAAAAGGGAAAATCCCTTATAAAAAACCTTTAAAATGCTAAAAGACAAAAGGGTGTTTCAAATGTTTATAGTCTCGAAGAGATGCTAATCTCAATTTGTCTTTCTTGAAATTAAAAAAATGACTAAATTGCCTTTAAATATATATATTTTTTTAAAAAATATCACTCCTATCGACCGCCGCCGAAACTCTGGTGGCCAATTAGAGCTCTGGCAGGAATATTCTAATGGGAATATTAATTCCTAAAGTGGTGGGAGTGGGATTCGAACCCCCACTATTTAGTTTGGCCGAAAGGTTGGTGGCCCAATTGTCACCAATGGCTTTATATATGTTATATGCAAACAAGTGTGTGTGTGTGTGTGTGTGTGTGTGTGTGTAAACTTTTGGTCTTTCACTCGAGTCCTTTCACAAGTTTTGTTAATAAATTTATGATATTTTATTAGGTTTTAATAATTTTTGTTTACCCAGTAAAAAAGTTTACACTATCAGTTCATTTAGAAATTTTGTTAAGAAATTCACAACATTTCATTAAGTGCTAACAACTTCCGTTCATTTAGTAAAAAATTCACACAATGAGGTCATTCACAAATTTTGTTATGAAATTTACGACATTTGATTAGCTTTTAACAACTTTCGTTAAAATAGTCACACTATCAAGTTTTAACAACTTGTGATTTTTTTTATAGGAAAACAAAAATTGTTAATACCTAATAAAATACGGTGAACTTATTAACAAAACTTGTAAATGACATAATAGTAAGAATTTGTCACTTGAAAAAAAAAGTTGTTGAAATTTAATAAAATATCGTAAATTCCTTAAGAAAACTCTGTAAGATTGTTGGGATTAAAGATCAAAAGTTAATATATATATATATATATATATAAATATATATATATATATGTTTGCATATAATATATTAAAAGTTATTGTTGGCCCAATGGCCACCAACTTTTTTGGTAAACCAAGTGATGAAGATTCGAACCCCACCCTCACCACTTTGGGAATATTAATTTCCAACGAAATATTCCTGCCGAAATACTCCCCATTGGAGGTTTGGCCGCCGATAGAGTGTGGTCCTTGGCAGCGGTGGCCAGTGTGGGTAATATTTTTTTAAAAAAATATATTTAAGGCAATTTAGTCATTTCTTTTAATTTCAAAAAAGACAAATTGATGCTAGTATATAACTGAGATTATGAATATTCGAAACACTCTTTTGTTTTTTTTAACATTTTTAAATTTTTTTATAAGGGATTTTCCCTTAAAAAAATAAATATCAGTGCCAAACCAAACTCTTCTAACGTAATCAATCATTGACATCATATGCTCATTCAGATATCAACTAGGAGACTGTTTATGTAACTGGGGGAAAAAAGGAACCTACTTATGTGTGCTTAAAAAATAGAAGTAATTTTTAGATAATTTAGGAATTTTATATAATTAACCTATAAAGTGATTTATTTTATAGATATTATATAAAAAGTAGAAATCATTTTTTATCAAGATAATGAAAAAGTAATTTATTATTTAGTGATATTAAGATTTTATTATATTTTTGTGAATCTATCTTGATAAAAATGATTTATTATTTAGTTATTCTAAATTTTTATGATATTTCTTCATATTTATGGCATTTACTTTCTCTCGTCTACCACATTCGATTGTTTTCACAAGTGACTCAAAGTAGTTTCTTAAAATAATCAGAAATATTTCTTTTTTAATATTGATTTTTTTTATGAATTTAAATAAATATCATAAAATTTATAATTATTTTTTAAATCAATATGTTTCATGAAAAAAATAACTCGGACCCAACATAATCATAATAGACACTAATTGCACATACTCAAGGATTGTTCACATATAACACTAAATAAATAACGGTTATAGCTAATAAGTGTTATATATATTGAGGCACAGTTTGCTTAAAAATATATAACGCTAACATTTAACGGTTAAATATATGCACCATCGTATATTAAAATAATCTTGCAACGTGATAACAAATGCTAATTGCCTTCAATTCTTTTAATTAGGGTTTAGAAGCATCAAAATAAGTGTTTAGAAGTAAATGGCATACGATTCTGTTTTGATTGTATGCAAATGTCATACTCTTTATTCAACAAAACATGTTTGCCTTTTACAAAAGTCAAATGTCTCACAACTAGTAAAAGAGCATGTCTTAATCTCTTGTGTAAAAGTAACAAATCATCAAAATTATGTATCTTGGCATTTAAAAAAGCATTCACGTCTAGGCCTTCTTAATTCTAGGCCTTCTTAATTCTACCTTACCAATCGCCGCCTTCTTGCCGTTTTGAAAGGCCTGCACTAAACAATGGTAAAAAAAAAAATACTAACATGCTTCTCAATTTCCTAGTTATTCTTGATACAAAAATGAGATTAAATCGTAGTTGAGATGCATAAAGAACATCAGCAAGATATATATCCGAGGACAACCTAAAACTATCTATATGTTTGACAAGGACCTTATCTTAATAGCTTTAATATTACAATAATTCATTTGGTAAGTATCAAATAGAGAGAGATCCCTTGTTATATGTGTGGTAGTGCTAGAATCTAAAACCCATCTAGTGTGATGTGAAGCAAAAAGATTATGCGATAATACCTCATGATCAGATGGAAAATATTTTTTGAATTAGGACAGCAGATCTGAATCGAGGAGGAAAATGAGTTTAAAAAAAAAAATGAAACTTTAATTATTTAAATAAAACGAAAAGAAGAAAAAAAAAATCAAAGACTACCCTACTTCCTTTCGAGATTAAAGATGACTTTACTTATATACTTACCACAGAAAGAATGCTAGTGAATGAGTGAAATGTTAAAGGAGGTTTAAGAATAAATATAAAGTTTTAAAGAAGCTTAAATTTGAAATGAGATGGTATGTGATAATTAATAAATATCTTTTTTTCAAATAAGACACAAATTAATACCTTATCTTAAACTTATAATATTTTTCTCATTATCTTTATTTAAGATCAAACGAAATAACAATTATTAATATTATATTCATTATATTTTTATTGTAGGTTGTATTTATTTATTTATTTTGGTCAACAATTTATTTATTTATAAATATAGTGTACTCTAATTTTAAATTTTTTATCCAAAAGATATGCTAGAATGTACAACATGGCTAACAAAGTATCTCTTCTCTAATCTCATATTACGATTGATTATTCAGTTTCTCTTCTCTAATCTCTCCGTTCTCCGTATATCCCCCATCTCCTCTGTTACCTTTTTTTCTACTGTTACCCTTCCATACACATAATTGATTGTATTGAAATGATATCATCTTTTCACAAATATATTTGATTAAATGTAAGTTTTGTTTTTTATTATCTCTCTTGGTACATTTTTCTTACCATAAGTACTTGACAATATACATTTTCCTTCTAATGCGTCCATAAATCAGAACCATTTCAACTGAAAAGCTGCAGGCAGGAATACTATAAGAATAAATATAATAAAGCATTATAGCAGAAAATTGTTCAATCAAAAGCCAATCAAGGATTATATTTCGTTACTTCACAATGATATACAAACATTATTAACTTGCTGCAACTCTTGAACAAGTGAAACTTAAAATGACTACCAAACCTAAGAAACACAAAATCCAAAGTACAATTTGCATGGTTACATAAAGCAAACTTTCCCAGGTGAAAGGCAATTTATTTACAGATCGTTAATTATATGAGCATGCTGTCCTTTAGCTGCATCTATATGAATAGAGGATTCAAAAACTGCTAAATTCTTGAAAATTGTGTCTATCCTTGATATATGATTCTTCTGGTTTCATACCAGTGGGATATTTTCCCACTGAAGACTGGTGGCTTTCTTAGAAGGGAGAATCATTGTGCACTCTCTTATAAGCAATTTAATTACTAAAAAGTCTCACAAAAAATGAGTAGTAGCATGTAAGCTCAGATCTTATCATTTTTGTAAGAATAAAATAAGTGGAGGGAGAGAGAACTGGCGTACTGGGGCGAATCCATGTTTAGATCTGGGTCAAAGCTCCAATGCTCTATAATTGTGCCCACACAATTATTAGACTACTAGAGCCTAATTGTGATTTGCACAGCAGATCACCAGAACCAAAATGATGGTAGGAGAGAAGAGAATTGCCAGAAAACTCAATGACAAGGACGAATTGCAATTGAGGAGGCACACCCTATTTATAGTGGTTTATGGAGGCTACTAATTAGGAAACGTGTTCACTCCTTCTTGCCCTCCAAGACAGCAATTAAATTAATTGATTCTCAATTAATTTTCTAATTATGGTGATTTGTTCCTCAATTAACAAATCCATAATTATTACTGAATTATTCCCCAATCTGCAATTAATACTGATTTTATTCTTATTTGATTAGGCTACTTATATCCTAATCAAATAGTCCGGCCCATCAAGGGCGGACTTGGACCCAAAGTCCAACATCTCCCACTCGCACTTGATAGGCCTCCCATTGTGCATCCGTTACTCTTTCCTATTTCATACTTGGTGTCTGCCATGACCACGTGGGCAAAAACATCTTCAAGATTTGGTGCTTGTGATACTAGAAATCCCTCATACCGAATCAACATCTAAGGACACCCTTTATATCTGTAAGCTATACATTCATTGCCTCAAATGCCCCAGATTCTCCCATACATATTACTCATAGCATATCTAATCCCTCTCGAGTTAATATGTTGATTAACTCAGATTGCCCTCCACGCATATAGTATCCGCACTTACTAGCTACACATAGAACTAGTAAGGGGTCGACCACAGATACTAGCACATCAATATATCTAGGAGTAAATCTTACTTTTTGACTAAACATCAGTCTATCTTGATTTGGTCGCTTTCCTAGTTTTCACTCGTTTGACCGAATCGAGTGTGACATGGAGCTTCAACTAAAGTAGCTGTCACCAAACCAAGCTTTCATGATGCCGCCTAAGTCTTAAGGGCATCGCGGAAGGATTTTTCCTTCCTGGGACTCACACTGTAGTGAACTAGGGATCTTCGATCTACATCCCGTGTTGTAGTCTAACTCTTAAGCATATGCACTATGAATTGCATGCTACGGTGGATAGTTTGAGGTGTATGTCAATTTCTTTATCTTTCACCATACAGACATTAGTTCTAAAATGTACTTAATATTCAAATCAGAACTTTCTTTTTCACAATATCTCTTTTACAATCTCATTTGTGAAAAAAAAAAGTGTTCTTTACCTGGCTACAGGTCTGTATTCATGCTCCGATCCATTTTATGTGTATATGTACACATATAGATCTCATCTTAGTCTAACTGAGGCGACTCAAAGATTCTTCTTAACCATCTCATGGTGATCATTTGCTCGTCTTACCCCCCCATGCCCCCACAAAACATGGGAAGATGATTGTTTGTGTGAGTGAACCAACCTCTTTTGACATGTACGACATACAAACTTGTATACCTTGTATGTATTTACTCAAAACATACATACTATTTCTTTTATCTTCATATAAAAGAAGTTCACGACCTTACATTTTATTCGCGTCCCAATATTTTCACTAACTCAATAAAAATCAAGCTATTGAACTGACGCTTTCCCTCTTTGAAAGCATATATCTCGTAGAGATATATCAAGAAGTATGTGTCGCCTTACTGTGATTCTTATGATCCTTATCATAAGATGCTATCATTTGGATCCTTCTTTCCACCATTCATTCCCAATCTCTCATAGGAACTACTTTAGCCATATGGCACTTTGAACGATGGTAGAACACGCTCTGTGTTCTTTTCCATAGATAACAAGAAAAATAGTTTGTATATTTCCTTACTCAATTACCATTTGCCTAGGTCTTGTATTGGAGTATCCTTTCAAAGGAAAGTTGTTATCTTGACAACTTAATCCATGGTTATTCTCATAATCTATTTCATAGCATGACCAAAATTAGCTTCCAAGTCTAACCAAAAACATTTTGGTCTTATATGCACCAATGTACGCATTACCAACCATAGTCTTACTATGGGTCTCTATCTATTTTTTCTATATTAGATTCCTCATAGGACATGTAACCTTTCTAGGCTTATGCCCTGAACTTTAGGGGTGTCTATAGGTTTGCAGTTTGGCATCTTTGGATGCCTAAAGATCACACTTGTATATGTCTTAGGTAGCAAAGACTATATCTTCCTTGTGCAATCTCTGTTTACCTTGTCATTCAAGATATTTGTTCAACCCATGATTTTCTCAACTCAAAGGATTCTCTGATCCTTTATTCCTTTGACTCCCTTGACACTTGTTTCAGCTAAACATGTCATTTGACAAAGGATGACTTCACAAAGAATCATCACTAGACCGTTTGGTACTCATGTAGTGTTCTTCGATTATCTCGAAGTTGGTGAGGCTTTCACCTTGTGAAACTTCATATACTACTATCTAGGTGATTGTTTGTATGAAGCCTTTAAGCTGCTTCATGTAGAGTTCATTATCCAATTTCCAAAATTCCCAAATTGGAAAGTGGCCTTCACATTATCTTGATGTAATTTCAAGACTAAGTTTGTTGGCATGGCCAAAGTTTAGAGTTCAAAACGCACAATAGACAACCTTCCATTGTTGTACCCCTTAGCTGCTAAGTATTTTAAGTTTTATATGCCCCCAACAGATTTGAGAACCTACTTGTTCTCAATCGCCTCTTGACTAGGTGACAAATTGCCTAAAACATATACTTGGCTAGTTCCAAAAAAAGAATCCATATCCTCCTGCATAACACTTTGCAATTCTTCTTAGCAGGTCCTTCTAGTGTCCTTCAAACACTTATAGGTAGTTGTCATCACCTTCTAAATGATGAAGAGAACATTTAATCCATTAGAGAATCTATCTCGTTATAGTCATACTCAAGATGACAATTTGCTCTGAGGTGGATTTCATAGTATTCTTTTCCTATGTATGAGTGAGGTAATTCTCTCGTAACTTACTTCTTGCATCTTTCCTTGTGAAAATAGTCTTAATCCTCCCACTTGGATCAGTAAACTTAGGAACACTTGGTTATTCTTTGTCACTTGTGAACCTCTTAAAGAGATTCAATATGATTAATGCTCATTTTCTGCTAGGAAATCTGAGTTTTATGAATGTTGTGTCCCACAGTTTTCTCTCAGTCACTGAACCGCCATCATTTTCACTAATGAAGACGTGTCTTGTCAAATTCTCAGGTCATCTCACCAAGAAATACCTTACATACCTCGACCCCAATCTTCCTTACTCATAGGAAGAATTATGGATATGAAGTTGCTGACCCTTATGGTCTCAACGAGCTTGGACTTGATCTAAAGCCTATCCACGATTCATAGGGTAAGGTTGTGACTGACATAGAGGGTATTTGGTTAAGTGTGAAGATAATAACTGTGAGATTACATACTAATATATGGTTGATAGTTTCACTTATGCCATTATTTACTTAACTATGTCAAGGAGAGGTCTATCTCTCCATCTCAACAATTCTATTATGTTAAAGGGTTCTAGGTATTGATAGTTACCTAACAATACCTTTTTTTTATACAGAACAGCTTGAACTAATCATGTGGGTGTCTTTTACCCTTATTAGTTCAAAAAAGTTTTATCCTTTTAGTTTAACTGATTCTTAACTAGTTCAGCCATTATCTAATAGCTTCACACTTGCCAAAAATCAAGTAAACATTACTGTATTTTGAGTAAACGTTCACGACGTTAACGAAACACCAAGCTCTGTGTTTTGCCCTCATGTTCATTGGTTTACTAACGTCATAATTTGCCAATTGCAGTGGATTTTCTCAAAAATGTTTCTTTGTCTTTCTCGCCAGGTAGAATAAGTTCTCAACTTATTCCTAAGTGTATTAACCCTTTACCACACGTTGTTTAGCAAATACTCTTTTGCTAGTTTAATCATTTCTTTTGATCAATATGTACATGTGGCAAGAAATGGAATCTTTTATCCCTAAAAAGAAACATGAAAATCCAACGAAGGATTTGAGAATTATAGTTTCATCGATCCTTAACTAAAGAGATAGCAAAGATGTGATTCTGTCAGTTGCAATTGCATTGAGTTAATCAGGGTGGTTTATATATGCAGAGTTAACGTGCAAGTTCCAATCCCTTGATTCTATCTCTTTATTGCTTTGCATTTGACGTGAAGCCATATGCTTCTATGAAACATCCACAACTCATGTGGATTGCTACTTTTTCAACCCTTAAGGATTATCAATGTAGCTTTTCATCTTTATAGTAACAATTTAACCTCCTCTAGATCAAGTTTACCTCATAAGTTTCTTGCCTTTAGGCTTAGAGGATGAATCCTCCCACTCTTTAGTTAAGTTCATCTGACTGATGGATCTTGAATCTTTCAGTCTTTCACACTCAAGTTCAATGTGACGAATCACATTGCTGAAGGTTATAATATGCATATCAGGGGCAATATTTGCTTTCGTATATGCCTACTCATTGGAAGATGTGGCTTACTCCCACTGGCTAGGAGACATAGCTTCCTCCCACTTACTGGGAGACGTCTTGTCACAACATACACTTATTGTTTGTTAGAAAGAACTTAGCATTTAGTTTATCTCAACTTCTTAGTTTGACATTTGCCTCAAGTGTTGTCTAAATAACATGTTAGGACTTAATACACTATGTTAAAACTTAGTTTTAACTTTATGGAAGAAGATAATCTATTTCACTATCTTCCAACACTATCCATACGGCTTGTATAAGGTTGCATTGCTCATACTAATATAAGTTTAAGCAATGTTGTTTTTTCTATGCTTGATAGCATAAACCTTTTGTATCCTTTGGTTACTTGAGCCTCTAAATGCTGAAGACTAGTTGGTAGGACGTCCTTGACATCTCATTCTTCTTGAATGAAGAAGATATTTGAGAGTTTCTAACTCCATAGTCATCTCTATTGAGCCTGTCTTCATAAGCTCAGTCAAATAGACTTGGTCATAATTGGTCACTTAGATGATTATGGTATACAATCAATTTGTTCAAATAAGACAAAGTGTAACCCCCTGCCTTGATTAGCGTAATTATAATTCAATATCACATAATTAAATTGGATTAGATACCGTAGGATGATTTAAAACTCACTTTGACTGCCTACCTTACCATAGGGTTTTCACAAAATTTTCAAAAACACTTCCCCATCCTGGTCTCAATTTCGAATTTCGAATATAATTACCTGCACAGTTAATATACATTCACATATATCAGAGTATATAACCAGATTTCCGGCAACCCCCGGGTTTCATCTATTCATATAACTATAGGATTTCAGTTTCCAGTTAGGGGATTACACCGTCATGTGTTTAAAACTATTTACAACTCAAAAATATCATACAATAATCCCTGTCCAAAATGAATAACCAACATGGCCTGAACTAAATGTCCCTATAAAGTTCTAACTGCTCCGAGTCGTACGCTTTTCCTTGGAGCCACTTGCCCTGTCTGAAATGTTAGTCAATGGAAAGAATGAGATTCAAAAGAATCTCAGTAGTAACAAATCACTCATACAACATGTAATCATATAGTATGTAAGCAATTCATCAAATAACATCATGGCGTAATACACAACACGCAGGATGCATATGCACATAATCACATAGTCTTATTCCTCGGATTCCACTGCCCCGAAGGTACGATCCTCCCACCGTCACCACCAATGGGCCGTAGGTAATAGACTCACAAATAGCCTTTCGGTTTCAATAAATAGTCTCATCCCTCGAATTCCATGGCCCCGAAGGTACGATCCTCCCACCGTCACCACTTATAGGCCGTAGGTGATAAACCCATAAACAATGATAAATCAAACATACAATATATCACATATAGTATAAGAGAAAGAGTCACTACCTTGTTCTTTCCTGAAGTTCGCTGGCACAGTGAGCTCACGAGGACGGCAAATGTCGAATCCTATAAACCAAATTAGGGACAATAGATCAATCTCTTTTCCAAATTCTTAATTCCGTAATACTTTAAGTTGGTATTCATATGAACTCTTTAAGTGGTTATTAAATGCCTAGATATATGCCTCAAGGGTTGGGGTAACCATCCTCAAAGATACCTTTTTAGGAAGCTAAACACTGATTTTTGGTAGTCTCACTCGAGCACAGAAGGCCGCACTCGAGTGATGACCCCCAAATTCACTCAAGCACCCAAAAGTGTCACACTGGAAGTGTTTACCCGAGAGCAAACCTTGATATATCTTACACCCTAGCTCGAGCACAGCTAACCGCACTCGAGTGATAACCTTAAATGCACTCAAGCACTAAGAAGTGAGGTACCATGAGTGACTTCCTGAGAGCAACCCGACTCCCAAACGACAAGTGCACTCGAGCACTAATCCTAGTGCTCGAGTGACTTTCCAATGCTTGCGAGTGATGACGCACGTCACTCGAAGATGAAGAAGTGCACCCGTGGTTTCTGCCTGAAGACTCAACCAAAGTACCCAGAAATTCATACCGCACTCGAGTGAGACCCCCTCACTCGAGTGAGGCTTATCAGAAGCCAGATCGCAGCAATTGATAAGGTTTTCCAGATTTACCTACCAATGGTCCTAAAACTTGTGCCAAGGCTCATTCTCCCTCATTTTGCCACAAGGAACCACTTGGGGTCCACAAAATACCCAAAATCACATCTCAACAACCATTTCACTCTTAGGTCTCTACTTTGCTTCCTAATACTCAATCCAATACTTTCCTTTCCAATTCCCCCAAATCAATCACAATGACCCAAAGACTCCACAAGCTACTAATACAACAGTAAAATTCTATCTCATTCCTACATTTCCCTTAACATCATATTTAGGGTAAAATTCCAGAATTCACATCACTTAACCAAAAATCAAAGTGAACACACCTCAATGTATCAAATTCTTACCTCTTCAATTTGCTGAATTCAAAACCTTGATTCTCTAACTTCTAAATTTTCTCAAGCTTCCAACTACCACAAATCAAAATTCTGAAAACATAGCAAAGAAGCTCTCAACCTCTTGAACAAGCTTAATGAAGAGGCTTTAAGCATAAAGAGACAATTGCCTACTAAAAATCAAGCTATTCTCTTTCTCTTTCTTGATTGTCTTCAACGAAAATAAGGGAAGATGAGAGAGAAATGAGGCATGAGGATGATGATCTCATTCTTTTCTTTTTCCCATGCACAAACCGACTAAGAGGAGAGAGGGAAAATATTTGAATTTTTGGCTTCAATCCAATGGCTCCCATTTATACACATGGCAAAATCTCATCCTTCCTTCTATGAGTTCATATGAACTCATCCACACAAGATTCTACCCTTTATCAACACATCCTAGCCATTGATCTCGATTACCAAGGAGTTTTCTCTCCAGTAACTGATCAATCGATCGGTAAATTTACCGTTTTGCCCCTGATTGACATAATGCTTACTTAACCATCAACAACCACCTTTGCATCATAAATCACATTATTTACTTCAAAAGTGTTTAATTAACATTAATTACATCACTTTGAAGTTATTAATCCTTAATTACAATTCAGGATATTACAATTCTCCCCCCGAAAATTAAATTTCATCCTCAAAATTTGTTACACAACCTGAGTCATGAACTCCGGATGTTGTCTACACATGTCTTCTTCCACTTCCCAAGTTGCTTCCCTCTGAGTCATTCCCTTCCAGATCACCTTCACATACGAAATGCTTCGGTGTCTGAGCCGTCTCTCCTCTTGGTCAATGATCTACTCTAGCTCCACCGCATACGTGAAGTTATCTTGTAGCTCAACTTTCTCATACTCAACTATGTGAGATGGATCCAATTGGTACTTCTTCAATTAGGAAACGTGAAACACGTCATGGAGCCTGCTCAGGTTCGGGGGTAGGGCTACTTGGTAAGCCACAGGCCCAATCCTTTCAAGGATTTCAAAAGGACCTATGTACCTTAGGCTCAACTTCTTTCGCTTAATTGCTCGTCCAACACCGGTGATAGGAGATACCCTCAGAAACACATGGTTGCCAACTTCAAACTCTAGAGGTCTTCTTTTCTTGTCAGCGTAGCTCTTCTGTCGACTCTGCGCTGCAAGCAACCTCTTCCGAATAATCTGAATGTGTGCCGAGGTTTGATAAATAAGATCCAGTCCATATAGTTTCCTTTCTGATAACTCGTTCCAACACAAAGGTGATTGGCACCTCCTTCCGTACAATGCTTCATACGGAGCCATCTGGATGCTTGTGTGATAACTATTGTTGTAGGCAAACTCAACAAGTGGAAGGAAACGATCCCAACTTCCTTTAAAGTCAAGAACACACGCCCGTAACATATCCTTCAGTGTTTGAATAGTCCTCTCTGACTATCCATCCGTCTGAGGATGATAAGCCGTGCTAAATCTCAATTGAGTACCCAGGGCTTCTTGCAACGCCCTCCAGAATTGCGAAGTGAATCGGGGATCTCGGTCGGAAATGATATTCTTTGGTGTACCATGAAGCTTCACAATCTCACAAATGTAAATCTCAACTAGCTTATCCGGAGAGTAACCAGCATTTATCGGTATGAAGTGTGCTGACTTTGTTAGCTGATCCACAATGACCCAAATCGCATCATAATTCCTGATCCTGGGTAATCTCACCACAAGGTCCATGGTCACACTTTCCTATTTCTATTCCAGAATCTCATGACTCTGAAGTAAACCAGGCGGTCTCTGGTGTTCGATCTTTACCTTCTTGCAAGTGAGACACCTTGCTACATATTTGGTCACATCACTCTTCAAACCCGGCCACCAATACACATATTTCAAATTATGGTACATTTTAGTCATACAAGGATGAAGAGTATATCGGCTCTTATGCGCCTTATCCAGAATCTTCTGCCTCAACTCCGCCTTTAGTGGAACACAGATTCTCTTCTGATAGCGAACCAATCCACTAGGCGATAAATCATAGCCAGGAGCTTCTCTCCGTTCAATCCGAACTATATTGCGCTGTATCCAATCATCTTACCTCTGAGCCTCTTCAATCTCAACTCTCAAATCACTTTCCTCTTGAAAAATAGTATGATTGGCACAAATGATCTGGTTTGTCAAATTCAAATCATGAAAATCTTCAATCAATTTCCCCTCTTGAATCATCATAGCTGCCACAAGCACAGTCTTTCGATTAAGAGCATCAGCGACTACATTTGCCTTACCTGGATGATATTTAATTTCTAGGTTGTAGTCTTTAATTACCCATATGATATATTTCACCACAGCTGGGATTCATATAAATAATTTCATAACGCAAGCCATATAGGCAAGATACATACACACAGTTCACAAAACCCAATGACAAGTCATGCATACTAAAACATTATACACAACATGAGAGAAGAGTCACTATCTTGGTCCTTCTGGGTGTGTCCTAGTACCGGTCTCTCCCGAATAGAGCAAATATCAAATCCTAGAATCATAATTAAGGATGAAGAATTATACTCTATTCCAAGACTTAATTTACTTCATGACACTTAAATTTGGTTATCATAATTGACCCTTCAGAGGCCATAAATGCCTCTAATAAAAGCACTAAAAAGTTGGGAAACAATAGGTTAGAGATCTCCTTTCAAAAACTTAAAGTGCTGGAACACAGGGGTTGGCCGCGGCCAGCCCTTCCTTATGCCGCGGCCAAAATATGGTCAGAAGGTCACTGGCCGCGGCCAGCCACCTTGGGTCGCGGCCAAGAAATTCCCTGATTCTTGACTGAACTTCCAAAATTCATAAATAATTCTAGAAAAATCTAAATGAGATGATTCCAAAGCCAAATGAAAGGTATTTAAGTCCTATTTACTAGAAAAATATGGACCATAACCATAAATCACCACAAAATCCCAGAATTACCCAAAACTCAACACTACTCCAAAACAGAGTCCAGTTTTTGTCCCAAACTTTGGCAAAGCATAACTCTCAGTTAACAAAACGAAAGGACACAAATTATATATCCATTTTGAAGCTTGGGAAGTGAAATTTAAGACTAGAAATTTTCAGAATTTTTCAACACCATTTGGTTATTCAAAACGTTCATGCAAACTGACTGCCCAAACAGAGTTCATACAAGACAGATTTTCCAATTTTCTACCAAAGTGTCCAATGACTCCAAAATCATTTACCAAACCTATTCCCATACAATTTTTCATAAGGAACACAATGGTAACCTCAAAATGACCCTCATTTTCAAAATTTAAGGCAAAATTTCTTGAAAATTCAAACTTAACCAATGGCTACAAAACCTATATAGAAAGGTTTGTCTTACTCACCTCTATAACTTTTCCAAAGGAGTTTCTTGATTCTCCCAACTTCAAGATTTCTTGAGAGCTCAAACAACACCAAATGACAAATCTAAAACCATGAAATTAAAGCTCTCAAGACAAGGAACAAGTTTATAGAAGAGCATTTTTCCATTAGAGGCCATTAAGAGGGTCAAATACTCACCTATTTCACAAGCTTCTTCTTCTTTCTGTTGCAGAAATGGGACGAAAATGAGAGAGAGAAGGAGAGATGAGAGTGTTGAAGAAGATGATGAAATGATGGTTTTTGCCTCCCCATCCCTTGTGCAGCTGAAATGGAGGGAAGAAGAAAGAGAAAATATGATTAAAAATTGCTCATTTGACTTTTCTCCATCCTCTCTTTTCTTCTTCACTTGCCACTTGTCATTTTATTATTGGCTCTCATAAAGCAACACTCAATTAGCTACTCTAATCATTCCATTAGCCATTTTAATTACATTTCTCATTTCTCCCATAGTTAGTAATTAATTTCTCTATTAATTACTAATTTATGGCCAATAATTCCATTCTTTCAATTTTTTAATAATGATGACGTATTAATTAAAATAGCCATAAAACACATAATAATTCCAATTTAAATTCATAAATATCCATACTAATCCTCATTAGCCCTTAATTAAAAATTGGGGCATTACAGGTCCACATTTTCAGAAGTAGAGATAAGGTCTTTTATAGTTTTCCTTTCTCCATTATCCCCCTACTTATGTATATCATTATTGTTGAGTTTCTTAAGTTCCTTAACAGTCTTATTAATGTCTTCACTTGGAAGAAGTAATGGTATTTGTTGACTCCTAGTCATACAAAACACGACCCTAACCCCAGATGACAGAGCAGCCTACTAACCAGTGACGCAGACAAATCTGAATACAAAATTCAAGTGTGAATTCACAAATAACAGCCTGAATAGTGAAGAGTTAAGCCATAAATTCAAGTAACCAATAGCTACCACATATTGACAGAGTCAATCAGCATAGAATAATGAGACTATTAGTGGCAAAATATCAATACTACTTACATTAACAGAGTCACAAAAAAAATATTTTCGGGCTTAAAATATTGCTAAGGAACCTCAACAAGTAAGGTTCCCCAGCAACGCACCATTTTGATAAAGCTTGTCGTTAACTCTACCAAACAAATACTAAGCTACTATAGTTAAATGAGAACTAGCCTAGGTCATTCTTCTCTAAGGAACCTAACTATTATTATAATTCCTAGTAAACTTACGGGCCACAATAAGTAATGTTTAGTTGTGGAGAATTATTTGAATTATGTCTGCTATGAAACTAATCCTAATTTTCTTTTTATATAATTTTTTGATTGTAATCGTGGTAGTATGATGAGAGTGAAGTGATGATGGTTTGACATAATAATGAGACAACCCTTCCTAGAAGTTCCACTTGGCCTTCCTTATCTAATTATCATTTACGAAGCTCGCTATGTCAGTCACCTAGTATTCTTTTCCCATAGTTAATCAACTAGAATAACATATAAAGAACAGTTGATGAGGGAGGCTATGCTATTCATTCACGGAGAATATTACGCAACATATTTGACTTCTTTGTAATAACAGTTACTGCTCATTGCTTATGAAATCTTTCGAAGCAATCACACAAACTGATGCAACTAGAATCAACACACATGATTAAATCTACTTGAATATATAGAACACAATACATCAACTAATTTCAGCAAACAGATCGTTATTTCTATAAAACTCAAATCAGGTTCAGGGATTCATCTACACAATACAAAATTCATAGCTCAAAATCGACTTTGTCTTATGGCTGCACAACTCTCACAATTATAAGAATTCAAAATCGAATAAGAATAATAAATCTAAATGAGCTTCTCCTTTTAGTGTATGGATTCGGGTTCAGCTTTGCTTCTAGGAAGAATCACAGTGATTAGCTACTCATGATGCGAGATTGAGCATCATCATGTTCCATATTAGCTCCGGCCATGGCGAAGAACTGTTTTACTCGAAGAATTGCTGTGGCTATTGGCAGTGGAGATGAGAAGAAATGGGGATCTCAGAGATTTTTTGTTATATAAGTGAATTGTGAAATCCGCGAACACCCCCTGGATTGATATTCAAAAATTTTTTATTCATATCCTGCGAATTCTAAATGACAGGAGGTGGAAATTTGATACTGGAGAAAATTGCAGTTGAGCTAGGAAAGTTTCCTATGTTTTGCATTTTGGTCCCTCTTCTGTCTACCTGCAAAGTTTCTAGACTTTATCATTTAGTCCCTCTTCCTATTTCCCAGCTCCTTTTAGCTCCAATTTCTACTGAACTCCCTACAAGACAATTCAACATAATGCAATATCATTCTTCCCAAGTCAACACTTAAAAAAACCATCAAATATGTCAATTAAGCTACTCTTAATAATTCATTTCACAAAATCAATATTAGCCACAATTCTCCATTATAAATGCACTTCAAGCACACTATTATCAATAACACCTCCTAAAAAGCTATGAAAATATATGGTAAAATTAGGACTTATCACTCCTAAAAAGTGAACATTTAGTTGCTTCTGAGGTATGCTATTTATGTGATAGCAACCTTGAGTCTCTTGAACACTTGTTCCTTTATTGTCCTTTTTCTATAGCATGCTGGTTTGGTCTTACTCCTAGTTTTAGAGTTTATTGTTCCCCTGTCAAATCTTTGCAACAATAGATATTTACATGGTTGATAAATCGCAAAGATCTTGGTAATTTTACGACATATTTGCCTTTTCAATTACTGGAATCTTTATGGTATGTGTACAATAGAGTTTTGCATACAAGACTGCAATTTTCTTCCCCATAGGTGATAAGGTTTGCACAAGCTAGGACATGTGCTACTTGTCATAGTTGCAAAAGCAGGATCAAGATGCTAACCTTATAGATGCGCGGATACCAAATTACAATGGGTGGTTGTCTTTGCAATGTTGCACTTCTGCTTATAGGATATACTCTTCTATATTAAATAGTCAAGAAGAGGATTGCATTATATGCATATCAAAATTTTGTTCATGCAGAGTGATTCCCATGAATGGACTATGGCTCCTCAATTTTGAATTGGGATCGTCCAACTTCAACAGATGGAGCTTGGCGAGGTGATGGTTTTCATCCTATATTAGGAATGAGTGGACGAACCAAGGATTTTTCCTAGTCACTATAGACTTGTTAAAAGGTCACATATTAAGATCATTACTCAAACAAAAAATGTTCAATGGCATTTGTCGTATCTACTACGTTATGTATGTATTTTGCTAAGATACTTTGTAAGTTTGGGTTTTTCTATGTAAATGCGTTATTATATTTCATGAAAGAAAAAGTAGGCCCCCGTATAGCAATCACAATATCCAAATCACCATTTCATGTGAGGAATCATAAATATAAGGGTGTGTTTGGTTCAACATAACAGTGGTTAGGTTATGTGAGGTTTATTTATGTTAGGTTAAGGGAGGTTATAATTTTGTTTGGTTCAAGAAGAGGGTAGGGGAGATTTGTTATCTTGTTTGGTTCACAAGAGGAGGTGAGGGGAGTTAATTATAAGTGGACAAAAATATCCTTCTACATATGTCCCTTCTTCTTTTACAATGCATTTATTAATAATTATCAATAAACAAGGAAAATGGCATCTTGACATTGTCAATTGAATTACCCAAAAACTTTTTGAAAATGAATATACTTATTTGTCATCACATATATCTGTAACTTCTAGAACGGCTTTTGAAAGGCACAAGCAATACCAATTGAGCCTTGTCATAAATAGAATGTGACTTTTGGCATTAAAATATTCCTTCATGATCGTTGGTATAAATGGTGAAATTGATGTACCTATATACAACTTTAGTTTCAAACCATACAAATGAGATATTTGTTCCTAAACCCACATAAATCATTTTAGTAATACATCAGCTATTATAAGAAAAAAACCAATGCATTCCTACCTTATCATTGAAAAATGCAACAAAAAACATAGAGAAAGTGTTTTTCATTTTTTTTCTTTTCTTTTTGTTAGAGCCACAGTTAACAGTGGCATAATCACTTCTAAAATGACACACTATAATATTTAAAGTACCAATTGTATTGGCAAGATGTGCATTAACAATATTGATGAAGCGTTCCTCTGAATAGTCCCCATCATTGCTGAATTCCACCTCTCTAAGGAAGAAGTATCTAACTGCATCTGTCCCAAATTTGTTAACCAAATCATTTGGCTCAAGTGTATTCCCCAATGACTTGCCTATCTTCATCCCATCCTAACATTGTCAAAAAAAAAAAAAAAACAATAAAGCATTGCTGCATGAAATAAATTTAGCCATAAGAGATCTGTAATCCCTAGCTCATTTACACAATCAGATTTAGTCAGAATAAGGGCATTGAGTGATGGCGGTTAAGGGGTGTGGATATGCTAATGATGGACCCAACACATTCATCCATGGTCCATTTAGGAGAAAAATAGAAAGCCAAAGCCAAGATTTACAAGACGAAGAGGTGGCAATAAACTTTGAAAGAAAGTTCAGTACAGAAAGATGTTAGCAATAAAATTATTTCAAGAAATGTATTGATAATGTACATGTTTATCTCTTGATACCTTTGTCAAAAATCCATGACTGAACACCATCTTGGGAAGGCTCAATCCTGCAGACATTAGCATAGCTGGCCAATAAATTGCATGGAAGCAAAGAATATCCTTTATAAAGTGGAAAGAATAATTAGAAAGAATAAATTATGCAGACTGAACATTTTACTACTTTTCAGCACTTTTTGCTATCTTTTGCTACATTAAAGAATGAAATGACATAGTCTGCAAGACTACCACAGGCAAAAGGTTGAAATGTGTAAATCTACTAGAAATTTAAAATTATAAAGCCAGGAAGAATAATTGCAAGTTGAAAGCTAAAACAACATTGTCATTACCTTATTAGACTCTGAAAAAACAGACATCAACATAACAGAGATCAACTATTAATTGCACAGCAATAAGGTTATCATAACACAACAATTAATTGCATGCTGGAACAAAAACTATGCTTTGGTCGATCAACTATGCTGGAATAAGGTTATTGTAGCAGATTTACAAGGTTATCACACAACATGCAGGAATAAGGCTATCATAGAAGAATCTAGATCAACTAGAATGAAACACAGTAAAACCCAAATCATGCTTTGGTCGAATCCAAATTATGCACAATAACTTCAAAACATAATAAAAGCCACAGCAGAATCTAGACAAGCTAGAACAAAATAGGGAAAAGAAAAATCCATGAATTACCTGAACAAACAAGAAACCGATAGATAAATCATCACAGAAAATAATCTTATTCGAATGAACGAGCAATCGACAGAGCAGGAGGCAGAGGCGGCTGGAGGACCGGCACGAGACGACATTGGACGAGTAGAGTCGCGAAGGAGTCCACACAATCTACAGGACAAACGGACCGGCAACAACCTTCGACGAGCAAGGATGGTGGCTGTTGTAACATCCTCATTTTTATTTTCATAATATAATTATAAATTAGAATTAATTAATTAAAAATATGTATATATAATAATATATCTATATATATAAAAGAAGGGAAGGGGGAGAGACCAATGAAAGCTTTCGGTGGAAAGTAAGGACATAATCATTGTCCTTATAAAAAGAAAAAGAAAAAGGAAAGGCAGTGATTACGTTTCTAAAAAAAATTGAAAGTGGCGTCAGGTTTGGCACCACATGAATGAGGAGGGGGTATTATAAATACCCCCCCTCAATAACCACTTCATGCCTAGCGTGAAGTGATCCGAAAAGTGGAGAGTGAGGTTCTGGCAGGAGTAATTTTAGTTCTTCGGAGATCAATAAGGTACTCAAATTTTCTTTTGATCATAAAACTCTTTTTATGAAAAATATTTTAAATAATTTTATCTTTCTCATGATAGTGATTTCTTACTGATTAGAGAATAATCTAGAATTAGAAATTTGGACAAACGATGGATAAAATGAGCAAAAAGACTCTCAATGCCTTTATTTTAAATTGCGATATGCAATCTTCATCAAATCCCCTACAAGATGCCAAAAAATCCCTTGAAGATCATATTTAGATTTTTCCCTCATTTTATATCAGCGATTCAGCAGCCAGAAAATTAGTTTCAGCGGAGGGAGATGGTGATTTTTGGATTTTTAGACTAAACCGTTATTTTAAAACTTCAGGGTCATTTTTCGTAATATCTGTTGATATATTTAGCGGTGAAAGACGGTAGTTTTCGGATTTTTGGATCAAACTAGAATTTTAGAAATTCGGGGTAATTTTCTGTAATTTCTACTGATATGGTTTTACTGAAAGTAGGGGATAATATTACAGAAAAAGGCCCCAAATTTCTGTCACAATTACCATTACCCACATGCAAAATTTCATTTTCTTCTTTAGTCCTTATGCATCTTTACTTTTTGGTCCTTTATCTCCAACTTTCCATATAATTCAAGTCAATATTTTATAATATCTCTATTCAAAATTCAACTTTTAAAGAGCAAGACTATAGAAATGTAGAGGATGATTAATAGTGAATTTTAATCGGTTTAGATTTTTTTTAGATGAAAATTTATAATTTAGTATTTTAGATCTTAAACTTAAAATTTGGGGATTTTCATGTATGGGAATGAATTAACAATAATCAATTAGTTGAATAGGTTATTTGAATTAAGAAAATATTTAAATTTTATAATTGGAATTTTAGTGTGAAATTGGAATTTTAGGAGTAATTAATTCAAAATTTAGAAATTTTAGAATTTACTTAAATAAATTAATTTTTCCAATAACTCAAGGAGTTATTGATGTATGATAGATTAATTGTTGTAGATTGATTTTTGGCGTGTATTTGAGCTCTTAGATTAGGAGCTTGTGGTTATAATTTTGCTTTGGCGAGAGATAACCACTTTCCTTTTATTGTGCATATTTGTATGATGTTTGTAAATTACATAGAATTATAAATTTGGCTATTGATATGTGATGTGGACTTTGAAAATATGTTGTTAATGAAATAATCTTGTGGGACTTATTTTCGCTGAGAAAATGAGTAGTAATATTTTATTATATGAATTGATATGTATTTATGAGATTGAAAATATCCTTTTGATAATTGAGAATTGATAATGATTTGTTATAATCACACATATTGATATGAGAGGGGATGGTGGATGTTGATTTGATGGGTTGTTATTTAAAGAGGAAATAAGGGGGTGAACTTTTGTACAAAAAGAAGTAATAAGGTGGTGGACTTCCAGGTGTACACTGATTAGTCCTTTGGTCCAATTGTGTTCAGTAGGGCCTTGACACCCCACTAATATATTTAGAGGGGGAACCCATGGTCCAATCTCGTACTCTGTGGATTTTGGCCGGTCTATATCACTTAATTGGTAAGCTTGTTAAGTTAAACTACCAGTCATATGGGTCAGTGCTAGCCCATGGGTTCAGTCAGAGGAAATAAGGGAGGACAAAGAATAAATTATTGTATATTGATTCTTATATACTTATGTGATAAATATGAGAATAAGATTATGATATGGTAAATTAATGTGTATATATATATGTGGACATGTGACATTTTAATAATGATATGATTTTATAACTGTCCCACTTGGCGCCTCATGAGCACTTACTCTTATGCCCAATGAGATGGATTGTTGGTTGCTGAGGCTGTTGTCTCACCCCGTTGATTTAACATTTTTCCAGGTGATAGTTGTCGTAAGGGTCCATCAGGGAAGACTCCGGAAGCTTAAACTACTTCTGCTAAAAGTAGTGCTTCTATCTTTATAATATATGTTGGATTATTGTATATTGCCACATTAGGGCTCATTTTGTATACTCTGATTTATTTTGGAGATTTGATATTTTAACTAGATATTTTTAATTACTCTTGATGAGGTTGGATGGCTTGCGGGCCGTTTGATGTGTTTTGAATTGCTGGAACCATAATTTGGTCTGATATGGATATTTTAATATATGATGAGATATTATTTAGTTAAAGAGTTTTCAAATAGTAAGTTGAACTCTTTTCTACCATGGTAATCTTTTAAAAGATGAGTTGTAATCTTTTTATTACCATGATAGAGTTTGTAAATGATTATAATAATGTATTCAAAAAATGGTTTTATCAAGTCCATAGTTAATTATTGTGTATAAGGAAAGGATTTTACAGCTACAGAGGCAGTCGACAGCGACAGTGGTTGGTGGAGTAGTCGGACACCATGCTCAATAGCAGAGCGTGCAAATTAGACGAGGGAAAATGGGATTTCAAGTGGAAGGGGGTGAAAAAAAATGAAATGGCAGAGGGAAAGACGCTTTGTATAGGTGAGGGCAGTGCTGGAATTTGGAAAAATTGCCATGGGTAATTTAGTCACAGTTTGACACAAATATTCTCTCCCCTAAAAAAAACTCCAAATTTGAAGGTTTTGTAAAATGAGGGAGGTTGCCATTATAGGACAAAATAGCTCCTACCCCTCACCTTCCCTCCTTCCAACCAAACAATATGTTTAATTTCCAACCATCCTCCAACCTAACCTAATAAAACCTCCAACCAAACACAGTCTAAAAGTGGTAGAATTTTTGCTTCATCTTCGTGTTGCTCCCCTCCAGATTTCATGTGTGATTTAGGCTTAAATATAATAAGATCCTTTCAGTTTTTCACATTTTAAGAAGAGCTTATTACCCCTCTAGTAGGGGTGAGCATGGTGCTCAGTGGCTCAGTGTGCCCACCTTGACCCTGCAAAAAATTGCCCAGCCCAACCCTAAAAAAGTGGCCTGAAAGAATTTTGGGCAGCTTTAGGCGGGCTAATAACCGGGCAGGGCTAGGCATTGGGCAATGGGTATTGCCCTGCCCATTTAGCCCTGCCCTGAAAATTATTTTCATTTATTTAAAATATAAAATTTCATATCAATTAAATATTATTTCATATACATATTTTTATTTAAAATATATATTGTCTATTGTGTAATACTCTTTTGGTCCCCTCTTTTTTGCCCTAACCACTAAACACTATTTACAAGTAGATTTCTTCCTTTCTTCTCTACTTTTTGATGTATTAAATTATAATTTCTTTTTATTTTTTTTTTCCAGATGCTTCATCATTTGATCAACTTTTGGGACATTGAATTGATGCAAACTACTTTGACTTCACGGCTTTAATTGCAATCGTTTTGTTTCCTTATTTATAATGGATTATAAATGTTGTTTAATTTTAAAAGTATGGATACTTGTTAAGACATATGGTATTTTTTAAATTTCAAGACTCAAGTTGTAGACTTATTTTGAAATATCCCAAGATGTAGAATCCTCGAATGCATTTGAAGTTTATATTACTTAGGGTGAAGTTAAGACATATGGTATTGGTAACTATAAGAATGTTTATAAAATTTATATGGAATATTTTTCATAAGTGAACAAGACAAGGCGTTATAATTTGGGCAGGGAGGCTCATCCTTGCCCAGCCTAAAATGGTTAGGACTTTTAGCGGGCAGGGCCGAACATCAGGCTATAAAATACAGCCCGTTCATCCTTTGGGCAGGGCATCGGGCAAGGGTCTCGCCCTGTTCATGCCCACCCCTACCCTCTAGTATTAAATGTAAGAGTTTCATAATCAATTTAAAGAGATTAAAAAAACTATTTAAGTTAGTTATTTATAAAAAAAAAAAAAGTATGTTCATTTACTTAAAGAACCCATGAGAATCCTTTGCATTATAAAATACTCTATTATTCAAAAACTCTTTTAATATATGTGATCAATGGAAAGAGTTTAAAAAAAATTATAATTTTTGAATTCAAATTGGATTGAGGTATTATATTGTGAGAAGGAGAATTTATTACTCTCTCTAGTATTAAATGTAAGAGTTTCATAATTAATTCAAAGAGATTAAACAAATTTGTTAAGTTAGTTATTTATAAAAAAGTATGTTCTTTTACTTAAAGTACCCGTGATAATCATTTGCATTATAAAATACTCTATTATTCAAAAACTCTTTTAATATATGTGATCAATAGAGAGAGTGTAAGAAAAAATTATAATTTTTGAATTCAAATTGGATTGATGTATTATATTGTGATAAGAGAGAGAGTACATTAGCCAAAGTTTTATTTTTACCCTCATTAATTAAAAGGATGTTTTTTAACCTGAAAAAGGGATGTAAGCTTTATTTAATGCAAAGATAATGAACTCAATCAACTAAAATATGATTTCAGCTCAATTTATGAGGGAGAAATGTTAGGAATGATGAACTTATTTTTCTCTTAAAGCATTCCTCTTCATTATTGATGTTGGGAATGACACTCCCCAATTGGATGGGACTCCTATTCCCAAGGGGTAAAAAGGAAAAACGAACAAAACTTGTCCGGGCGATATATATACAAGAGGTGGCAAAGAGACGCAGTTAGCGTCGAGGAAATTGGAAGCAGGGAGAATTTTTCATGAATTGGGTCGTGCTGTCGCAATGCTACTAGAGATAGTTTGATTCTTTGTTGGGCAAGTGAACTCGTAGCACAAGATCCTGTTTCTATATGCTCCTGTAAGCCTTCGAATTGTTAATATCTTGTCTTTCTTGGATCTACAGTTCTTCTTCCCCAATTTCTTTGCAACTCAATAATTTTGGGTCGGTACTAATCTTTCGTTTCTTCCTTGGATTTTTTCAAGAGAAGCTTCTTCTGGCTTCGAAATTTTGAGGATTCTTTTTGAGAATTCTAATTCTAGCTGCGATGTTTTGAATTCCGGCAACTTTTGCGGGGAAGCCTGAAACATCTACAAGTTGCGAATTTTAAGGGAACTGGTTATAAACACCGAAAATTTTCGCTCTCCAGGCTGGGGTCTTCTCAGTGGCAATTCCGCAGTAATAGAACTTTGGGTATAAGCACATCCCATTTTAGAACTATTCTATCTAAACATTGAATGAAGTTTGTGTTTTAGGGTGTGTGTTTGAGATTTTGGAGATCATGATCGCACTTTTTTTTTGAAGATTTTTAAAACTTCATGTTGAGAATATGTATGATCTTTAAATTGATTAGGTGGGTTAGAATGAATCGGGAGACAATGGCATCTGGTTTCAAACTATTTATAAAACTTCTATCGCAATTCAACATTCAAAAGACTCATGGTTGTGTGTTTAAATTGCATAAGTAATTTAGTTTTGGTTTTTCCTATTGAAATTAGAGGGGGAAACATGAGTTTGAGTGAAATGAATATAAAACTTGAAAGCATACGATCTTTAAGTTCATTCATTTGCATGGTGTCAGAAAAGAGTATATTAAGGATATCTTTCATGTGGATATCAGCTCCTCGGTATTTATTCAAGCACGTCTCTTCAGGAAATTCTGAAGTTTTTGCTATGCCATTTCTTTTCTGCATTCTTCTCCCCTTCACTGCTGAAGCATATAAAGTCAACTAGATGAGCCACGGTATCGATTTGAATGCTTTTCTGAGGCACATCGTGATAGAAATTTCTCAACTCAGTAAACTAGAGAAACTTACTAGTTATATCAATAGTCTCAATTTTAAGTGAAAAATTGCATGCTTTCATTGATTAGGTATGTCCAAAATACTCATTTTCACAGTCGCTCAGGAACCATCGTATTTGGCACCCAGGTTCAGGGATCTTTCCCTATATGCTGCATAATTTAAAGGAAAAACAGCTACCCCGCTATTCTAGTTTTCATAATTTATTTTAGACTGTGCCTCAAATTGTTTGATCCTGTTCTTCTCTCACTAGAAATCATAGAAGAACCCCCTAGAAAGCTAAATCTTGATTTCACTTCCATTAAGTTGATTGAAAACTCCACTGCTGCTATGTTTGAGCAATATTGTATCCTTCGTAGATGTTTCAGAAAAAGTTGTCCAAATTTGAATAGGATCAACAACATTTAGAGAATGTAATTTGAAATTTGGGGATAGGGGATGAGAGTAACTTCTCTCATTCAGGGGATCGAAGGCAGGGATAGGAAAGATAGGGGCTGGTAAGGACAGGGATCAGGGAGTGCATCCACGTGGAGTTGTCACCCTGGCTCTTGATCGCCGATTGAAAAAACCCAACTGACTCTCATGAATAGAATTACTCGCTGAGCAACTATTTAACCACTTCTGCATTTAATCTCCATGTTTTACAATATGAACATTGTTGAATGTTGATGGATAAGGACCTTTGCTTCATTATGAATTGCAGCTGATAATGGTCTGCCAATCTCTGAAAGCTTGACACATGGAACCTGAAGGCAAAAAGTTTGGAGGAGGTAAAAGTTTTTCATATATATTTTTCACCTATCTTCTTACTTTTTTTTCACCATAACTTCTGTTTATCTATCTTTATGACAACATTACTTTGCCGGCCATCCGATTGAAACTACTTGATATTTTGAATTGAAATTTGACAATCTTTTTCTCCATATCAATTTAAACTCTCTCCATAAACATCCTTTTTTAAACATTCTGTGAGTAGATTAGAGCCGCCTTCTATCATTCTAATTACTGTATCAATAACACTCTTAATTTTGATAACAAGTTGTTGATTAGGAGATTACCACCAGTAGTCAATCCCAAAGAAATAGAATGTTCTGATCAATAATTGAATTCGTTTTATCAATTTTCTGCCTCTTTATGACAAATTTTACTAGAAATCCACTCTAACAAACTTATATTTATTATATGATAGCAACTTTATATATGCATCTGAAGTCTCTGTTATGTTTTTAGTGATTCAGGTTGACTGTAACTCTTAGGTTTGGTTAAGCGATGATTAAAGTTTGTGACCCTAGGAGAAAGTTATACTCTAATTGGAGGGTTTTTGCCAAAAGTTATAGTGCAAATGAACGGTTGCAGGACATTTCAGATATAACTAGAAAATTATGCAAGGTTATAATGTCCTCTCCCACTTTAGCACTTGATACTGCTCTTAATCAAACTGGAATTAGAATTTCACCAGATATAGTTGAGAATGTTCTTAATAGATTTGAGAATGCTGGTATGGTGGCTTATAGGTTTTTTGAATGGGCTGAGAAGCAACAAAATTACTCACAGCGTTAGGGCATACCACACGATGATAGAATCTTTGCCAAAGATAAGGCAGTATCGAATCATGTGGGACCTGGTAAATGCTATGAATAAAATGGAGATGCTAAATGTTGAGACCTGTTGTATTATTATGAGAAAGTATGCTAGGACTCAGAAGGTAGATGAGGCAATTTACACATTCAATGTCATGGAAAAATATAACATATCTCCGAATCTCACTGCCTTCAATGGTTTACTGAGCGCTTTATGCAAGTCTTAGAATGTAAGGAAGGCTCAAGAGATCTTTGATCGTTCTAAGGATCAATTTGCTCCTGACTAAAAAACTTACAGCATATTGCTTGAAGGATGGGGAAAGGCTCCAAATCTTCCAAAAGCAAGAGAGATTTTTAGAGAAATGGTTGACATGGGATGCAACCCTGATATAGTCACCTATGGGATAATGGTTAACATTCTTTGTAAAGCAGGAAGAGTTGATGAAGCTGTCGAGGTTGTTAAGGATATGGATGCCAACAATTGCAGGCCAACATCTTTCATTTATAGTGTCCTGGTTCATACATATGGGGTCGAACTTCGGATCGAAGATGCTGTTGATACATTCCTAGAGAAGGAAAGGAATGGAATTAAGGCAGATATTGTGGTTTATAATGCCTTGATCAGTGTTTTTTGTAAAGTAAACATATTTAAGAACGTATATAAAGTCTTAAATGAAATGGAATGCAAGGGAATCACTCCTAATTCAAGGACCTATAACATAATCATAAGTAGCTTGATAGGTAATGATCGAAGTGATGAGGCTTATAGTGCCTTCCGCAGGATGATCAAGTCTTGCGAACCAGACGCTGATACTTATACGATGATGATAAAAATGTTTTGTGAGGGAAATGATTTGGAGAGGCCTATGAAAATATGGAGATACATGAAATTAAATTGGTTTGTCCCAAGCATGCACACATTTTCAGTGCTTGTAAATAGGCTGTGTGAGAAGGGCAATGTTACAAGAGCTTGTTTTGTTAGAAGATATGATAGAGAAGGGAATTCGGCCAGCAGGTGTCACATTTGGGAAGCTAAGACATTTGCTTATTAAGGAGGGGAGAGAGGATGTGCTCAAATTTCTTCAGGAAAAGATGAATCTTCTTGTCAAGGAGCCACTATTTGATTAAAAAGCATTGAAGGAAACCAGAAACTAGCAACTTCTTTTGCATGTGGCAAGGCAATCAATTTTGCTGTCAAAACTGTTGGTTTTAATGCCTTATATAATTAGTTTGGATATTAGCTTCTAACAGGTCAATTTTTCCCCTTGCACTGGTTACAGTTGTTTGAATATTTGTGCCCGTCTTTCATTCTGCAAGTTTGGAAGTGGAAGAAGGGGAAAGAGAATTACAAAGTTGTGTGAACTGCATGCGGAGATTATATTATGCCCTTATATTTGTTTTTTTGGATTAGTTCTATCCTTGTAATTATTATTACATATCAATTTTTAGGGTAGGAATAATAAGTCATTTGTAAACTTTTTTTTTTTTTTTAAAAAAAGAATTCATTTCATTTTCTAGAGGAGTAGCCCTTTAGCTGCAGTTTTGGGTTTTGCCTTCTTTGCAAAGTTGTATACCCCTTCCGTTCAAAATATGGGTTTGGCTACCATCCTCTACTCTTTCAATCCTCTCTACCCTCTACTATTAATTTCAACCTTTAGATTGAAATTTGAGATGTTTAGATTTAACATTTTATACAAAATATTCTTTTGTAATATTTTTATTACAGTTTTAAATTATCATAATTAAAATATAACAGTTATTTATTTTAATAATTTGATATTTTATTAGTAATTTTATAAAGCGTTAAATTTGCACTGTTCAAATTTCAATATCAAGGCTATGATGAGTAGTGGAGGGGAAAAGGATGGGAAGAGAATGGTAAGAATAGAGGAGGTAGCCAATCCCTTCAAAATATAATACTCAAATAACTAAATTATGCAACTCAAAAAATTAGAAAAAAATTTATTAGGTCCTTTGCTCGCACAAATAAAATTTTTAATGGAAGTTCCCCATTTTCTTATACATATCATAATAATTTTTTTTTACACAAGCAGGGTGCTGCTTTATGTTTAATGAAAAAAAAAATATTAATTTGGGCTGCTTTTATAAGAATTAGTTAGGAAATTAGATTTAATCCTAATATAATATCTCAATATATTTTATCTTTCATTTTTATAATTTTAATTTTTTTCCCTAATAATATCTGCAAATGATGTGTGTGAAATATTGTAGGGATAACTATATTGGGAAATCAAAAGGTTTTGCATTTCTTATCTATGAAGTATGAAGATCAAAGAAGCACAAATCTTGGTGTAGGTTTGGCTCCCTATCTTGTTATAATATATTGTTAATAATTGTTTTAGTTGGGAAAGCAAGTAATTATTTTAGCTTTTTGCCTTGTAGAATAATAAACTTAATTACTTGCTTATGTTTGTCATCAGGGTTGATCATGGAGCATGCAGAGGATTCGAAATAAAAATCAGAACAATAACATACAAAAACCATTATGATTGTGAGTGAATAAAACTTGTTGATGGACTGAAACCATTTTCTACCCTTCTTGAGTTAATACATGTTTGGGAAACAACAAAATCATGATTTTAGAAGCCCTATTCTGCAAGCTGAGACAAAACTCCTCCTTATACTTACCTCGTAAATCATAAAAGTTATTCTTCAAAATCTAGTCTAAATATATACTTACTAGAGAAAACTGTCAAATCAACCCCACATTATTACCTCTTTCTTAGAGGACAAACTTATATTTTGTTTTTGATTGAGGTAGGGAAGAGGAATAAAGACTCAGAGGAAAATAGAAGAACAGAGAAGAGGATTAGATAAATAGAGAGGCGGGGATAAGAAGAGCAGGCAAAATATGACAAAGGGGCGATAATGATTGCTTTGCCCTCATTCTATTATATAGTGTATGAATGGTAAAAAATGATCTTGCCCTAATGGAATATCCTAAGGAATATTACATATGTCACAATAAGGAGACCACAACTATTCTTATGTTCATGAATATTATGGACTTACTAATCAATCATAAACCAATATTATCTAATAGACAAAAAAAGACTAAATGACTTTCACTAGGATTGCAAAAGCTCAGTTACAAAAGGGTATTAGAGACTTATTTATAACCCATTGCCCCTCATTCTCGCCAACAAGCCCTAATGACCTGTTAGTTTGTTTTTTATTTATTACATGACATACGTTTTATTACATTTGGTGTTTAATATAAGATCTCCCTCATACCGAAAACCAAAGGTTGTATATGGTATGAAACTTTATATTTGCATTCAAAGCCCTTGTTATGTTTTCAATGATTTTTAGATGAACTAAGAAATGTGATTCTTGGTTTTGGTTTAGAGATAACTAAACTTTGTGACCCAGAAGAAAGTTATATTCTAATTGGAGGGCTTTTGCCAAATTGCACTGTGCAAATAAATGACCTCTCCCACATTAGCACTTGATACTGCTCTTATAATCAATCTTACTAATAAACAACCTCTCACGAGGTATGGTTGAGGAGGTTCTTGAGAGAATTAAAACCAAGTAATTTTACAAAAACGTTATTTTTCATGGTAAAAAATAAAAATAAAAAGTGGATTATTTTTTAAAATTAAATATAATAAAAGAAAATAAATAATTATACGTTATCCAACATTATTAATAAATAATAAAAATATAATATAGAGATGAAAGGTCAAAGTGAAATATAAAATTTTTCAACATGATTTATGACAAAAAAAATTAAATATACAGAAATAAATAAAATATCTCTTTTTTTAATAGAGGAAATGATAAAAAAATAAGTTTACAATTATAAAATCCAAAATCAGAACTGTTACCAAAAATTAGTAAAGAAATAACAAAATTTAATAAATAATTCATAACTCATTTTATGTTAAATATGTGATTTAAGATTTTAAAATTTAAATTTTTTTTTGTCATTCTTCCTCTTTAATATTATTTATTTTCCTTTAAAAACAATTACCTTCTTAAAGCTTAAAAACCCTCCCTTCCGTCGGGCGCCAGCGTTGTGCAGAGGAGGCAGATGTGGTAGCACATAGAAATATAGAAGAATTCCTCACGCTTGTTTTATTCTTCCCATTTCCAAAAAAAATCTAAACAGTTTCACCTTCTTCCTGAGTCTGAGGTAAACTTGTGAATTTGCGTATCTTCTGGTTTCCCTTCTCTTTATCAATATCTTTACAGTTTCACCCTCTTTTTGTCCACTATTTAATGGTTTCAATTTGTTTCTTCTTATTGCTATTTTGTCGATTTGGTCTTTCGAAGATTCATCGGCTTAACGATGACGAACTAGTGACCTAATTTCTGGAATATTTTTATAACAGAAACTATTTCACTATCTTTCGCCTTCCCCTTTTGGTTCTTTTCTGGAACTGTTGATGATGAGCTAGTGACCTAATTTCTGGTATTTTAACTCAGTTCTATGGTTTTGACTCTGTTGACCTAATTTCTGGAACTGTTGAATATTTTTCTAAGCATGTGAAATTTTTTCTGCAGTTTGAGCACTGATGTGTGATTGTCTTAGACAGATAAGTTAGATAATTGGAAGTCAATGCTGCTTATGTCCACCCTATATGCAGTTTTGAAAAGTAATCTGGTGATGGTGATGGTTTTGAACTATTGATCATTTTGTTTGTGTATTTTAAAATGATGCAGTGGAAATGAAAATTTTATCTACAGTCGAAATGAAGCAAGAAATGTTGGATGGAAATAAAATACAATTGGACTTCTTATTTCACCTGAACATGTAATACCAAAAAAAAAAAAAAAAAAAAATTCAGTTCTCTTTCTCTCTTTTGGGACCTAATCTATCCATGCTTTTGCTTGCACCATCCTTTGTAGTTGTATATTCTTTATTCTAAATTTGTTCTTCCACTTTTGTATGTTAGGATTGTCTTGCCATTTAGATCATGGATGTAAGTTCTCTGCAAAAGAAATAGAGGAGGAGGAATTGGAACAATGGAAGACAGGAACCATCAAGTTAGAAGAAGCTTAAGTGAATTGCCTGAAAAAGTTCTTTCACACATTCTTTCATTTCTTCCAACAGAAGAGGCTGTGCGAACGAGCATATTATCCAAAAGATGGGAATACATATGGACCTCCATCCCCAAACTTCACTTTGTTCATGGGAAAGAACTACCAATGGATTTTGTGAATATTGTTAATAGAGCACTTCAACTTCGTGGGCCATTCAACTTAAGTAGCTTTTATCTCAGTTGCGACACTATTGAATTGGAATGTGAGGACGTGGATGTTATGCCTCAGATAGAAGCATGGATCTCTGATGTTGTGAGATTCAATGTCCAAGATGTTGAACTCAATCTTTCGGGTGATTTACCTTTGACTCTGCCTTTTAGCTTCGTTAATTGTAGAACTCTTGCTAGTTTGACAATTTACGCGGGAGGCATTAGTCTTGAATTTCCCTCTCCAGTTTGCTTCTCCATTCTAAAGAAGTTGAAATTAAGTAGAGTTATATTTCCCGATGAGCATTCAACTCAAAAACTATTTTCTGGTTGTCCTTTGCTTGAGGATTTGGTACTAGAGGAGTGTAATTGGGAATATGTAAAAGCAGTTTCTGTGGTATCTCCTCCAAGGCTTCAGAATTTCACCATGATTGAGGATGAAGATCAAATTCTACCGAGCTTCAATGGTGATGAGTTTGTGATTTCTGGTGGTGGCTTAAAATGCTTTAATTATGGAGGCGAATTTCAATTTGAATTCAACATTTTAAATTCTCAGCTCTTGGAAGAGGTTCACATAAACTTTTATTCACCTGAAAATGGTCCGATGCCTGTTATCAATCACTTTTTGAAACTTCTAAGATACACATCTAATGTTCCAAATCTGCGCCTTATGAATGCCTTGGTATGTTTTTTGCTATCTCTTTTTTCTTTCAGTTGCCTTCAATGAGGAGTATTGTGCATCGCTTAAATTTCCTCTTTTTAACTGCACATTGATTTCCTGTTTTCAGTGCCTTCTTGGCATACCAGAAGTAGTGATTCAAGTACCTGTGTTCAATGGTGTGCGGTGTCTAGAGTTGGATTATGAAACATCCGATCTTTCGAACAAAGGACTGTTGACGATGCTTCAAAACATTCCTTTCCTCGAATCCCTAGTGTTCTTTCAGGTAATTTTACATCCAAGTAATCGTATTTGTTTTTTGGTTACTTAATTGTAGCAACAGGGACTAACATTTGAATTTATCATTGAAAAGGGAATTAAGATGCCGTCTGATCCAATTAAGGATAATATTTTGGACCCTCTGCCTCCATGTTTCCTCTACCGCCTGGATTTCATTTAGGTATATATAAAGAAAGGGGATGTGAAGGACTTGATGGGAGTAAAAGTTTTACTCGGAAATGCCATGGCTTTGGTAGAAATGGCAATTGGGTTTAGTATATTTGTGAATAAGGACATAAGAAACAATTTCTGCGTTGAGTTGCTGAAGCTTCCCAGAGGTTCAAGATATTGTGGCATCTATATAAGGGAATAGTTATGGTGAATTCTAGTTCTTACATTGGAAGCTACAATATAATTGTTTGGGGGGGGGGGGGATGTCCCCCCTTTTATGATGTGGCTTTAAAGATGGCACAGATTTTAGTTTATGTTGATTAGACTGCTGTGTATGGGATTAGAAAGTTAGTCTAGTTATAATGACAGTCTCTAGTATGCTGTTAAACCAAGCACGCGCGCGCGCACCCAGGCAGTGGCTAAACTTTGTAGTTGTATGCTTTCTTTTGTGCTTTTATATGATCAAGTATATTTTGGCCTTCGTTTAATGGATTCACATGTGTAGTTGAAAATCAATTTTAAAAGTAAATTCCTAAACAAGTGTTGGGACTAGTGATCAATGACCTTATAAGGTGAGGTCTTTCGTTAATTCTTAATCATTTCTTTACTGATTAAATGATTGGTGCAGAAAGTCCAAGGCTGTTTTCAGTGGCTGTATCTACTTCGGTTATAAGACTGTTGTAAAAATTTTCCTTTTCAATTGCTGTAGAATTCTTTCTGCAGTAATGTTATAAGAGGAGATATTTTTTTTTCTTTGGAATCTATTCACCATTGTCTTTGCTTATGCTCTGTTATTTAAGTGTGTTTAGGATAGTGGTGGGAAAAATAACTTATTTTCAATCTGACTTGCGGAAACTTAAGATTGGGTAAAAATCAGATTGTGTAATATGATTTATGTTTAGATTAGCAATTGCATAAGTGTTTTTGCGAAAGTCAAAACTTATTTAGATTGGTGATTGCATAAGTGCTTTTGTGAAAGTCAAAACTTGTTTGGATTGGCGATTGCATGAGTATTTTTTTGTTAATTGTAAGAAAAAAAAGATATTTAATATTATAAACAAGTGGAAAAATTAAAGTGAGAAAATGTGATGCCAAAATGCATAATTTGATAAAAATATGTTAAATACCTAATTGGATCATATGTCCCGTATAAGTTGGTCTCTAATCATGTCACAAATGCGATTCATATGGGTTGAAGATGTCTCAGCATAATTGGGTGGGGAAGACGCATCCTCTACAATATTATTATCTTCATGAGCTATATTGCCAATTCCTGCTGCACCAAAATTAACATTGCTTTGAGAATTTCTCCTAATAAAGTTATGTACGGCTATTATTGCACAAACTAAGTGGACTTGTGTTTTGTAGTTGTATTTGCGCTTTTTTTGCAATATTTTGAATATATTCTTCTACACTCTAAAAGTCCTTTTAATAGTTGACCTCAAACTGGAATGATAGAAATTGAAAGTCTCTTCGGCATTTCCAAAAGCTCGTTGATGCTGAAATTCTGGTAGGTAATAACGCTCACATTTGTAGGGACCGAGATACCCAACTGGTGTCGGATATCCAGCATTGATCAAATAATATTTGCCTAATAAATGTTGAAATCATTTTAAAGGTGTGAAATTAAGCAAAGTGTAAAATGAAAGTAATTCAAGTGAAGGTGACGAAAATATACTTGCAGGAGAATGAGGGAAATTCATAGCTGGATTTAAGACAACAAATTGAAACACATGAGCGTCATGTGTAGTATCTTCCTAATCCGCCAACACGAACGTAAAGCACATATCCCAATCACATACAGCTATTACATTCTGTGTTGGATTTCCCTTTCTCCTGATATATTTATCCTAGTTTGGACTAGTGATCACACACTTTATATGAGTGAGTTCCATCTATTGCTCCAATGGCATCCTTGAAGTAGGGATAATATTGAGGATCATTGAGTATTTATGGGTGGCATCCATTGAATTCGGGATCGCAGGGTTTGATATTTTCCCGCGCTAGACTAAGGCAAGCCTGTAGTACTCTGTGCAATAGCCGACTGACAATTTCCCCTGAATGTTGAAATAGTTCTTGGACCACCCTATTGCCGACTATATGGCCAATAGTGAGCAAAAACATGGCAACCATTTTTTGACACCAACATTCTTAGAATTTCGTAACCCATCTTCCACCAATTTATTGCACAAGTGGTAGAACACATGTTTTTCAACTCTAAATATGTCATGACAACGTGTACCATGGGTTGCCAACATTTCTTGGACCTATAAATGACCAGAGTGTTTACTAGTTTTATGCGGTTCTTTGCACACGAAAAGAACCCAATATTGACACAATCACGTAGTTAATTGTTCATACTCTGTTAACTCTTCATCTATAAGAGATAGTACTCGAGAATTGTGATCTTCTTCCTCCATCCAATTTGTCATTACTTATGTAACCTATGCGTGGGGTTAAATGCAGGTGTGAGGAAAAAAGCAATCCCAATAAAAACTAAAAGACACATGTCAACACAATCACATATGTTATAAAAGGAACTTCATAAAACATATATAACATAAAAGGAACTTCAGTCAAAGTTGTGCTATTCATCTAATAATAACATAAACAAAAATACATAAAAAACCACATACATAAAATAGTACATCAACACTAAATTAATTTGACATAGAGTTCAGGGATAGGTTGGGGTCACGCATGGGAAACCATATCTAGAGGGTCTTAACCATATACCGCAGCCACTCAATCAAGTACTGCTTGTTCCATTTAGCTATTGAGACAAACGTGTCCCGACTAGTCTTGTTTATAAGAAGCTTGATACAGCGGACTTGAAATTCCTCATCACGTTGCACTTCGTCAAGATCAAGTAGGTCATTCATAACAGCATAAACACTCCTATCTTGAATTTCACTTATTGTTGCAACTCTTTTCTTCAATGCATTAGCTATGACACTAACTGCATCTGCAATTTGTTTTGAAGATGGCATCTTCTGCTTTTTCTTCTACCCTGACCGATCAACTCTCTTCCTCTTGCCATGGATTCCTAAATCAGTTGGAACAGAGGGTGGAGTTTAGGTTGATAACCCAATGCTTGCTAGCTCATCAGTGACTCCTGTGCTAGCTAGTGGGTCAACTCCAAAAAGGTCATCTTCGCTGTCCCCTGATCCTTCATCTTCATCTATTATCGGTCGATACATATCGTCCTGATCTGCCTCCTCTATCTGTGTATGTATAAAGGACGGTGAAAACATATCCTCTTCCGTTGCCACAATATTCTTGAATATAATCCTTAATTCTCTTTCATACTTGAGGCTTGTACAGCTAAACTTTTTATATGCTGAATTCTCCTGCATGCATACAAGCAAACAAAATCAATACCTATATTAATTCAACAATAGTTGATTCAACTAAATTTGTAGTAACCAAAATTATAAGTTACTATAGTCATTACTTACTTGACATTTCTGCGACCACCACTCATTTGATGCAACAACATTATTTGTTATAAGATCTTGACCTACACCAGTCTCTTTGGTTAATGAATCCCATATCCTCAAATCCTTCCTTAAGATATCGAACCTATTCTTCAACTGTTTCTTCTCATACCACTCATTTAATGCAACAACACCAGTCTCTTTGAGAATGACAACCCTTGCTGTTCTTTTTGGTAAATTTGATCACGGCATGCATGGATAAAAATCTTAGTTGCCTCTTCATCCCATACTACTTTGTCATTCATATTTCTAACCTAATACTTGACAGATAATATACCAACAAATTCCCTAAAACAAAACAAAAGATAAATATATATTTATACATATATTTTTTTCCTTTTAAATGAAGAAATCCTTTAAGGGGCAGATGATAGAGTAGCCTTTCATTTAATTGGAAGCTTTCATACTACAAAGCCTTTCATTCCTTTTAAATGAAAGAATCCTTTCATTTAATTAAAGATGGCATATATATGTTTTTTTTGTTTAAACTTACTAGTTTAGCTCTTAGAACTCAAGATGGAACCATTCAGAGGCACTTGGTTCAAGCTACTCACGAAGGCACATTAAGCCCAAGCATAGTACTTCAGGATACAGGTTCTAATCTTGTTTTCTATTGAAGCACAATATTGTTATGTTTAAAACTATTTTTTTTCAATTTAATTGCTCTTTGTTATTATAGTCTTTGGATTAATCTAATATTCTTTTATGTTAATGAAAATCCACTAGAAAAAATTACATTCAGATAGTAAGAATCAGGAGATCTGGTATCACCATAATGTCACGATGCAAAATTAGAGAAGATACGATGCAAAATTAGAGAAGACACGATGCAAAATCACACAAAATCATAGGGACACCAAGCCCCCTTCAAATGGTGCACAATCTCAGAGTCCGGCCACAACACACACAATCCATCCACCGTACCAGAAAACACATAAAAGCCATGGCAAACCACAGATGCACAGAAATCTTGAATCAAGCATGTTTTGGAGCTTACCTTGCAAATGAACATAGCAACGAAGATTAGATCGCGGAGCAGAGACATCGATTGTGTGTTCATGACTGGAGATGACAAACCAGAGAATGCCGAGAAAACTCTCCGAAAATGTCAAGAATGAATAGATCTGCCACCGTAAGGATCGAAAGCTAGCGACTAAACTCCACAAGACACCATCAGACTTCAACTGCAGCAACGCAAGACACCGTCGGACTTCAACTCGCAAACTTCACAGCCACCACCGCCGACAAACACCCCCCACGAAACAGACGCCTATAAGCTCACAAAAATTTTGCCTTCACCACTTTTCAGTGGGCTAACGAGAGAGGGAGAAAGCAAAGAGATATGCCATTTTTGGACACCTTAAGCACGAGATGTCAAAGCACTAAAGTAAAGAAGAGAAGAAAAGAGAGAGAGAAAAAAGAAGTTGGTGATAGTGCATTTATTGCCATATAATAATGGTCATAAATTCCATAAGCCAGAAGTTAGAAGCAACAAGGTCTGGCTTTTCCAAAAAGCTTCTTAATTTAGCACAAGCCCAAATGATGTTAAGCTCTCCCAAACACTCTGAAAAAGTAGACTGATGCCCAATCGAGCTTATTGGGCTGTCAAAAGCCCTCCTAAACACTCACTAAGATGTTTCAAAATATGATTGTTGAATCAAATTGGTCAATGTAGCACACATGTAAGCAGTAGTACTATACCCTTTTCTTCTTACATTTTTGGTATTATAGATTCAAAGGGCATCCTCCCATTTTTGTTATAACGTTCTCCATTTTTCTAGCCATCTTCTAATTGAGTGTGAGAATCTATCAATGTTAAATTGACACTCTTCCCATAATATAATCAATGTTAATTTAAATTGACTCTTTGTACATCAAAGAGGTGAAGTTTTGAATTTAACATTCCCATTTTAATTGTACCATTGACATTTTGTAGGAGTTGAAGTCTATGTTCTTGAGTTCCTTGACTTCTCATTCCTGACGAAAAATGGCAGCAAAAGCTTTAGTGCATGTAAATATATGGCTAAAAGAATTTGCTGTCCTAAAACAAAACACTTAATAAAAAAATATAACAGGTCTATTAATGGATACATGCATAACAGTGAGACATTTAAAATATAAAGGGTTGGAAAGTTCCACTAGAGAGAAATCTCTTTCCTTCTCTGGTGGAAAAGAGCTTGTAGAACCTAGACTTTCAGAACCCCTTTGTTCCTTTCTTCTTCTAGTCTTGTTTCTTCTTAAAATCCATCTGTGCTAAGTCAATAAGACTCCTTCCCAAGGTTTAGTCATCATTATGCTAGTCATTCTACGATTTTTCTTTCTTGAACAAAGTATATGCTTATATGCATTTATCTCTCTATTTTCCTTCTCAAAAGATGACTGGTTTATTTGATATTCCCAAAGATCCTTTTTGCCATACCTCTAACTCTCAATCCTGAATGGTCCGTTGCTCCTGCTCCTTTTGCATGTGTTAAAATAGGTTCATCATGTTATAATAGAATGAAATCCAAGAGAGGGTAAATTGGGTGTAAGATAAAAAGTTAGGATCTTTGAAAATCTTTTTGCATCTTAGTAAAAATAATAAGTATGAAGATAATGAGCCATAAAACCACAATCAATTAAACAAATTAGGTATGCTAGAAATATAAGAGATAAGGGAAGAGAATATGCAAACTATGATTTATACTGGTTCGGCCTAAACCTATATCCAGTCCCCAAGCTCTAGTTGAGATTTTCAATCCACTATCTTCTTATTTAATTCGGGCACAAGAGAAGCCTCTACTATCCCGCAAGTTTAGCCGGGCACTTGTAAAGCCTTTTACAAATCTCTTACTGAGTTACTCCCCCTTACACACCGTAAGGTTACAATCTCTCTTGATGGTAAATGTTTACAATCAATCTTCTCTCTTAGAAGTGAATAATGATAATCACTAAAGCACAATACAAATAATATCTCTCTTAAAGTAAATAGTATAAGAACTGAGAAAACAAAGACTATGTGAGATGAACGTTGCAGTCAGGGTGTTGGCATTTCGACGATGTATGCACTGGATCTGTCTTCTTTCTATTTTGAATGATCTTCTATTTATAGTATATGAAGAGTATTTGGCAGTTGAGCTTTTTCTTCTTCCTGTTGAGAATATGACCGTTAGAAGTCCATTGGAAATAGCCATTAAAGTTTTTGACAAGAAGTGCTTTTTGGTTGTTGAGCTTTAATCCAAGTTTAATCACCTATAATCCTCATGTAAACTTGATTAGTGATGATTAGGAATGGTTAGGAACAAGATAATCAAGATTTAAATGAGTTTGAAAGAATATCAAAAAATCTGAGACGGTGATTTAAAAGCTTCTGACGAACAATCACTTGAGTGCCTATTTAGTCACTCGAGTGTTCAAGCGGTCTTGTATTGATAATCACTAGCGAATGACTTAATAGTGATGTTTGTGAAAATGAATATCACTCGAGTGTATATTCATTCATTCGAGTGATCTTCTATAGGTTTTGAAATGTTAAGTCAATCACTACAGAGTAACTTGAGTGTACTTTCATATCGCTTGCAAGTGCCCTGTAAGTGATCATGGATCACTTGAGTGATTTCCTCAATCACTTGAGTGATCTTCACCAGAAGATCACATAACTTCAGCTTCACTTGTGAGTGACTCGCAAGTGATTGCCATCACTCAAGTGATTTAGTCTTTATTGAGCATATCACTCTCAGATTGCTTGTAAGTCACTTGTAAATTCTTACAAGTGATGTCCATCACTCAAGTGATTTCTATATCACATGAGTGACCTTTTTCTTTTCAGAACATAGATAGTTTGGCATAGAGGTCAATTTCCAATGGGTATAACTCTTCGACTATAACTCCAAATTTGGAAAATGACCTATCCCCAGAAAGCTCTTTAAGTCTACTTTTCACAGCAACTAGAATTGATCCCAAATACATTATATTCAACAATGCCTCAAATAGTTACTGGGAGTAGTTATTACATTAAGACATGACAATCATGAAACTTTAGCCCTACTAATTTCAAGTCTTTTATCAGCACAAGCTTCTTAAAATTTGAAAAATACCTTAATAGAATTTTCATGCCTTACTAATTTAAAGACTTTGGCCTTAGATGTAAGACTTCTCATATTCACATTTCTTGCAAATCTAATCTTGTCTTCACACCATCCTTAGAAATACCTTGTATGTTAAGCAGTGTCCCACATACATTTTTCTCTATATGAAATCAATACAGTGTCTCACATCAAGATTGCGCCAATATGAAAAATTGAAGAAGACAGACCTCTCTTTTCATATTTTTTTTCATTTTTACTCTTTGTAATCTTACCAAAGATAACATTGATATTTTTCACCTTTTCATAAACTTGCTCCCCAGTCAATGCCTTGAAGCTTCTTCATACTCTTGGCCACAAAAAAAAAAAGCTTTCTTTAATATGAGATATGAGTGGCCCTGTCTAAGATATCTCCTATAGCCAAGATAAAAAGTCTTTCTTCCGTGTTGAAGTTAATAGTAGCACGTGCCTTCTTCATAAATCGGACATACTTTATAACCTTTCACACCATATCCTGACAAGTTTCCATGTGCAAGGAATCGTTTATAGTACAAAAGATCATGACTCGCATTTTAAAAACCTCTTTCTTATTCACGTCAAAAACATCGACATCTTCGTCCCACAACTCTTTCAAGTCTTCGATCAAGGGTTGTAGGTAAATATCTATATCATTTTAGGTTGTTTTGGTCCCGAAATCAACATAGACAACATGATGATGTACTTTCATTTCATGCATAATAGAGGAGATAAGTTGTACATAACCAAGAGAACAGGCGATGAATTATGTATGCTGCTTAGGCTACCAAAAGGATTCATGCCATCAGTGCTAAGCCTAAGGTTCCTAGGTTCTTTGCCGAAGCTAAGAAATACTTGATCGATTTTATTCCATTGAGAAGAATCAACCGGATGTCGAAACTTTCCATCAGAAATCCTCTCATCTACATGTTATCTCAAATTTTTTGCATCATTTTCCCTAGCAAACAAGCATTTGAACCTTGATATGATTGGAAGATATCACAACACTTTTGCAGGGGCCTTATTTGATTTGTACCTCGGGGTTTCACATATCGAACACTACTGCTTATCTTCATACTCTGTTCTATACAATATGCAATCATTAGGGCATGCATGGATCTTTTTATACTTCATCTCTAGTGGACATAGTATTTTCTTAGTATCATAGTATCGACCTGGCAAAACATTATCATCTGGAAGCATGTCCTTAAAAGCCTTAAACATTTCTGAAAAACTCTTATCACTCCATCCATGTCGTGCTTTCAAGCTTACTAATTTAAATACTGCTTTCTACAACATCAACAATAAAAATAAAGCCTTTATCCTACTAGGTGGGGTCGGCTACATGGATTGCACGACACCATTGTGATTTTTCGAAAACCATATCTTTAGGTATATTATTAATCAAAAGATCTCTCTCTATGACCTCATTGAGTGTTCGCTTCAGCCTCCTCAACCTTGTTTTATAGGACTCCATACAGCTTGATCGACCCTTCTCACTGGAGTATTCAATGGCCTTCGTTGAACATGTCCAAACCACCTCAAACGAATTTCTACCATTTTTCCTTTTAATAGAGGCCACTCCAACTCATTCAGGTATGGTTCCATGGTGTTCAGGAGGAAAAATTGTGTAGGGTTAATGTTGATCACTTTGTGAGAAAAATACTAGAAAGTGAAATTATGAAAATACCCCTGAAACCCTAAATAGGGGCTGTCAAGGCCAAAACTATCATTTGGCAGTGATTTTACAAAAATTGAGGTAAAAAATGGATTCTACATGCAAAACTGTGTGAGAATAGCCTGGGTCAAAAATGCAGAATTAGACTAATATAACCAACAAAAACACTTTGGAAGAGTCTAGAGCGGTACATGAATGAATATTAACCTAATTCTTGTATATTTAGAATTTTAGGACCGGATTGATAACCTGAGTCATAGGAACAAAATTCAAGAAACAATTTTCGAACAAAAGGGGTTTAAGTTTAAGATAGTAACTCTATCTCTCATACACCATGTGAATATTAATAAGCTATATGTTGCTATATTCTGTGATATGGATACGGTGCCTGAGGCACATCACCTAGCTGTGATCTGGGATCTGGCTGAGGTACATAGACAAGTAAGGGATCCAAATAGTCATTTGGCCATAAGTATTGTGCGCACACACGATATAGTATGGATTTTCATTTTATACTATATGTGCATTGCATATTTAATTATCACATTTTATATGATCAATGATATGTTACTACTGAGATTCTTTTAAATCTCACCCTTTTTTTCAAAATTAAAAATATTCCAACAGAAGCTAACGGCTCCAAGGGCAAAGCGGTAAATACTGGCAACTGAGGTGTGCAGGTTAAGAGAACGGAGTTGGTTATATATAGTTTTTTTTAATATTTTGGATAAGATTGTGTATATATTATCACATTATGTTAGGAATTTCTATAATATAATCAAGCCTAATGTATCAATATATCAGTATATTTATACTATTCCTGTGTTGCTCACCAAACTGCGCAAAGGCTACTCTGATTAATATCAGTGATAAGTGGTATGTAAGACGGGGTATTACACTGATCCCTGGTGTAGACCAATCCTTATAGGAAAGTCCTTTGTAACACCTCCAGGTGTTCTAACATTAGTTGTAACCCCCTCATACATGTCCTGAATGGCTTTAATATGTGCAACCCGCATTCCCTTTTTTCCAAGGCTTTCCAAAGTACATCTCTCAGCACACAGTTATATGCTTTTTCCAAATCAATGAAAACCACATGTAAATCTTTTTCTTTACTAATATACTTTTCCATTAGCCCCCTTAATATATAAATTGCTTCTGTTGTAGACCTTCCTGGCATGGATCCAAATTGGTTTTCAGCAATATCAGTCTCCAACCTCAACTTGTGTTCAATCACCTTTTTCCACAATTTCATTGTATGACTCAACATCACTGCCCATATTACCATATACAAGTGATTGCTCAAACGCCTCTTCTCCTACATCACGAATAATATAATTTATCTGATAATCCATATCCATGTTATTATCATCAAAGGCCACTCCCCCTATTGAGATGCACTTGGCATTTCTAATTTTTCATCATGCCACACCCATACTGTATAACTCTTACAAAATCCTTCACAAATTAAATGTGTATATATATTTGCAGCACTTAGTCGCTTCTCATTCAAACATTCTATACAAGGGCAATAAAACATCCAACAGTAATCATCGGTATTTCTTTTAGCGAAGTTTAAAGTTCCCTCAGACCATTATCATATTCAACACTCGTCCGTTTAGCTTTTTATCCAACTACGATCCATATTTGAATTCCTATAGACGGGAAAGAGTTCACATGGTAGCTGAAATTTTGAAGTGAAATATGATGTTAAACATTGCTTGATGCTTCCAAATGTTAAATGAGTACTTTAAATCATTAAAATATATTTAAAGAGCTTTGCCAATATGATGGTTAAGACAATACTATTGAAGCTGAGAAATTTTTAGAATATTAAAACTGGTGCTGTCCAGTTTTAAGAAAAATATTTAGATTATTATGTATAAACAGTTTATGTATTATTTAGTAGGTACCCTAGAAACAATCCAAAGAAAAAGTCTATGTGGTAGGTACCCTACAAACTAGTTCAAGATAGCTCTACATATGAAACCAAAATTTAAAGAGTGTAGGCCAATCTCGAGAGAGAATGAAACAACCTATTGCAAATTGGCCCTTTGTAGGTTAACAAATCAACACAATCATAGTATTTGCTAAATCCAAATATCAAAGAATAGTTTATCACAACATTACGCAAACTATGTACGTAATGCTTTCTATAATGTAATTTACTAGGGCCCACTAAGTTGCAAGCATAAATTCAGAATGTGAAAATAACATTCCATACAATAGAATCAAGTAGAAATTAGGAAACCTAATGCAAGATAAATAACATAAATAAAATACTTATATAAATCATAAAACAAGCAACAAACAGAAAGTCCATGAAACATAAAGAGTGAAGGATGGAAAAACAAAGAAAATAACAAGGCAAACAAAGTAAAAAGACTAACCAACGCTCTTTCTGCAACCTAGAGCAGAAGTATCAGCCTTAAAAGTTCAGAGCTTCCAAAGGATCAACAGTCAGAATAGGAACCAATGAGAGTGATGGTTAAAGCAGCCAACCCAGAAGTAAAGACTAAAAGGAAAACCCAGCTGTTAGGAAACAATGTAAATATCCCACTTAATTAGGGATTGTTAGTATCCCACATAATTGGGGATTATGATTAGTATCAATCACCATAATGAGTTATAATAAGCCATTAATGCTGAGGCTCCTACTTTATATATAAATACCAAGTGTATACATGAATAAGATACAACTTCTTCAGTGAATATTCTGATTACATGGTATCAGAGCTTAGGTGTTCTTGGTTTTTTGTTTCTGGTCTTTTCTTTTTTCGGCGTCAGTCAGAGTATTCTGTCCATACTGTTCATCGTGCAAGGGGCTTCGGTGACTGAGGGAATCTGTACACACGCTCCCCACCATTGGCTCCGCCGTCCCCCGATCGGCCCGTCCCCTGAGTGCCGTCATCATCGGACCTGCGCGTGGCCATCACGTGCCACCCTCAGTCTCGCCGGAACTCCATGCGCCAGCGCGTGAGTGTGATCTCTGGCGATTTTTCCACCCCCATTTGCTGTGCTGATGTCAACTCACTATCGCCGTCCTTCCTGTGGTGGTTTTGTGTTGTGGGTTTCTCCGATTGGGATCTTTGTGGTTGATTTTGGCATTTGGTATTGTTTGCCGTGCGTTTTTTGCCCCTGTTTTGGTGTGTTTCTGCCATCATTGATCTATTGGCCGTCTTTGGAAACTGCTGTGGTCTTACTTCATCCTTTTTGGTTGTACCTTGCCTCTGTCTCTGGTGTGTTTCTGCCCTATTTACCTCTATTAGCTTGGAAGCCTATTTGGTTTTTCCTTTGTGTTGTTTGGCTTCACTAGCTCTTTTGGGGCTGTTTGGTGGTTGTGGTGGTGAGACCATTTTGGTTGATTGCTTTTTTGGTGTGTGCACTTGTTTGGGGCTCATATTTTTTTGGTTTGGTGCTCTCTACTTGCATTAATGGCTGATTCCAAGGCTAGTGTCACTATTGAAATTGTCCCTGTGACCAACAAAATCACTGAGCACAAATTGACCTAGACAAACTATATGGATTGGAGCAAGACCGTACACATGTACTTGCTTAGTATTGAGAGAGAAGGCCATTTGACTAATACACCTCCTACGGATGACCCTAAAATGGCTTGGGCCCGAGTTGATGCCCGTTTGTTCCTGCAAATCCAGAATTCCATTGGTAGTGAAATCCTTCCCTCGGTTAGTCACTGTAATACTGTTAAGGAACTGATGAGCTGCTTAGAATTTATGTACTCTGGAAAAGGCAATATTACTCGTATTCATGATGTCTGTAAGGGATTCTATCGTGCTGAACAGCAGGGCCGTTCTTTGAAAACTTTTTATGTGGAGTTTAAGAAAATGTATGAAGAGTTGAAGATGTTAATGCCTCCTACCACTTACCTTCAAGTCTAGGTTGATTTAATGCCCTTTTTATGTGTACTCTCGTGTGCTACGTGCAGATAGTCTCTTACACCCGACTCCTACTCCTAATGCTAGTGCGTTAACTGGGCGTGGTCCCACTGATAACTGTCACCAGAGTTCCGTGCAATCTAGAAATAGTACACCATCTTCAACCTCTGCTGATTCACAGAACCAAGGTCCTCCTCGCTCAGGCAATAATACCCCGACCCCTGGTCCTATTGTTTGCTTCTATTGTAAAGAACCTGGTCATACCAAACGTTACTGTCGTAAGTTGTAAAATAAGCTGCAATGTACTGGAGCTGCTCATATGGCACAATCCTCATATCAGTCGGCCAATGTTCCATCTACTCCAAGTGCACTAGCTACAGGTAACGGTGACTCATGCCTTACTACTTCTTCCTCAAAGTGGATCATCGATTCCGGTGCCACTAACCACATGACAGGTAACCATCATTTGTTCTCTACGTATGCACCTTATGCCAACCCCTCATCCATCACTATTGCTAATGGTTCTGCTTCTCGTGTCCTTGGATCTGGCACTGTTACACCTACATCCTCTGTTTCTTTATCATCTGTCCTTAATGTTCCTAACCTTACCTTTAACTTTTTGTCTCCTAGCAAGCTTACTCGTCAGTTGAATTGTTTTATCTCACTTTTTCCTGACCATTGTGTGATTCAGGATCTTATGACGAAGCGGATTATTGGTAGGAGATATGAATCTGGCGGTCATTACTTTCTTGACGATCGGGTGCCATGTTCAGTTGCTTGCTCTGGTGGTTCCTCTCAGTTTGACGTTCATTGTCGTTTAGGTCATGTGTCATTGTCATCCTTGAAGAGGTTATATCCTCAGTTTCATCATTTGTCGTCCTTAGAGTGTGAGTCGTGTCAGTTTGCCAAACACCACCGTGTTCACCTGGCACCTTGCGTCAATAAACGGACTGCATCCCCCTTTGACTTGGTTCATTCTAATGTTTGGGGTCCTTGTCCTGTCGTGTCCATGTCTGGTTTTAAGTACTTTGTTACTTTCATTGATAATTTTTCTCAAACCAGCTGGCTTTATTTAATGAAAAATCGTTCTGAGTTATTTTCTCACTTTTGCAATTTTTGTGCCAAGATCAAAACTCAGTTTGGTGTCTCTGTGAAAACCTTACTCAGTGATAATGCTAAAGAGTATTTCTCTACCCAATTTCACGACTATATGCTTACACATGGCATGATTCATCAGTCCTCATGTGCAGATACACTTGCTCAGAATGGTGTTGCCGAAAGAAAAAATCGGTACTTATTAGAAGTTGCCCGTGCTCTAATTTTTCAAATGCATGTTCCTAAATCCTTTTGGGCTGATGCTGTGTCCACCGCCTGCTTCCTTATTAATCGTATGCCATCTCCTGTTCTCAGTAGTGACATTCCATACACAACTTTGTTTCCCTCCAAACCCTTGTTTCCTATTGATCCCAAAATCTTTGGTTGTGTCTGTTTTGTCTGAGATATTCATCCCTGTGTCACTAAAATTGATCCCAAATCTCTCAAGTGTGTCTTCCTTGGCTATTCTAGGGTTCAGAAGGGTTATCGGTGCTATTCTACCGATCTTCGGCGCTATCTTGTGTCTACAGATGTTACTTTCCATGAGTCCACTTCATTCTTCCCTATCCCTGCTCTACCTCTATCTTCTACCCCCTGACCCCGATCTTGATCACCTCTTAGTGTATGAGGTTCATTCCCCACCAGTGCAAGAGTCTGTGCCGGCCCCTGCTCCACCTCCGATCCACTATGTTATCAAAGACGTCCTAAGGAAAGTAATGCCGCTGCTTGTCTTTCTGACCTACCAATACCCGCCTCGGTGCCTGATCTGTACTTAGCCCCTTCACCTTCTCTTGTCTCTGACCCTATACCAGTGCCTGATACTCTAGATCCTACTGCCCCTTCTACTGACCTGCCCATTGCCCTCCGCAAAGGTAAACGCACTTGTACGTACCTGATTTCCTCATTCGTTTCCTATAATCACCTGACGCCTACATCTTGTTTCTTCATAGCATCCTTAGACTCTCTTGCCATTCCCACCAATCTTTCCCAAGCCTTGGCCCATCCCGGTTGGCGTGCTGCGATGGAAGAGGAAATGATGGCCCTTGATAAGGCTGGTACTTGGACTCTTGTTGATTTACCTCCTAGAAAGAAGGCTATTGGGTGTAAGTGGGTGTTTGCCATTAAGACGAAAGCTGATGGCACCTTGGAACGATTGAAAGCTCGATTGGTTGCTAAGGGTTATGCCCAAACATATGGTGTTGACTACTCCGAAACTTTCTCCCCTATAGCCAAGTTGTCCTCTGTTCGTCTGTTTATCTTTATGGCAGCTACCCATGGATGGGATCTTCATCAACTGGATGTTAAGAATGCTTTTTTAAATGGTGATCTTCTTGAGGAAGTCTACATGGAGCAACCGCCTGGCTTTGTTGCTCAGGGGGAGCATGGCAAGGTATGCCACCTTCAGAAGTCTTTATATGGTTTGGAACAGAGCCCTCGTGCTTGGTTTGACAGATTCAGTTCTGTGGTTAAGAAGTTTGGTCTGAACCAAAGTAAATGTGATCATTCTATGTTTTATCAACGAACGGAGGCTGGCATATTCTCTTAGTGGTCTATGTCGATGACATTGTTATTACAGGTAGTGATACGTCAGGGATCTCATCACTCAAGGCCTTTCTTAATTCTCATTTTCAAACAAAGGATTTGAGACCGTTAAAGTACTTTCTTGGGATCAAAGTTATGAGAAGCAAGAAAGGCATTCTCCTAACCCGGCGGAAGTATGTCCTTGATCTACTGAAAGAAACTAGGAAACTTGGGGCAACACCCAGTAGCTGTCCCATGATTCCTAATCCCTTTTTGGACATTGATGATAGTGTGCCGTTTGATGAACTACCCGAGGATGTGAGAAAAAGGATTGATCCTGAGAAGATTAAACTGTTTGCCTACCCTGAGCGATACCGAAGGCTGATTGGAAAATTAAACTACCTACCCTGAGCGATACCGAAGGCTGATTGGAAAATTAAACTATCTCACAGTAACTCGCCTTGATGTAACATTTCCTGTCAGTAGACTTAGCCAATTCATGGTAGCACCGACCGTTGCTCAGTGGGAAGCTTTGGAACATGTCCTGCATTATTTGAAGGGGTCCCCTGGTCGTGGTATACTCTATACGAATCATGGTCACACAAAGATTGAGTGTTTATGTGATGCAGATCAATCGGGGTCAAAGACAACTAGGAGGTCCACTACAGGCTATTGCGTTCTTGTTGGTGGAAACTTGGTATCTTGGAGGAGCAAGAAGCAGGACGTAGTGGCCAAGTCTAGTACAGAGGCCGAGTATCGAGCCATGTCTCAGTCTGTACAGGAGATTGTGTGTATTCACCAGTTAATGAAGGAGGTTGGTCTTACCACGTCATTGCCTGCAAAGTTGTGGTGTGATAATAAAGCTTCCTTACACATAGCCTCCAACTCCGTGTTCCATGAACGTACGAAACACATTGAGATTAATTGCCACTTTGTACGTGATAAGATCAAATTGAACTTTATCTCTACAGGATATGTACCGTCTAGTGATCAGTTGGGTGATTTTTTGACTAAGGCCTTGGATGGCACACGGGTTGACTATCTTTGTAACAAGTTGGGCCTGATTAACATCTATGCTCCAATTTGAGGGGGAGTGTTAGGAAACAATGTAAATATCCTACTTAATTAGGGATTGTTAGTATCCCACATAATTGGGGATTATGATTAGTATCAATCACCATAATGAGTTATAATGAGCCATTAATGCTGAGGCTCCTACTTTGTATATAAATACCTAGTGTATACATGAATAAGATACAACTTCTTCAGTGAATATTCTGATTACACCAGCCTTTGATGCAAAAGATCTCAAATGATTTCAAGAACTGCACCACCAATGCATCTAATCATCAGTTGTTGGCAATCAGATTCAAAAACAATGCATTTAAATTTGTTAGAGTTAACACAAATATCACAAACACAAGTTGTCGAGAAGATAGCTTTGGAAGTGGAAAACAAGTCCTGATTAGAAGCATAACATCAAAGAAATGAACTATATATATATATATATGTGAAGCTCATTCTCTATCCTTCAAGATAGTCCTGTGTAGCCTTCTTTATAATATGAAAATTTTTCCCAGAATTTCAAAAAAAAAATTTCCCAGCTGAAACTCAATATGCAGCGGAGTTTTCACACATGTAACTATATATATATATATATGGTGGTTAATATATTGTTTGATCTACATGTTTAATTTGTTTTCATCATTTTTATTGAAACAGAATCTCTTATAGAAAGGAAGGGAATTATAAAAGAAGAAGACAAATATAACCCTCTAGAAGTGGGGAAAACCCCTTTGTTGGGGGGGGGGGACTGGAAAGGAAGAAAAATTATGAACTTAAGAACAACTATGAACAAAAGAGCATAGGACTGATGGAATGGGACCAAGCTCAATGGAATCGAATGGTTGGGTGGAATTTTTCGTTTTCAACAGCCACCCTGGGCAAGGTAAGCAATGGAAATGGCCTTTTCCCTTAAATAATCTAGAGTAGCTGAGTTCGGTTAAGTCATTTAAAGTATACAAGGCTCCATAAAAAATTCTACTATTCCTCTATAACCAAATATAAAAGATCACGGCAGAAACTGTGTATTGCCACAAAACGCTGCCATCCTTCTTTCTTCCCAAGTCATTATACTAAATCAACAAAAATTGTTTCTCATTTTCTGCACATGCTCATATCTAAAGAAAATCTTATTCCAAACAAAGTAACCATACTACAATATGAGAACAAGTTTGTTGTTGTTTTCACTTTTGAGAATTCATAGTCATCCCTACCAAAAACAAATATTAGGGGAAGCGCATGATTTGGCTTCAGAACTTCAGCCTCTCACAAATATTTTGTCAGGTACTGCTGTCTGCAAAGAAAATTTCACTTTTAGGAAAGTTTTAAATTTTAAATTAAACATTTCAAATAAAGTGGTTTGGAATCAATTGGGGACCAAATTATTATGAAATGGTAATTTGCATCCATGCAATCTAATAAAAGAGACCATCTGATTATGAATGTGAATACACACACACACACACACACTCACATCAGTACTTGAAAATATTGGGATTCTCTCACTGCACATGACTGTCAACGTTGACAACACTTTCAATGACAAAGCTACTGCTTTGTTCTTTTCATAGAAAGAATCTACTTATAATCTTACTGTTTGAGATATCTGGTTTTGCTTTGCTTCTATGAAAAAAATAAAATTGAAAGAATGCAAGAAAATCTTTTAATCTGAGCATATTGCGAAAGCATTCGAATATTTTTAAAATAAACATATTTATAGTTATTTAACGTCATGAATTACATAAACAAGGTGATTTCATGAGCTACTCATTGCAAGACCAGAGCTACTCATTGCCAGGTTCTGCGTGTCAATTTGGTTTTCCAACTTTAAACAATCAACGATAAGAATCTGCTCTATACTGTCCCGTGACAACTACTTTCACTAACCTGGCAAATTAATATTCTGTTGTTAGCATCACCTGGTTGTCTCTCCAGCTCCCCAATGAATTGATGGACGAGGTAAGAATAAAAAGTTCGACCACAGTCAAATTTTGGAGGTGTAAAAGAATAAAACACGGACCAGAGCTTTATTCAGTAATGTAACAAGCTGGGATAAGCCAAGGTGCAAAATTTGTCCTAGGACCTTTCACTTAAACATTCCAAAAACACATCTCCCATGTCAGAATCAAGATTCAATTTTTTCTCCAATCCCCAAATATTAGCACCTGAAACGATTGAAGATATGAAAGGGATTTGGAACACTCACCTGGACTAGAATCTATGGCTTCTTGTAGGGCTCAGTAACCTTCTTCCTTTGCAGTGACAATCTCTGGCTCTCTTCTTTCTGTCCATCTTTGTCTCTTCCTCTGGTTCTCCCTCTGGTGGCTTTGGTAAGGAGGGAGGAGCGACGTACGAAAGAGGAAGAGAGAAGCTTCACATTTAGAAAGAAAGAGGATGGCGGAGTTTAGAAGAAGACCGAGCTCACAAAGTAATCAAGCGAAGAAGAGTGTTTCAGATTCAGAATACAAGAATTAAGTGTGAGCAAGAGAGGATTCAGAAATTTAGAGCGCGCCTGAAACAAACCAGTATAAAAAGTTTCACCTTTAATATCAGTTATAAGAAATAATCGATCTAAAAATAATAAACATTTTATTAATGTGAAAAATTTATTTAGACCGGTTATAGAGAGAACCGGTCTAGAAAATATTATATATATATATTTAATTATTTTTATCTTTTTAGATCGGTTGTTCATAAATGTGATCTAAATAATATCTTTTGGATCTTATTTTAAAGGAACCAGTCTCAAAAGTTCTTTATAATTATAAAATTGCCACCGGTCCTACCTTTTAAACCTTATCGTTTATAACCGATTTAAAACACCTATTTTGCACCAGTGTAATTTACGATGGCATATCCACAGTTGGCTATCAATTACTATTTAATGGACAACTAGGAACAAACATCTGTCCCAACAGGGGAATCCATCAAGGAGATCCTCTATCTCTTTTTTTGTTTATAAGAGTAGCAAATGTCCTTTCATGCCTCATTAATCAATCAGAAAGTAGAAATGCATGGAAAGGAATTAAAATTTGTAGAGCTGCTCAGAGTATCTCGCACCTATTATATGCAGATGATTCAGTCTTGTTTTTTGAATGCTCTAATGGCGGCTTCAAGAAGTCCAAAGTATTATGGATATCTTCTATGGATGGTCAGGACAGCAAATAAACAAAGCTAAATGTACCCTCATCTTCAGTCCAAATGTATCCATGTAGATAAGATCAGGTTTGCTCGAGAAATTGGTATATATTTCTCTTCTAGATTGGGAAAATATCTAGGTATATGGGTAGATCCAGGGCGGGACAAAGCACTCATATATCAAGAAGTTTTATCTGCTATTGATTCAAGGATTTCAGCATGAAAATCAAAACTTCTGTCACAAGCAAAGCCGATTATCTTTGATCAAATCAGTCTTGTCTGCAGTGAATATTCACATTTTATCTTGCTGCAAACTGCCTGAAACATCTGTAACAAGATTGACAATAAATGCATCAACTTCTTCTGGGGAGCTTCGGGTGACAAAAAGAAAATACTTGTTCTGGGAAAGAATTCTCTCTTTCTGCCAATTAATCAGGGAGGTCTTAGACTTAGACCAATCAACTTAATTAATCAAGCCCTCCTATCGAAGCAGGTATGGAGAATAATTACTTCATCTGAACCCTATTTTTTTAGCTACAACTCTGAAAAGAAAGGACATCAACTAGAATTGTGAATCCTTGTTAAAGAAACCATGTAACCCATCTTGGCTATGGAAAAACAATGAATCATGTGGATCATTTATTACCAAAAAGCTTAGTTGGAGAATTGGTAATGGCACTTCGATTCCTCTCAGCCACCCCTTGTGGTGGCCCATGCAATCGAGTCATACTGCTCAGTTTGGAGACAAATGTGTGTCTGACCGATTAATGCATGTTTCTTCAACTTGGAATCCCTCAATAGTCAGGATGTTATATACACTAGAAGTTGCAGAACAGATTCTAAATACCTCTTTCTTTGAGTGGGGAAGCTGATCAAATCTTCTGGTCTGGACATAGCTCAGTGATATACACAGTCAAAGCTGGATTCAAAAGCTTAATATTCTCCGGTGGTCACTCACAGGGAATTGTTGATCCCTTGTGGAAATTTATATGGTCAATCTCTCTTCCGGTCAAGCAGCTGCTCCTTATATGGAAGTTACTTCATAAGGCCATCCCTTCATTTGACATTCTCCAATATCATCATTTAAATGTTGATGGTCAATGTCACTTTGGATGCTTGAACAGGGAATCTCTCTCTCGATCATATTTTTCTCAATTGTTCTTATACTAAGGGTATCTGGTTTGGATTTTTTTCAATCGCTCCATCTGATGCCCCAATTCTAGAATTGCTTTCATGGTTAAAAGGTCTATTCATGCAACTGATGAATATGGTCAGGTTGAGTTGATCAAAGGAAACATTATCCTCCTAAATATCATCTGGCGAAAGAGGAATTTAGCTCTACATCAGGGAAAAACCAATAGTCCTCAACAGGTAATCAATGAGGTCTTTTCGTCGATGAACTTCTCAACTCTTGCATTCCTTCAAGACCAAAAGGTAACCAGTGATAAGAGGCTAATTGTTTATCCTCGAAGTAGAGATTCCACTCAATGGAATTTGGTTATCTGTAAAGAGAAGATTTCGGGATCAAAGTCGATTACTGCTTTCATATGCTTATATGATTTGCCTCTTCAAGAGTTTCATTGGTAAAATAGGGTCAGCTCTGGACAGGGTTTTATGCTCGAGTGTTTTAGAGCTTTGCTAAATTGGATAATCTCTTCAGGTTTGCTCACGCAGGAGAGTGGCGATCTCCAGATCTCTTGTGTTGGGAGGTTAATGATTGATCTTCCACGTTTTAGGAAGTCTAGGAAGGATGTAGTTGCAAATGATATCATGTCTTTCTTCCTTCACTTTCAGTCAATTCGATCGTAGTGGTAGACAAATCTTACTTTTCTAAGTTTAGATCTTATTTTCCTTTTCCAGCACCTGTTTATTTTATGTAGCTGTAACTTTTATTCCTAATTAATATCATTTTGTCTTCTCATCAATATATATATATATATATAAAGGGCTTTTCTGCTAATGTATTGACAAATAAAATAAAATGATGCAGTCAAATTCCAAGGTTGAATAGATTTTAATACATCGACACCAGAAACAGAACATAGAAAGAGCAGTGTGAAGTAGCTACAAGGGATAAGGCACAAAGACAAATGATTTCCCCATGATAATTTTTCCCCTACTGACGCAAATACATAAAAAAAAAAAAAAAAAAAAAACCAAAAAGCTCAAAAATTATAACGAACAGCATTGTGTCAAGCACAAATCCTTGGAAAACCGCACTCTAAAAGCTAGTTGTTAGAGTTGAGGAACCAATGCATTATATGGTCCCTTGAAACACTTCACTTGTTGCTTCACTTAACTTCCTATCGTTTAGCCCCTCTGCTTGACCGACTTTTGATGAAAGCACCATTGTAACAAGCATAAAGCCCCTTTAAAGGAAATCCTCTCAATCTGGGACTTGTGACAGCCTCATCCTTTTGTCCTCACAATGTCTTGACCAAGGCATTCACCTCAACTACTTTTCCGGCAAAACCTTATCTGACCACAATTACAAAAAGAAATAACTTCAAATTGTAGGAAAAGCCTATAAAATTGATTCTTAGTTTAAAATTTTGGAGACTACATTATTATATGAGGAATAATTCTTGACCATCTCGATCATTCAAAGAGTACTTACCTGATACATAACTAATTTTAGGTTGATTTTGTTGTTTGTATTCAAGATATCCAGTGAGCTTAAAATTTGTTAAATTAAAATGTCAAAATTGTAATTGTTTTTATCTACCACAATCTTTATCTACGGAAGCAATTGATAAAGAACCTTTTAGCTTCTAGTATATAGAAAAAGCAGTCATAAGACAATGCAATGAACAATAAATTACCCTTTCCAACAACATCTTCAAGGTGCCCAGGTAAGGTGCAAGATTGTTGACTCAAATATTCCTTCCATCAACTATACTTGCAAATAGAAATCTTCAAGAGTCTTTGTCTCTGGAACAAGGTCAAATAAGGGTTTTCAATGCTTCAACAAGAACATGAGCAAAGTATGTCTCTATTAGAGCATTTAGACCAAATAAATCATTATTACGGTCGTTAATATAAGATCTACTTAATTAATTTGGGTAGATTAAGGAAATTAGTTAAATTAATTATTTGTAAAAAATGTGTGTTGTACTGTTTTCCCTAAATTATTCTCTTATATAATTTGCATTGAAATTACCCACGAAACAAACTCTCTCAACATGTGCAATTAATGGAGATAGTTTAGAGAAGAAAATAATAAATATGTGTAAATTGAGATCTTATATTTAGGAACAAACTTAACATCCAGCTAGATTTTATATTAGGGACTGCAAGTTGTAGCATCTTTTTACAAATTCATCATTCATGTTGTAAAATACGAAGTGGTAAAAAAGTTACTAAACATATAATCATGAGAAATAGTCACCTCCAGTTGATGAAAACTAGCACCCCAACAACGATTAGGACTAGCTTCTTCATGTAACTAACAAGTGACCCATATTTTTCATTAGGAACATAAGCATTTGGCATCACCCACCATCTCCAATGCTGAAAATACCAAGTAATTGTGAACAATGGTAAGGAAAAAGAACTTCACGAAAAAGGGAAGACAGAAAAACATGAGGAAACAAAGCCTTCAATAACGTGTTAATGAGGAGCTCAAATCAAAAGTTGAAAGCTCGGAAAAATTGACCAGCCTACTACAATGCTGACTAAATCTCCGTTGACTAGCTATAACTTTGGAAGTCTCTATTGCCAAATCATCCCACTTGAAATCGAACAGCAAGCTCCAGTTACATAGAAAAATAAAATGGAAAATACAAACAGAAATTGAGAATATATATATATATATATATATATGAAAGCTTACAGGAGAAAGAATACACAAGAAAAGGAAGGAGTTGCAAAGATAAAATATATTTTTTAAAAAACAATCAATTCCGCTTGAAGAGATACCCACCTTAAATATCTAGTAGTGGTTTAAATAAGACTACCTCCAATAAGAAGATACATATGCCTATTGAAAAAACAATTAATTAATTCAAAGATATTTGAAAAATCTAAAACCCTAGATAGCATTGAATTCAACATCACCCCCCCCCCCAAAATTATGCCAAATATTTAAAAATTAAGAGGAATATTAGTTTCTTGAAGAAATAAAACAGTTACAAGAACACTAACCTTAAAGATATTTGAAACTTGTCGTTTTCCTTCCTTGGTTGTGAAGAGAATGCTCCCTCTATCATAATGTGTTTCCTATACATTTTTTAAATATTTCCCTCTCCAGTTTGCTTCTCCAATCTAAAGAAGCTGAAATTAACTAGAGTTACATTTCTCGATGAGCATTCAACTCAGAAACTATTTTCTGGTTATCCTTTGCTTGAGGATTTTGAACTAGAGCAGTGTAATTCAATAGTTATTATGAAGTCGAATTTCAATTTGAATTCAACATTTTAAATTCTCTGCTGCTAGAAGAGGTTCACATCAACTTTTATTCACTTGAAAATGGCCCGATGCCTGTTATCAATCACTTTTTAAAGCTTCTAAAATAAATGTCTGATGTTCCAAATCTGACAATTAGGAATGCCCCGGTATGATTTTTTCTATCTCTTTATTTAGCTGCCTTCAATGAGTAGTTATGTGTGACTTGTTTGATCATCTATTCTTCAAAATAATTCGATAAGCATCGAACTTGCCCATCCACCATTTTTCGTTGTTTGATTAATCTTCAAATAATTTTTCAACTTGACAAGAGTAAGCTTGCCCACCTGCTTGCTTGCTTATAAGTTCTAGCATTATTCTAGTGTTCTCTGGTTTCCCCAGTTAAAACAAATAGAATTTTAAAAACTGTAAAATTAAATGCATGATACAATTTAGAAATGTTCCATACTACTTTTACATACTCATTCATCTAATATATGTTGTATCCTTGATGAATTATCAATGCTTCAATCATGCTTATTTTCATTTGGCCTACTAATTAGTTTGCAGTTGTTCAAATCAATAATTCAGTTCGTTTGATCAATTTTCTGCCTCTTTCTGGCGAATTTTACTAGAAATTCACTCTAAGCAGACACTTGTATTTATTATATGATATCAACTTTATATTTGCATCTGAAGCCTCTGTTATGTTTTTAGTGATCCAGGTTGACTATAACTCTTGGGTTTGGTTAAACGATGATTAAACTTTCTAACCCTAGGAGAAAGTTATACTCTAATTGGAGGGTTTCTGCCAAAAGTTATAGTGCAAATGAATGATTGCAGGACATTTCAGATATAACTAGAAAATTATACAAGGTTATAATGTCCTCTCCCCCACTAGCACTTGATACTGCTCTTAATCAAACTAGAATTAGAGTTTCACCAGATATAGTTGAGAATGTTCTTCAGAGATTTGAGAATGCTGGTGCAAGGCCTTGGCCTTACATACCACTTAACACCGGCATTAACTAGAGTAGCAATTGCATAGTTCGATGGGCACACAGGAATAGTATAAATATACTGATAATATATACATGATTACAGAAATTCACCATAGGGGTTCGTACATAATAATTACAAATAATATAGCCTCACAGGGCTACTAGGGTGTTTACACCCGTTTCTATGAAATGCAGACATCTATCAGTCTTCACTCCACCATTGCATTCCTCTCGCATAATTCTCTTTTTTTTATCCCAGCACACCTCTTGTGATCACCTGCCTAAATGGTTGGTTAGGGGAGGGTGAGATTTGAGAGAATCTCAATAGCAAACAGTACCAATATGCATATAAGATAAATGCTTAATGCATGACATACTTGCGTTACGTAACTCATACTAACACAATGACATATTTACATGCTCAATGTTATAAATAACATACTCATCGCTATAGTACAAATAGAAACAGAGCTTCAATCATTCATATATGTTTCATATAATCAAACAAAGCAATTACTTGCATCAATATGCAAGTACAAATATCAAATACGTGCAAGATAGGTAAGTTCACTACATCGATCGCCCTTCCCTTAGCTAACTATTGGTCCCATAAAGTATCTGGCTCAGGCTATTGGTATATACTAAAATTCCAAATTTAGGATAAATGAGTTATTAGTCACTCATAATTCATTCTAAACTCATTGTGTTGGTTATCTTTGTGTAAAATAGTAAAATTACCAAAATACCTTTGGGGACCCGTTCCAGCTCTCTTTGTACCCGGTCCAATCATACCTTTCCAGAAATTTTGACCCAGGCTATTTCTACACAGTTTTGAGTGTAGAATCTATTTTTGACCTCAGTTTTCACAAAATCACTGACAAATGACAATTTTGCCCTTGACAGCCCTGGTTTAGAGTTTTAGGGGTATTTTTGTAATTTCACTTTCTAAGACTTTTTTGAAAAAGTGTTCGACATCAACCCCATATAATTTTCCCTCTTGAACACCATGGAACCATCAAATTGCTTAAATTCCAGCTCTATCAGCCCGCACCAGGTCTAGCCCAAACTTCTCTAAGATAAAGGGGAAGTTGTGATTTTGATATTTAACCTTTAAAGCTTCTTCCTTTTCTCTCCTAATCACTTAATTAACCATTTAAACACTAATTGAACATGATTTGAGGAAATTTGAGCAACATAACCCCTTAGGATTTTACATCCCAAATTTTACAAAATCAAGAGAAACAACCACAAATCAAGCCAATATCAACAATAACCACAACAACAACAACATATTAACTAAGACAAGTAAAGTTTTTGAGATTACCTCTTGATTCTCAACTTTCTCTCTCTAGGGTGTCACCTTCTCCCTGTTAAACCTTGAAGATTAGCTTGCTAAACATAGATTCCATGAAGAAAAAGAGCTTAGGGAGGGAACAACACAAATTGGGAAGCTAAATCACTAGAAACAACAAGTCTTACCTTGAATTTGTGCTTCCTTGAGCTCTCTTGAAACCCTAGTTCTCTCAAGCTCCTTATGACTCTCTCTCTCTCTCTCTCTTCTTATGCTTGCTCGTGAAAATGAAATGGGAAAAAGGGATGAAGCCATTTAAAATATCTCCTTTCTCTTTCTTTAAAAGTATGGTTGTGTAATAAATTTTATGACAACTTTTATTTGACCTTATCCCTTATTTATTCTTGTGTCATATTTCCCTTGTGTTTGAACCGATTTCTCCTCATCTTTTCCTAGCCCATTTTTGCACCACTTAGGGTGTGTTTGGTTTGAGGGGAAGGGAGGGAGGGGAGGGGAGGGGGTAAAATTACCTTTTTGACTGAGAGGAATTTAAATTTTGGGCAGGAACCTAAAATTTAAAAGGAATGAGAGGGTAAATTTTGGGCATGAACCCATAATTTAAAAGAAATGAAAGGGTAAATTTTGGGTTTCTCCCGTCCAAAAAGGTAATTTTACCCCCCTTCCCCTCCCCTCCCCTCAAACCAAACACGCCTTTAGGGTCCTTCATACATCTCTTGGGCTTTCTCCATTTATCTCATTCCTTTGGTCAACATAAAATATTTTATTGCAATTTAAACATGTGCTCATCTTTATACATAATAATATTTAATTATTTCCCTTGCCTTAAGATATTGACACTTGCAATACTTATGAGCCAAATAATTATTTTTCCTCCTATTTCCTTATTCTACAGTTACATCATTGCCATTAGATTCTTTTTTTTTTTCCAAATTCGCAACAATTGACAATTTTAGCAAATTTTATGGCCAAACTTTAAAAAATCATAACTTTATTTATAGAAACTCAATTGGTGTGATTCCAAAAGTTATGAAACCCTTATTGAGTCTAGTTTCAGGAAAAAATATAGCCTTTAGCAACTTGAAGTTCACACTTCCCAAAATTTTTGTTTTTGGATGCTGCCACAAATGTTGGCCAGTTTCACTGGGCTAACTTCAAAAGTTCATAACTCCTTGTGTATAAGTCCAAATAATTCCCATGACGTATCAAATTAAAGCTTAGGATGTCCATTTTTATCCTGTAAAATTTCACAATTTTTGATCATCATCTATCATCTAAAACCACATGACAAACTCACTTCCTTGAAGGAAATTTCACTGATAACACTGTTCATATTTCAAATTTTCAGTGTTTAATTCTTATGATCATGAATATTTATCATTCCATTTTATTAAATACCATAAATAAGTATAAGGCATATTGGTGAATAAAATTTGGGATGTTATAACTGGTATGGTGGCGTATTGGTTTTTTGAATGGGCTGGGAAGCAACAAAATTACTCACACAGCGTTAGGGCATACCACACGATGATAGAATCTTTGGCATAAGGCAGTATCAAATCATGTGGGACCTGGTAAATGCTATGAATAAAAAGGAGATGCTAAATGTTGAGACCTTTTGTATTATCATGAGTAAGTATGCTAGGGCTCAGAAGGTAGATGAGGCAATTTACATGTTCAATGTCATGGGAAAATATAACATATCTCCAAATCTCGATGCCTTCAATGGTTTGCCGAGCGCTTTGTGCAAGTCCAAGAATGTAAGGAAGGCTCAAGAGATCTTTGATCGTTATAAGGATCAATTTGTTCCTGACTTAAAAACTTAAAGCATATTGCTTGAAGGATGGGGAAAGACTCCAAATCTTCCGAAAGCAGGAGAGATTTTCAGAGAAATGGTTGACATAGGATGCAACCCTGATATAGTCACCTATGGCGTAATGGTTGACATTCTTTGTAAAGCAGGAAGAGTTGATGAAGCTGTTGAGGTTGTTAAGGATATTGATGCCAACAATTGCAGGCCAACATCTTTCATTTATAGTGTCCTGGTTCATACAAATGGGGTCAAACTTTGGATTGAAGATTCTATTGATACATTCCTAGAGATGGAAAGGAATGGAATTAAGGCAGATATTGTGGTTTATAATGCCTTGATCAGTGCTTTTTGTAAAGTAAACAAATTTAAGAACGTATATAGAGTCTTAAATGAAATGGAATGCAAGGGCATCACTCCTAACTCAAAGACCTATAACATAATCATAAGTAGCTTGATAGGTAATGATCGAAGTGATGCGGCTTATAGTGCCTTCCGCCAGATGATCAAGTCTTGAGAACCAGACACCGATACCTATACGATGATGATAAAAATGTTTTGTGAGGGAAATGATTTGGAGAGGGCTATGAAAATATGAAGATACATGAAATTAAAACGGTTTGTCCCAAGCATGCACACATTTTCAGTGCTTATAAATGGGCTGTGTGAGAAGGGTAATGTTACAAAAGCTTGTGTTTTGTTGGAAGATATGATAGAGAAGGGAATTCGGCCGTTAGGTGTCACATTTGGGAAGCTAAGACAGTTGCTTATTAAGGAAGGGGGAGGAGATGTGCTCAAATTTCTTCAGGAGAAGATGAATCTTCTTGTGAAGGAGCCACTATTTGATTAAAAAGCATTGAAGGAAACCAAAAACTAGCAACTTCTTATACATGTGGCAAGGCAATCAATTTTGCTGTCAAAACTTCTTATAATTAGTTTGGATATTAGCTTCTAACAGGTCAATTTTTCCCTTGCCTTGGCCACAGTTGTTTGAATATTTGTGCCCATCTTTCATTCTGCAAGTTTGGAAGTGGAAGAAGGGGAAAGAGAATTATAAAGTTGTGTGGACAGCATGCAGAGCTTATATTACGCCTTTATATATATTTTTTGGATTAGTTATATCCTTGTAATTATTATTACATATCAATTTTTTGGATAGGAATAAGAAGTCACTTGTAAACTTTTTTTAAAAAAAAAGAAAGAATTCATTTCATTTTCTAGAGGAGTAGCCCGTTAGCTACAGTTTTGGGTTTTTCCTTCTTTGCAAAGTTGTATGCCCTCCCATTCAAAATATAATCTTCAGATAATTAAATCATGCAACTCAAAAACTTATTGGACTCAAAAAATTAGTAAAAAATTTATTAGGTCCTTGGCTCACACGGATAAAATATTTAATGGAGTTTACCCATTTTTCTTATACATATAATTAAAAAAATTTCTGACACAAGCAGAGTGCTGCTATTTGTTTAATGAAAAAAAATATTAATTTGGGCGGTTTTATAAGAGTTAGTTAGGAAATTAGATTTAAGCCTAATATAATATCTCAGTCTATTTTATCTTTTATATTTATCATTTTAATTTTATTTATAATATCTGGAAATGATGTGCATAAAATATTGTTTGGATAAATATATTGGGAAATCAAAAGGTTTTGCATTTCTTGCCCCTGAAAATCAAAGAAGCACAAATCTTGGTGTAGTACTAGGAATTCCCGCTGCGCGCTGCAGGCTCGATGGCACCAGCCTACCCCTTCGCAGGCTGGAATCAGGGGGGTTGGCCAGCCCTCCTTTTTTTTAAAAAAAAAATCCCTCTTTCTTTTTTAATTCTCATTTTCTTTTTCTTTTACCCACTCACATCACATTTTTTTTTTTTATACATTTGTGTTAGGAAGTCAATTTCATTCTTACTTTTCTTTTTATTTTTATCTACTCACATTACAAAAACATATATAAACATCTCTTTTAAGTTTAATAATAGTAGAATGAATAAATATTGTATTAAAATAAACATGTCAAATAAAAATTATAAGAAATTAATTAAATATAGCATAAAAAACGATAAGGGTATTTAGATTTATTTTATGAAAAAACTAAAACAAAAAGGGCCAGCCTGCTCGCTAGCCGGCTAAGTAGGGCCAGTTGGGCTAGCGTTTTACCAGCTATAGGCGTAGGTTTGGCTCCCTATCTTGTCATAATATATTGTTAATAATTGTTTTAGCTAGGGAAAGCAAATATCATTTTAGGTTTTTTTCCTACAGAATAATAAACTTAATTACTTGCTTATGCATTTTTTTTTCCAAATAATTTGAATGTGGCAGAGATTTTGGGTAGAGTCATTATGGAGTATGCAGAGGATTGGAAATAAAAATCAGAACAACAACATACAAAAACCATTATGATTGTGAGTGAATAAAACTTGATAGACTAAAACCATTTTCCACCTTTCTTGAGTTACTCGAGAAAACTGTCAGATCTACCCCACATTATTACCTTTTTCTTCGAGGACCAACTTATATTTTGTTTTTTTATTGAGGTAGGGTAGAGCAATAAAGACTCAAAGGAAAATAGAAGAACAGAGAAGATGATTGGATAAATAGAGAGGTGAAGATGAGAAGAGCAGACAAAATATGACAAATGAGCGATAATGAATACTTTGCCCTCATTCTACTATATAGCATATGAATAGTGCATATATTATAATACTAGCTTTAAACTTGTTTAAATAAGGAGACCACAACTATTCTTATGTTCATAAATATTATAGACTTACTAATCATTCATAAACCAATATTATCTAATAGACAAAAAGAAACTGAATGACTTCACTAGGATTGCAAAAACTCAGTTACAAAAGGGTATTAGGGACTTATTTATAACCTATTGCCCCTCATTCTTGCTAACAAGCACTAACGATGAGTTAGTTTGGTTTTTATTTATTCACATAACATACATTTAATTATATTTGGTGCTTAATATAAGATCTCCCTCATAGCAAAGACCAAATGTTGTACGTGGCATGAAACTTTATATTTCCATTCAAAGCCCTTGTCATGTTTTCAATGATTTGGGTGAATTGAGAAATGTGACTCTTAGTTTTGGTTTAGAGATAATTAAACTTTGTGACCCAAAAGAAAGTTATACTCTAATTGGAGGGCTTTTGCCAAATTGCACCATGCAAATAAATGACCTCTCCCACATCAGCACTTTGTACTGCTCTTCTAATCAATCTTATTAATATTAATAAATGACCTCTCACGAGATATGGTTGAAAATGCTCCAGAGATTTAAAACCAAATAATTTTACAAAAAAGTTATTGTTCATGGTAAAAAAAATAAAAGTGGATTATTTTTAAAATTAAATATAATAAAAGAAAGTAAATAATTATACATTATCCAACATTATTAATAAATAATAAAAAATATAATATATAGATGAAAGGTTAAAGTGAAATATGAAAATTTTAAACATGATTTAAGATAAAAAAATTAAATATACAGAAATAAACAAAACAGCACTTTTTTTTTTATCAGGGAAAATGACCCCAAAAAAAAAAGTAGTTTGAAATTGTAAAATCCTAAATTAAGCTTGTTACTAAGAATTGGTAAAGAAATAATGAGATTTGATAAGTAATTCACAACACATTTTATAAAAAATACTTAATTTGAGATTTTACAATTTCAATTTTTTTTTTGTCATTCTCCCTTTTTAATGTTATTTATTTTCCTCTAAAAGCAATTATCTTCTCAAAGCTTAAAAACCCTCCCTCTCGACGAGCACCAGCGTTGTGCAGAGGAGGCAGACGTGGCGGCACGTAGAAATATAAAAGAGTTCCTCACTCTTGTTTTATTCTTCCCATTTCCAAAAAATCGAAGAATGTCTTAACAGTTTCACCTTCTCCCTGAGGCTCTGAGGTAAACTTGTGTGAATTTGCGTATCTTTTGGTTCCCTTTTCTTTATCAATATCTTTACAATTTCACCTTCTTTTTGTCCACTATTCAATGGTTTCTATTTGTTTCTTCTATTGCTTTTTCTGTTGACTTGGTCTTTCGAAATTTTCATCAGCTTAACTATGACGAACTAGTGACCTAATTTCTGGAATATTTTTGGGACCTAATCTATTGATACCTTTTCTCATTCTGTTGTTTGAACTTGTTAATCTTTTTATTTCGAAATTTGTTTACAGGACTCTTTATGTTAAGTTTGTCTTGCTATCATAATTCCGGACAAAGAAATACTTTTCTTTCACACATTATTGAAGGTGTAGGAGATGAGTGTCACTTATCCAATCATGCCCTTTCACACATTTTTGGATTGGGGGCCATGGAATTGTTGAACATTTTTCTAAGCATATGGAATTTTTTCTGCAGTCTAAGCACTTATGTGTGATTTTCTTAGAGATATAAGTTAGATAATTGGAATTCAATTATGTATGTCCACCTATATGTAGGTTTGAAAAGTAATTTGGTGATGGTGATGGTTTTTGAACTATTGATCATTTTGTTTGTGTTCTAAAATGATGCAGTGGAAATGAAAGCTTTATCTCCAATGTAGAAATGAATGAATAAATTCAAATAAAGCAATAAATATTGGATGAGATAAAAGATAATTATGCTTCTTATTTCACCTGAACATTTAATTCCAAGAAAAAAAAGATTTCAGTCCTCTTTTTCTTTTTGGGACCTAATCTATCCATGATTTTGCTTACACCATCCTCTGCAGTTGTATATTCTTTATTTTAAATTTGTTCTTCCACTTTTGTATGTTAGGATTGTCTTGCCATTTAGATCATGGATGTAAGTTCTCTAAAAAGAAATAGCGAAGGGGGAATTCGAACGATGGAAGATAGTAATGACAAAGGTAAAAGCTTGAGTGAATTACCTGAAATTTTTCTTTGGCACATTCTTTCATTTCTTCCAACAAAAGAGGCTGTGCGAATGAGAGTATTGTCCAAAAATTGGGAATACATATGGACCTCCATCCCCGAACTTTGCTTTGATCATGGGATGGATCTACCAATGGATTTTGTGAATATAGTTGATACAGCACTTTGACTTCGTGGGTCATTCGACTTAACTAGCTTTTCAATTGATTGTGACGATTTTAGATTCAACTCTGAGCATGTGGATATTATGTCTCGAATAGAAGCTTGGATCTCTGATGTTGTGAGATTCAATGTCCAAGATGTTGAACTCGATCTTGTGGGTGATTCTCCTTTGACTCCGCCTTTGAGCTTTGTTAGTTGTAGAACTCTTACTAGTCTGACTATTCTCGCAGGAGGGATAACTCTTGAATTTTCCTCTCCAGTTTGCTTCTCCAATCTAAAGAAGCTCAAATTCACTAGAGTTACATTTCCTGATGAGCATTCAGCTCAAAAACTATTTTCTGGTTGGCCTTTACTTGAGAATTGGAACTAGAGGACTGCAATTGGGAATGTATAAAAGCATTTTTTGTGGTATCTCCCCCAGGGCTTCAGAATTTCACCATGATTGAGGATAAAAAACAATTGCCACCGGGTTTCAATGATGATGAGTTTGTGATTTCTGGTGAAGGCTTAAACTACTTTTGTTATGAAGGCGAATTGCAATTTGAATTCAACATTTTAAATTCTTAGCTGCTAGAAGAGGTTCACATCAACTTTTATTCACCTGAAAATGACCCAATGCTTGTTATCAATCACTTTTTGAAACTTCTAAGATGCACATCTAACGTTCCAAATCTACAACTTATGAATGCCTTGGTGTTCTTTTTGCTATCTCTTTTGTTTTCAGTTGCCTTCAACGAGCAGTATTGTGCATCACTTTAAATTTCTCTTTTTAACTGCACATTCATTTCTTGTTTTCAATGCCTTCTTGACATGACATACCAAAAGTAGTGATTCAAGTACCTGTGTTCAATGGTGTGCGGCGTCTAGAGTTGGATCATGAAACATCTGATCTTTCAAACATAGGATTGTTGATGATGCTTCAAAACATTCCTTTCCTTGAATCCCTAGTGTTTATAGAGGTAATTTTACATCCAAGTAATCATATTCGTTTTGTGGTTTCTTAATTGCAGCAACAGGGACTAACATTTGAAATTGTCATTGAAAAGGGAATTAAGATGCCCTTTGATCCAATCGAAGATGGCTTATTAGACCCTCTGCCTCCATGTTTCCTTGACCGCCTACATTTCATTTACGTATATATAAAGAAAGGGGATGTGAAGGACTTGATGGGAGTAAAAGTTTTACTCCAAAATGCCAAGGCCTTGGTAGAAATGGCAATTGAGTTGAGAGAATTTCTGAATAAGGACATAAGAAACAATTTGTGTGTTAAGTTGCTGAAGCTTCCCAGAGGTTCAAGATATTGTGGCATCTATCTAAGGGAGTAGTTATAGTGAATTCTAGTTCTTACATTGGAAGCTACAATGTAATAGGTTATATATATATATATATGATGTGGCTTTAAAGATGGCACAATTTTAGTTTATGTTGATTAGACTACTGTGTATGGGATTAGAGAGTTAGGGAGGTTATAATGATAGAATCTCTTGTTTCCTAGAAGACCAAGAAGTAGATTTTGGTTATGCTGTTCAGGATCGTACAACTATACGTTGTATTAAACCAGGCATGTGTGTATGTGTGTGTAGTAGTGGTTAACTTTGTAGTTGTATGCTCTCTTTTTGGTTTTATGTGATTAAGTCTTCGTTTAATGAGTTGACATGCATAGTTAAAAATCAGTTTCAAAAATAAATTCCTAAATAAGTGTTGGGACCTGTGATCCATGACCTTACAAGGGAGGTCTTTTCTTAGTCTTAATCGTTTCTATACTCCGATTAAATGATTGGTGCAGAAAGTCTGAGATTTTTTTAACTGGTTGTATCTACTTTAGTTACAAAACTGGTGTAAGAATTTCCGTTTTTATTTGCTATGGAATTCTTTTTGCATTTTTCGCTTTTAAATCTATTCACCATTGTCTTTGCTTATGTTCTATTTTTTTGAGATGTTTCAAAATTAGATTGTTGGATCAAATTCGTCAATATAGCAAAACATGTATGTACTAATTAGTTATATACCCTTTTATATTTTATTATATTGTTCTCAATATATTTGCTGATCAAGAGTTCCTTGACTTCTCATCCCTAACTAATCATGAGTTCCTTGACTTTTCATCCCCATTGAAAAGCAATAGCAAAAACTTTGGTACATGCAAGTATCTCTTTGGATTAGCGGTAGCAAATGTAGCTTTTGTTTAATCTGACTTTTGAAAACTTAAGTTAGGATAAAAGTTTGATTGTATAATATAATTTATGTTTAAATTGACGGTGGTGGAAATGAAAAGTAAGTTTAGATAAAGAATAACTAAAGACGATATCAATCTTATAAAAAAACATACATATTAATATCTTCTCTAATACTTGTAGAAAAATTTGTTAACAATTTAATATTTTGTCAATAGGATTTTTTTTTTAGCTTTTTGCCATTATTTCCCAAACAATGCCAAATTTGAATTTTGTTTTACCTCCATAAATCAAAGAGTTGTCCTAATTCAAAATTATAACAGTTTAATCCAACTAGCCACATCTTCTAATTGATGTTATTTGTGTATTCCCCCATTGAACAAAAAACCGGATCGGATCAGCCTGTTCGACAAGTTGAACCGAAAACCAGTCAATGGTCTGGATCGATCTAACCATCAAATTGTGAAACCGGTTGAACCAGTTGAAACCGGTCGAACCAGTTGAAACCAGTCAAAACCGGTAGAACCGGTCTGAAACCGGTTGGACTGGTTTTCATTTTTTTAATTTTTTAATTATTATTTTATGCTGTTTTTTTTTTGGGAAAATGGAAAATTGAAGACCAAAATGAAAAGAAAAGTAGGTAAAGAAAGAACAAATTTAAAAAAAATGAAGAAGATGATGAAAAAAATTATTTAAAAGGATATAATAATTATAGGAAATGAGATATCATTACATAAGTATAAGTATTACAACTAATACTAATAGATTTTAAGCATTTTTTTTTCTAAAAATCTTTATTTTTATCTATAGAAATTTAAAAATATATTAATATATATTGCTACTAATAAATTATAATATTTTAATATAGCCGGTTCAACTACCGGTTAGACCCCGGTTGACTCATTAACCCTTGAACATGTACCGTGACTGGTTCATTGTCCGGTCCGATTTTTCGTTCCTTGGTATTCCCTATTATTTCTCAAACAAATTGCCGAATTATCTGCCTAAATTAAAGAATTATCAAAATTTAAAATTATAACACCGTTTGATCTTTTAGATTTTTTAAATTAATGTCATTTGTGTTTTTCCTGTTATTTCTCAAACAGATGGCCAAATCTAAATCTTGTTAACAATTGAATTATGTCAATGGCATTTTTGTTTCATCTTTTCCTGATTTTTAAAGAAAATAGGCCATTCTAGTCCTTTTTTTAATCTCCAAAGTAACAAAGAGTCATTACCAAGAGGACTCCCAGTTCCCAAACACTGAAATAATTGTCTCCATTGACGATAATAGCAGTAAAAGTAACAGAAGCTAAAAACACATCCTTTCTTCATCTACCCTCATGTTTTCTACTACCTCCGGTCCTAAATATTGGACATAGTTTGTAGTGCAAATTGCACTACAAACTATGTCCTATATTTAGGACCGGAGGGAGTATATCAGATCCAGCAGCAACAAAGAAAAAATAGAAAATGGAAGGCCAAATCTAGGTTAATATGTTAGAAGAGATTCAGCAATCAAAGATCATAATAGATCCAGCCAAAGACTGTAAGGAAGGAGAGATCAGAGAAGCACAACACACGGAAAACGACCAAACCAATAGACCACAAGGCCATCGGTGACTCCAACCACTTTTGCATGCAAGAATTGGGCAGAAGATGAAGATGTCAGCTATATCTTTTATTTTAAAGTCAATTTTGGGCTAAAAGCCTGTTAGGACCATCACAAATTCAAATTGAGCAATTAGTCTCACCTGCGTCTTCCCTCCTACACTGCTATCTCAAACAGAGCGTAAAGATATGGCCGAAAGAATTTGCGGTCCAAAAACAAAACACTTAATAAAAAAATATAACAAGTCTACTGATAGATATAGGCATAATAGTGACGAATACACGTAAAATAGAAAAGGGCTTTTATGCTAATGTATTGACAAATAAAAAACGAGGATCCTATCAAATTCCCAAGTTGAGTAGATTTGCAATACAACACCAAAAAGAGAACATAGAAAAAAGTGAAGTGGCTACAAGGGATAAACAACACTTCAATCAATGCTTCACTTAACTTCCTATCGGTCAACCTCTCCGTAGGTAGCCCTCTCTAGTTGACCGACTTTAAATAAAAGCAACATTATAATGAGCATAAGTCTTTGGGAGAATCATGCCCCAAAAGCTAGTTATTGAAGTCAAGGCCTTATAAGGCCCTCCTTTTAAGGAAAATCCTCCCAGGACTTGCGACAATCTCATCCTTTTGTGCTCACAATGCCTTGGCCGAAGTATTTACCTCAACTACTTTGTCTGCAAAACCTTATCTGACCACCATTACAAAGAAGAAACAACATTAGATTGTAGGAAAAGCATATGAAATTGATTCTTAGTTTAGAATTTTTGGAGACTACATTATTAGATGAGGAATAATTCTTGGCCATCTCAATCATTCAAAGAGTGCTTACCTAATATAACAAATATTAGGTTGGTTTTGTTGTTTGTATTCAAGATATCTAGTGAGCTTAAAATTCTTTAAATTAAAATATCACATTTGTAATTGTTTTTGTCTGCCACAACGTTTATCTGTACAAGTAAATGATAATGAATAGCTTCTAGCATATAGAAAAGCAATCATAAGACAATGCAATGAACAATAAATTACCCTTTCCAACAACATCTTCAAGGTGCCCAGGTCTAGTAAGGTGCAAGATTGTTGACCCAAATATTCTTTCCATCAACTATACTTGCAAACAGAAATCTTCCAAGAGTTTGTCTCTGGAACAAGGTCAAATAAGTGTTCTGTACCCTTCAACAACAACATGAGCAAAGTATGTCTCTACTAGACCATTTAGACCAAATAAATCATTACAACATGCTATCTTTGGTTGTTAATATAAGATCTACTTAGTTAATTTAGTTAGATTAAGGCAATTAGTTATTTGGAAAAAAATATGTGTTGTTTTCTCAAAAATGCCCTCTTATATAATTTGCATTAAAATTACCCCTGATACAAACTCTCTCAACATTTACAATCAATAGGGATATTTTAGAAAAAAAATTGATAAATATGGGGGATAAAATGGATTGAGATCTTGCATCTAGGATCAAACTTAACCCCCCAAAAAAAACTAGATTTTATATTGGGGACTACAAGTTGTAGCATCTTTTTACAAGCCCATTCATCATTCATGTTGTAAAATATGAAGTGGTAGAAAAAATTACAAAGTTACTAAACATAATCATGAGAAATAGTCACCTCCGAGTGATGAGAAGTAGCACATCAACAATGATTAGGCCTGGCTTCTTCATATGATTAACAAGTGGGGCAAACAGTATTTTTCATTAGGAACATAAGAATTTGGCATACACCCCACTATCTCTAATGATGAAAAACAGGAAGGAAAAAGAATTTCAAGAAAAACAGAAAGACAGAGCAAAAACAAGAGGAAACAAATCCTTCAATAACATGTTATTGGGAAGCTCAATTCAAAAGTTGAAAGCTCGAAAAGTTGACCAACCTACTACATTGCTGACAAAATCTCCGTTGACTAGCTATAACTTTGGAAGGCTTTGTTGCCAAATCGTCCCACTTGAAATCGACCAGCAAGCTCCAGTTACATAGAAAAATAAAATGGAAAATACAAATAGAAATTGAGAATATATATATATATATATATATATATATATATATATATATATATATATATATATATATATATATATATATATATGAAAGCTTACACGAAAATGAATTCCCAGGAAAAGGAAGGAATTGCAAAGATAAAATATATTTTTTTTAAAAAACAATCAATTCCGTTGGAAGAGATACCCACCTTTAATATCCAATAGTGGTTTAAATTCAACATTCTCCTCCCTTTTCTTTATGTCAAATATTATTTGAAACTTAAGAGGAATATTAGTTTCTTGAAGAAATCAAACAATAATAAGAACAAGAACACTAACCTACCTTGAAGATATATGAAGCATGTCGTTTGCCTTCCTTGGTCTGAACTATGTGAAGATAATGCTTCCTCTTTCATAATGTGTTTCCCATAATTTTTTCTTTGCCAACGTTTCCTTTACATTTTTTTGATATCACGTTTCCTATACTTTTATTATTGAATGGCAAAACAAAATCATGGTCCCACAACATTTAAATATCATAACATTGAAATATTCAACCATACAAGTTCGCAAGAGTACCAACTAAAAGCACCCAAAAAAATTAATAAAGCCACATCATATTAATCCAGTACAGTCATCCAACATTTAAATAAAAATAACAAGAAAAACTACTAAGAAGTAATTAATTACGCTAAAAGTCTTCACTGAGAGAATTTTGGAATTTCAACCATTTGTTCCAACCACCTGCATTTATTTAGAAGAATAAAATCACCAAAAATTATTCAAATTTATGATCCACTTAAAAAATGAGCAAGGCCATTGGATTATTTTATTTATTACACTCCATATAATCTATCAACTTATGATAATGTAATGAAGATTTATATATACCTGTTAGTCTTGGAATCTCTTTTTCATTCTAGCCTTGAAAATTGCCAAGCGAACATAAATCCAATCATACATGTTAGTGAAGCATTGAAAATAAGCCACTCTCCATGAACTTTTAAGGATTAAAGTTCCACAAACTCCCCAGAATCCAACAAAGAATCCTAAAATCATGCTGATGTAGAACCCAAAAGTTATGAGTTCATCTCCTTCATTTGAATCAACGTCGGGATTGGTCTTGCGATTTTGATCAAATTCATCAATTTTCGAGCATCCTTTTGTGAGTGGTTGGCCACAAAGTCCATGGTTTCCAATGTAACTGGAAGCTTTAAATGTTTGAAGTTGAGTAGTTTGTGGAATTTCTCCTGATAAGTTGTTGAAAGACAAGTTCAAGAAACTCAAAAAACTCAGATTTGAGAAGCTTATTGGAATCTCACCATAAAGGGAGTTACTTGACAAATCAGTGATTCTAACATTTTCATTTGACCCATGTTCTTGGGAATGAATCCTGTCAGATTATTTCTTGAAAGATTTAAGGACGCCAATGCCACAAGTGATGTCATGCTATTGGGAATTTCTCCTGTCAGGTGATTACCAGAGAGATCAATAGCTATCATTAGCCCTAGATTCTTGTCATACTTAACATTTTCCCCTTTCCAACTCAACATTGCATTTTCAATGAAAAATGCACTCCAAGAATTAGACATACCCATTATAAAATAAGAAATGGTATCCTTTGGAAATGTTAAATTTGACAAAGCACTCAAGTTATTGAGGCAATGGGGTATTGTCTCAGTAATATTGTTTTGGGAAAGATCTAAAATTTGAAGAAGTGATAACTTGCACAAACTTTTAGGTATATTTCCATGAAACTTGTTTGCTTGGAGACGCAAAACAATCAAATTCGATAGGTAATGACCAATCCATGCCGGCAACTTTCCATCCAAATTATTCTGGCCATAATCAATGAACTTCAAAGATGGAGAGTTCATTAAAGTTGGTATTTTTCCCGAGAAGTTATTGTTATTTAAATGGATAGTTTCAATATACTCCAAAGTACCAATTGAAGATGGTATCTCCCCTGTGAAATTATTGTTTGCAAATATCAAAACTTCCAAGGAAATAAATTGCTTCCAACAGTGAGGAAGTTTTCCTGTTAGCAAATTACTTGACATATCAAGATAATATAATTGAGAATGTAATGTTGCACATAAAGAAGATATGGAGCCTGAGAACCTATTATTTGAGAGAAACAAGTCTACCATTTGTGGTGAAAATTGAGGTATGGGACCTGACAAATTGTTGAAACTCAAATCCAAATACCGTCCATATTTTGGTAATGATCTTGGCAATTCTCCATGGATTTTGTTATGGGAAATATTCAAGTATGACAGACTTGGGAGCCATATCCATTCAGGAATTGAATCTGAAATTGAACCACCAGAAATGTCCAAAGAAAAAAGGTAACTTTGATGCTTGAGCCATATTGGAAAGCCGATGCTGAAATTGCATGACCTCGCAAAAAACATGTCCAATTGAAAAGGTGGAACCCATTTTGGAGTAAAGTTGAATGAAAGGAAATTATTATTGACATCCAACCCTCTCAAGTTGGATAAAGTTGATAGATGTCTTTCATTGACCACACCATTCAACTTATTGTCAAACATATACAAGTATTTCAATGATGAAAGTTCATGAAGATTTGGGAATAGCCCAATCAAATTGTTGAGACTTATATCCAATTTTGAAAGATGAAGCAAGTGCCCAAGTGATTGTGGAATTGGCCCATTAAGACTAGTATTTTTAAGAACTAGTGTGTCCAAGTATGAGAATTTTGAAAAATCAGGAAATGGACCACGACTGAATGGATTACCTTTGATGTCCAATCTCTCTAGACTATAATGGGCACAATGCAACTGTGATATCCAATCATTTAATGGACTAGATAAATTGTTGCAGTCTAACTCCAACACACGCAATTGACATAAATTAGAGATGGCTTTCGCAACATCATTGTCAAGATGATTATCGGAAAGATACAAACTCTCAAGAGAAGTAGTATTTGTAAAGGCATCAAAAGCAACATGTTGTAAGGATGTTGAGGAGAGATCCAGACTTTTAAGAGAATTCATATTTGAAAATGTGCCAGCAGGAATATGTTCGAAAGAATTGGAAGAGAGATGGATTTCTACTAAGGTTTTGCTAATATTAGACACCCAATATAAGACTGAAGTGTCAAGGTCATTATCTGCAAGATTGAGGACTGTGAGAGAAGTGGAATAATTAGTGTGGAGGAAAGATTTGGGATTGACTTGAGGTAGAGCACATCCAACTAAGCTAAGCTCAAGTAGAGAGGACATTTTTGACAATGATGAGTGCCAACCAAGTGCTTGACTTAGATTTACCCCAGACAAATCAAGATGCCTCAAAGAAGGAAGCTGGGAAATCCATTTAAGATCATTTACAATCAAATTATAGTTTTCATGAAGGTCAAGAGTTTCTAAATTAGACAGATTTCCTAGTTGATGAGGAATAATGCCAACAAGAGTTGCATCGGAAAGTATTAACTTTCTTAATTGAGGAGCTTTTCTTGGTAAAGATGATTGCCAATCAATAGCTTTGCTTAGATTAACTCGAGACAAATCAAGATGCCTCAAAGAAGAAAGGTTAGAAAGCCACTCAAAATCATTTGCAATCAAATTATTATTTCCTCCAAGGTCAAGTGTTTCTAATTTAGATAGATTTCCAAGTTGATGAGGAATAATGCCAACAAGATTTGCATATGAAAGTATCAAGTTTCTTAATTGAGGAGCTTTTCTTGAAAAAGATGATTTCCAATCAATAGCTTGACTTAGATTAAGCCATGACAAATCAAGATGTCTCAAAGAAGAAAGGTTAGAAATCCACTCAAGATCATTTGTAATCAAATCATAATTACGCCCAAGGTCTAGAGTTTGAAGATTAGATAAATTCCGCAATTCATGTGGAATAGCACCACCAAGACCAGCAATTGAAAGATTCAACTCTCTTAATTGATTAAGAGAGCCAATGCATTTTGGAATTTTGTTACCTCCAAAATTGTTCAAGCTAAAGTCTAAGTGAGTTAGATGCTACAAATCACATAGAGAAGAATTGATTTTACCTTCTAAATATCCTGAACCATTATATGAGACATGCAGCTTGGTGACATGACCTGTCAAATAATTGCAGGAAATTCCATTCCAGTTGCAACAATCAGTTTCATGTTTCCATGAGGAAAGAATTCCTGAATCATCAATGAAATCAGCTTTCAACTTGAGGAGAGCTTGCTTATCTGTTCCAACACAACTACTCTTCATGTTGGAATTTCCTGCACACATGAAGACGCATAAGGCTACAACCAAGAAACAGATATTGAAAGTATGGCTAAACATGTTGATCACCATGCTTGTGATTCTTTTGGATGATAAAACGAATTATGTGATCTCTGGGCCTTTAATAGACAAAAAAAAAAAAATCCAAACTTTTCATAGTTACGTTTATCATACGTAAAGGATTTATGGTAGACTTTAGAGTCAACCAAACATATTTGTGCAATACATTTAAAGGATCAAATAACAGAAACATTTATGTTTTTATATTAACTAATTTGTTGGTAATTTTGGGTTGACTAAGATTTAATTTTTATTTTTTTGATTTTAATCCTTTTGAGTCATTTCTGTCAAATAATTAGTAATAATTATTTGAAAGAAGTCAAATTTATTTAAAGTAATAGTTAGTAATTATTATGCAAGGTGCAAACAGGTCTATAACAATAAAAAAAACCATTAATTAGCGACATAATTCCGTAACTAAATTTATCGATGAAATTATATCGTCAATTAATTAATGACAATCTATTTGACGACGGAATCATTCAATTCCATCATTACTCCACTATCTTTTTATAATATTTGACTAGGTATATTGTCGGTGACCTTGTAAACTAATTATATAAAAGTTTTTTTTTATAAGAGGCAGCAGACTCAATCTCTCATCTCACATATAATTTATGTCGTTAATGGCTTCTCCTCTAATTTAAAAAAAGGTCTTCAATTTCCACTTTTCAATCCCAATTTCACGTACCCTGACCATACGAGCCTATTTACTTTTCTTGTTAGCCACCTGCATGAGTGATGTTTGTGTTGGAAGAATTGTGCCATATGTGAAGGATTGTTTAAAAAGTGTGTGCGGGGATAAGTCTCAAACTATGATTTTAAAAGTCTTTTTCTGTAAATTGAGATAAAATTTTTCTCACATACTTACCTCATAAATCATAAAAGTTATTTTCTAAAAAAAGTCTCAAAAGTCATGTTTCTTGCTCTAAATCGATAGCTTGTCGGTCGTTTGAAGTATTGCAGGGAGCATGGACTTATGCCGTGCTCATAGGGTCATAGGATTGTCTTTGTCATTAAGTCTTTTCCAACACATTGTTTAATATTTTTAGACCATCAACAAATATATATTTCATATTTTAATTATAAAATTTTTAACATATAAATGTTAGTTATTATTCCTATGACCCAATTTGGGATTTGAGGCTTAGGAATAAGCCTAAATTAAGTGGACTACTAAGCCCCAATTTAGTATAAGACCAAATTTATCCCTAATGATTCTAATATCTTTGGGGTATTAAGAAAGTAAAATGATGAATTTTGGAGAAAGTAATTATGTTTTTGGTGAAATCGCCTATGAGGTAGTAAGCTTGTCATGTTCATTTAAATGATCAAATGATGATCAAAAATTATGAAATTTTTCAGGATGAAATTAGACATCCTAAGCTTTAATTTGATAGGTCATATGACTCAATTAGAGCTATACACAAAAAGATATGAATTTTTGAAGTTAGCACAGAAAAACTGTGAAATTTCTGGAACAATATGTAAAGATTGAAATTCTGGGAATTTTGTGATTCCAGATAGCAAAATTATATATTTGTCCTTGAAACTAGACTCAATAAGGGTTCTATAGGCTTTGGAATCACCTCATTTCGATTTTTCTAGAATTAGTTATGATTTTTCAAAGTTTGGGCAGAAATCTACAAGAATTTTGTAAAAATCCGAAAATTGAGAAATTATTAAATAAATGAAATATGATATTAGATATTAAAATAAAAAGTCATCATCTTCCTCCCAAGCTCATTTCTGACGTTCTGCACAGCTGCATATAGAGAGAGCAGGTGTGGAATTGTAGAGAGAGAAAGGAGAAGAAAACTCTCAAGGTAAGCCGATTCCTCCGACGATTTAGCTCCTAACTCGTATAACTCTACTCCTAAGCTACTCTTCTTGGTCTTTCACAAATTTTGCAGCCCAAATATGTGTTGAGAGTTAGGGTTTTGCAGCCATTATTGGAAAAGGCAAAAGGAAGTAAAAGGTAACTTCCAAACTTTCGTATATTGCTTATTCTGGCTGTTGTGGGCAATTTAATCGGTGAAATTTTGCCGGATTGCCATTGGTTTTAAAGTTTGGAAATTGAGTTGCCTAGGGGTTATGCTGCCCAAATTGGGTCTTAATGTTAGTTGTAACCTAATGTAATGGTTAATAAAGTGGTTAGGAGTAGAAAGGAACGTGTTTACAGAGCCGAAACCGAAAAACCCCGATTTTCCCTGGAAAACCCATATATTTTGGTCTGGGCTATAAATGGGTCTTAGAGTTGGATTTTCAATTATTTGATGATTCCATTGAGTTCAGGAGGGAAAATTAGGTGGGGTTACAGTTGGGCACTTTTTCGGAAAAGGCCGAGAAAGCATAATTATGAAAATGCCCCTAAAACACTGAAATAAGGGCTGCCAAGGGCAATTTCATCTTTTAGCAGTGAATTTGGTAATTCTGAGTCCAGAAATGAATTCCTTGGGCGAGAATATGTAAGGATAGCCCATGTTAGAATTTCGGGAAAAGTACAGCTGGACCGGGTATGATGGGGCCGGGTCCCCGGGGGTAATTTAGTAATTTTTCAAGATAGACTCATATAACCCCCATAAACACTATGAAAGTGTCTAAATAGTACATTTGACATTGTAGGATTGAATATGGAGCCCTGAGCTGTTGGCAAGCAAATCGAGGAGAAAGATTGGAGGTAGGGGACTTACCTTACTTGCATGTATTTGATATCTTTACTTGTGTAATGATGTATATGATTGCTTTACTTGATTGTGTAGAACATATTTGAATAAATGAAGCTCTGTTTCTGTTTTCGCTGTGGCCATAGTCTTGTTATATGAAACATTGAGCATGCAGAAATGTTATTATGGGGCATACATCTAGATAAAGCTAACATGTCATACATATAGCATCAATCATGCATGCATTACGGTATCTGTTTCCTACTGAGATTCTCTCGAATCTCACCCTCCCCTACCAACAATTTAGACAGGAGAAGACAAAAGATATGCTGAAAACAATGCAAAGAGCCATATGAGGGGATTACAGTAGTGGAACAAAGACAGGAAGAAGTCTTCATTTTACTGGGATGAGTTTAGACACCCTAGTAGCCTTGTGCAGCTACCTTAATCGTAAGTATCATGTACAAACCCCTATGGGGAATTTATATAATTATGCACATATTATCAGTATAGTTATGCTATTCCTGTATTGCCTACCGAACCGCATATCGTTTTCCGCGAATACTCTGAAAAAGGTTGAAATTAAAATAAGGGTGTGACATTTTCTTTTTTATACAATATAAAAAGACAACTATATTTATGTGAGGAGTATATATTCTATTACTTTTCACATTAGTAAGGATGTTCATCAAAGACATGATATTGTATATGCTAAGAATTCATACTTCTTTGGTTCTTTATTATAAGGTACTAATTAAAATTAATTTTTGGTTTTGCGTAAAAGACACCAATTGTTGTATCAATTATTTTTTTCTACTTTACCCTTATAATTAATTGAGGTTTAAAATTGTAAAAATTAAGTCACATAATTTAAAGAGGAGTAAAGTTGAAAAATGATTTATCAATTTGGGACAAATTTAATGATTTAATTATCATTTATTGTTTTGCTAGAGTTAGTAGTTAGTGACTTGATGCCTTATAATAAGGACTAAAGGGAGTATATTTTTTATTTCAATATAATTTTTTATATGAACATAATAAAAAATATATATAATCATTTAATTTTTGTTTTTTTTTGCCAACATAATCATTTAATGTTTAACTCTTTGAACAAGGTCATTTTCATGTATTATTATTAGTGGGGACGGGTGATGGGGAAGGGCAATTAATAGTTAGTAATAACTAAAATAATTTAAATAAATTTTGGATAAAATATATATATGAACAAAAATATGATTAGTAGCCAATTGATCAACAGTGTATTTTAGCACAGTTTCCTCTTCGTCTTCATTAAGCGGTTGCGAAATTTGAGTATTCAAAGAAGTTATATATACAAGTTTATGGTTTTCATTTGTAATTATTTAAGAAATCTTTTATGTTTGATATATTTTAAATTTTTTTATACCTTAACTTCAATTTTTAATTCACATACTTTTTTTTTAAAAAAAAAATCAATATAAAATGTTAATGGATAAGTCACAAGTCAACCATCCCGATCATTAATGAGACAGTAAACCATAATATAATGCAGAAAATTTTAATAGCTAAATTATACAAAAATGACAGCTGTTAATAAATCTTGGGGAAAATGACAGTGAGGTCCAAGGATAAAAAAAACAGTAAAATCTCCGCAAAAAGAAATAACAACTCGTTAAGTATGTTTATAACTCAACATGTTGTAAAAATGACTCAATGACTTGTTATTTCTTTTCATAAGGATTTTATTGATATTTTGTTCGGTCCTGGGACCTCATTATCTCTCCCATCTTATGGCCATTGTTGTTAGAAAAACTTCCATGTCTGTATTAAAAAAAAAAATCACTATGTCTTAAGCAATTTTACTATGTTTAGCAAAAATGAAAATATCATATATGTTGAATTTAAATTCGGACATATTTCATTAGTCAAAAAATATGAAGAGGAAAATTTGCAATATCTATTAGGATACAGTGTAATGGTAATAATTCATAAAAATATTTTTTATATATATTTTTCAATTAAATTTTATTTTCTGCATCAAACCAGTGAGCGCCCATAAAATTGTCACATATATTTAAGTAGACTTTAAACGCTTTTACTCTCAATCTTAATGGATTATATAATTTTCTTTTTTATATATATTTATAATATCTATAATACTAGTAATAGTTCTAGAGAATCAATTTGTAACTATCATGTGTTTTTTATAAGTAAAGTTATCCTCCTTTAGCTCTATTCGAAGCATTGAAAAGCATTAAATGAGGACACTTCTCCTAACATGGATTTAAACCCAGGGGATTAACCCCTTGTGTTAAACCCAATACCGTGGGCTATAAGTATAACTATTATGTTTTAATCATACAATAGGCTAATCTCCTAATAGCCTAATTGTAACCCCCTGCCTTAATTAACGTAATTAAGATTCGATAACGCATGCTAAAAAGGGGTTTGAGACCGTTGGATCGTTAAAAACTTGCTAAATCACCTACCAAACAGTAGGAACTTACAAAATTTTCAAAACTTCTTTCCTATCCCGGTCTCAATTTCATTTATCGAATATAATCACCTGTGCAGTTAACTTACATTCATATATATCAGAGTATATAACTTAAACCCCGGCAACCCTCGGGTTCATCCATATATATATATATATAGAGTTTCAACTCCAGATGAGGGGATTACAAAACCAAGTCATCAAATTATTTACAACTCAACGTTATACAGTAATCCCTATCCAAAATGAATAGCCAACAAAACCTATACTAAATGTCCCTAGAAAGCTCTAACCGCTCCGGGTCGTTCGCTTCTCCTTAGAGCCACTCGCCCTGTCTGAAAGGTTAGTCAAAGGAAAGAATGAGATTCAAGAGAATCCCAGTAGTAACTAAACATTTATACCACATATAAGCACATAGCATGTAGGCAATCATCATACAGCAGCACAAATCACACTCCACCCTCATCCCCTTTCTCCGCCGGGAAGGCACACAACCCTTACCCGAACCGTTGTTAGCTACTCAGGGACTGTTGGCGTGGCAGTGCATAAACATAGCCTTATAGCTCATATAGCTATCCGGCTCTCACAATTGGCCCGTCGGCCTCACAAATAGCCTTTCGGCTCACAACTAGCCTTTCGGCCCACATAATCACATAATCACACCTCATCTTCATCCCCTTTCTCCGCCGGGGAGGCTCACCACCCTTACCCGATCTATTATTAGCTACTCAGGGACTATTGGACTGACGGTGCTTACACATATCCACATAAGTCGCAACATACGAACTTATCGCAAATCAATGAAAATACACACATACAATGCATCACATATGGTACGAAAGAAAAGTCACTACCTGATCCTTTCCTGACGATCGCTGACACAGTGGGCTCACGAGGATAGCAGATGTCAAATCTTATAATCAAAATAGGGACATTAGGTTAATTTCCTTTTCCAAGTTCTTAATTCAATAACACCCTAAGTTGGTATTCATTTGGACCCTTTAGATAGCCATTAAATGCTTAAACATATGCCTAAAGGGTTGGGATAACTATCCCCAAAGATCCCTCTTTAGAAAGCTAAACACTGAATTTTGGTCGCTTCACTCGAGCACGGAGGGCCTCACTCGAGCATGACCCCCGATTTCACTCGAGCACTAACGAGTGAACCTCAGAAAGTGCTTGCCCGAGAGCAAACTTGAACACAATCACACACTCTCACTCGAGCACAAGAGGCTGTGCTCGAGAAGAACCCCTAGGTGCACTCGAGCACCAGGAAATGAGACTCAGCGAGTGACAACCCGAGAGTGACCCTTCCCTCTAAACCTCAAATGCACTCGAGCACAAGCCCTAGTGCTCGAGTGACCTCTCAATACTCGCGAGTGCCACGCCCACTCTTGACAATCCACCCACGAGTGATTTCCTGAGACGCTCACCCGCAGCACCAAAATGCACTCTCACTCGAGCATGCCCATGCTCACTCAAGCATGTTCATGTTTCACTCGAGCATGCTCGCGCTTTTTGCCCGAAAACCTTCACAAAATACCCAGAAACTCGCATCATGCTCGAGTGAACTCCTCTCTCACTCGAGCATGCCCATCAGATGCCCAGAAAAGCAGCAACTGATAAGATTTTCCAAGATTTACCAATTAACTACTAGTGGTCCTAAAACTCATACCATAACTCATTCTCACTTGTTTTAACACAAAGAACCCATTGGCAATAACAAAACACCCAAATTTCCACTCAAACAACAAAATCTCATCTCTCATTCTCCAAAACCACTCCAAGACACCTATAGCCAACTTCCTCTCCACAAATCCAAACCAAAACCATTGGCATCTATGCACCATTTGACATCTATTACACCACCAAATAGTACTCAATTCATATCTTCTAAAATCTCAAGAAATCAGTGCATAAATCCAGAATTCACAAAACTAAACCAATGGCCAAAACAATTACATCAAGCTTCATCAAAAACTCACCCCTTTCACTTGCTGAAATCATAATTTTGATTCTTCCACTTTCAAATTTCCTCAAGTTTCCACACACCACCAATCACAATTCTGAAAACATGGAAAGAAAGCTCTTGACCTCTTGCACAATATCAATGAAAAGTGTTTAAGCTTGTGAAGTCATTTACCTTCACAAATTTCAAACCCTTCCTTTCTCTTTCTTGCTTGGTTCGCCGGAAATGGAGAGAATGGAGAGAGAAAGTGAGATATTGATGATGATCATTCTTTCCTTCTTCCCCATGCAAAAACCGACTAAGAGGAGAGAAGGAAATGAGTTTGAAAACTTTGACCTCATCCATGGTCCATAGCTTGCCACTTGGCATCATCTCTTTCCTCCTACCATGATTTCACATATTCCCATCCACACTTGATTCCACCTCTTGTTCAACACATCCTAACCATTGATTTTAATTACCAAAGAGTTTCCTCTCCAGTAACTGACCAATCGATCGGTAAATTTACCGTTTTGCCCCTGATTATCACAATACTCATTAAACCATCACTAATGATCTTTATATCATATTACACAACATATACTTCAAAAGTGCTTAATCAATATTAATTACATCACTTTGAAGTTATTAATCCTTGATTACAATCGAGGATATTACACTAATGACATGTAAGTTTTTTTTCAAGCGAGAGGTGGCATATTCAATATGTCTATAATCTCAAGGTTTAGTGTTTGCCATCCAAAACACTCTTCCTTTTTTCACACTCCCTTTAAAAAAAATACAATTGATTGTAATTTTGTTTTTTATATATTAACTTTTGTTTTTGGCAGAGTTTGTTTTGGTATATTAACTAACTTGGTATTAATCAGGAATAATATTTTTTATTACGGTTTATTTAAATTATACAAGTTAAATTGAAACAATTCTTATTAAAATTTATTTCTTTATTTTGATATCAGGTTTCCTGATGATCTAACTTTTTGAGTTTAATTTAACTAAACACGTTATTATTGTATTAAAAGAATAAAAACATATTTTAAAAATATAAAAATCAAAATAAAATTCTAAATGTTACTTAAATTATGAATTTCATTAATATTTGAGAATATTTATTAGAATGTTCTATTTTTTTTTACCTGCATCATAATATTTTGAGAAAAAGACAATCAAAATTGATATTGAAGTTCAATAATTTCACATGGACTGATTTAGAATTTTGAAATGTCATCAAATATCGGAAGTTACCTAACTGCCCTTACTTTTTATTTTTTAAAAAAATCCTCAAACCCCCTGCTAGCTGACGGAGCTTCGGCGACGGCCCATCTCCAGAGCTCTGGTGATCGTGTTGGCGACCAGCTACCTCCGATGGTCTAATATATATTTTCTGAATTTTTCAAATAAAAGTCGTAAATATGTATACTTGAATTGTTAATATGTATATTAAAGTAGTAAACATAATATTTGTTAAATATTTTCTAATAAATACTTTTATTTCCCTGTTAACAACTCAAATTAGTAATAATTATTTGAAAGAAGTCAAATTCACTTAAAGTAATAGTTAGTAATAACTATGCACAGCGTAAATAGGTCTATAACAATAACAAAAAATAGTTAATTTGCAACAGAATTCCACCACTAAACTGAGTGATGGAATTCTATCGTTAATTAATTAATGATTGTTTATTTGATAATGGAATCATTCAATTCCATCACTAATCTACTATGTTTTTATAGATATTTGAATAGGTATTCTATTGTTGATGACCTTGTAAACTAATTGTATAAAAGTTTTTTTTTATAAATGAGAAGTTGCAGATTTAATCTCTTATATCACTTATAATTTTATGTTGTTAATGCCTTCCATAATTTTTTATGAAAAAAAGTCTTCCATTTCCACTTTTCAATCCCAATTTCACGTAACTGTGACCATACAAGCCTAGATGAGCACTTTTCTTGTTAGCGACTTGCATGAGTGTTGTTTGGGTTGGAAGAATTGTGCCTTACCTGAGGATTGCTTAAAAAGTCATGTGCTTATTCTATAACTTGTCGGTCACTTGAAGTGTTGTTAGGGGTGTAGACTTATGCTGTGCTCTTAGGGTCACGGGGTTGTCAATGTCATTAAGTCTTTTCCAAAACAATGTTTAATATTTTCAGATTATCTATAAATATATATGAAAAAAATAAATAAATACTACTTGAACTTCAAAATCTTAAATCAGTGATTTTTTAAAAACTTGAATTATCAATTGTTATATTCTTTTTGTCAATTACATTATTTTTATTATCAACAAAACCAATTTAGGATTTTGAAATTCAAGTGGTATTTTTTTTATCTTTTTCCAAATATATATTTCATATTTTTATTCTAAAATTTTTAACATATAAATGTTAGTTATTATACCTATAAATATAATTATAAAATAATTACTCATGGAAGTCATATTATTTTACAAGAATAAAAAAATTATTTGTTTGTTTAATTTGTTTAATTACATAACAAAATCAATGAGAATCTAAATAAATGTTCAACATATAGGCATCCTACAAAGCAACAAGTAATGGTAGATTCTAGGTTTAGTTAGTGAGGATAATTTTTATCCTAAATTTTCTATGTATATAAAAAATATTTTTACGTTATATGATTTAAATAAAAAGTTTTAAAAATTTAAAATTTTTATCATAACTTAGATTAAATTGAAAACTTAAAATATTTTGTTTTCTTTTTTATACAATATAAAATGACATCTAGATTTATGTGAGGAGTATATAGTCTATTACTTTTCACATTATCATGGATGTCCGTCAAAGGCATGATATTGTATATACAAAGAATTCATACACCCTCAACTCAATTTTATTAAAGGTAACAACAAGAAGAAATTTTTGGTCTTGCATAAAAGACACCAACTGCCATATCAATTACTTTTTTCTACTTAACCCTTATAATTAATTGAAGTTTAAAGTTCTAAAAATTAACTCACATAATTTAAAGAGGTGTGAAGTTGAAAAGGATTTATTAATTTATGAAAAATTTAATAATTTAACTATCATCAATTGGTCTACGAGAATTAGTAATTAGTAGTATATTTTTTTTTGTATCAATATAATTTTTTATATGAACATAATGAAAAAAAATACTATCATTTAATGTTTAATTCTTTGACTTGTAAAATATACTACAGGACCAGCTTGTTTAATTTCAACATCTCCTAGATGCTCTAAATCATGAGCCTAGCCTTTGACTTAAAATGGCTTAAATGGCCGACCCAACATGCTTGGCCTGTTTTCTCGGTGATTGACCTATATTTTGGTAAGCTATTTAGGGTATATGGGAATTGTATCACTATTTTTGAACTTAAATTGCATTTATTGCGATTAATTGTTGTTTACATGAAATTAAGGTTAAAAGGGGGCAAATTGTCATGATTTACCTTGATTGATTGATTTTTAGAATATAAAGTATTACATTTTGGGTTTATTTTCTTTGCAGATCATCTTAGAGAAAACTGCAGAAAAAGACCCATAACTTTTGAAAAGCTACAAATTAATGTTGATGAGGACAAGAGAAATTACAAAAAAGTACCCCAAAACTTCTAAAAATTATACAAATTGCCCAAAATTCCAACAGCTGTGTCTTCTAGTTGAGAAATTTGATTTTAAGGCTAGAGACAAGAGGAAAAGGAGGGCCGTGACTTGAAGGAGAGAGAAGAGACTTTCAGAGTTGGTCGATACTTGTGAACAGAGGGAAGGAGACGGATATCACCACCACCGTTGATGTTGTCGTTCCTCATTACTATCGTTCCTCACTCCCTCTCCGCCCAACACTACGATCTTCGTTCTCAACCACCATCACCACAGTGCCAAGACCACCATCGTTGGCCTCCTTGTTTCACACTGTCAACTTCTTCCTTCTCCACCACAGATTCACTTTCTTTTCCTTCTCCTTCTTCCACTTTCATCTTCCATCAAACTAGCATTATAAATCCATCCTTTCCTCCTTCAATTTCTACGGCAACTACGTTTTACTATTCTTTAGTGACAGAAAGGAGCTTCATGCGTGGTTAGCTTCTCGCCTCTTAAGGATTAGGAATTTGGTTTGAGTTCCAGAGCTTCAATTAGGAGACTTTTTCTTAGTTCATTTTTGAATTTTTTATTGCTATTGTAATTCCTAGTAAGAGCTAAGGTAGATTCAATAGGATTTTGTTGTTAGTTATTTGAACTCTATATTTTTTAGCTAAGATTTGAATGCCAATATCATTTATGAAGACGTCAACTCTTTTTGAGGTCCTTTGCCTTCTTTTTATGTTCATGTTGCCCGCTCCCCATCGGCAAACCTTTTTTTGTGTGTTAGCAATTGTCCTTGTTTCTTTTCTGTTTTGTAACTAATGTATGACTTGGTTATTTTGCTAATATCGTTTGGACTATTCATAAAAAAAAAAGATTGTTTATATTGTGATTGGGTTTGGATTTTTGTGATCGGATGATTTTCATTTGTGTATTTGCTTTTAATTCGTTGAGACTATGCTTGTTATGTGATTACTAATTTGTGTAGCTGATTTGAGTTAATTTGAGTGTCACAATTGTGCATTCATACTAGAGTATACATTTGCATTAATTCAATCCATTTCACACATCAAATAGTTCTTTAATAATATTCCTAAGCAATAACTATGAATGCAATCGTAGAAGTAGTTATTGATTAAAAGTGTTAAACCCAATATGATTACTTGGCGTTTTTCAATTAGATTTGATGAATTTCAACTCCCATATCATTTATTGAACAAGGATGGTCATTGAACCAATTTTTCAAAAGAATTCACTTCATTCATATTCCATTAACCATTCTATTTTATAAAGCAGACACCAACAATAGTAGCTTAAGATTTAATTTCATCGCATCCATTTAGTTATAGTTGAAAAATGATTTTTAAAACCAACCCCATGTTTTCTTACATTTTAGATATCCGAGTGTTACGCTTTACTGCAATTCTTGGATAAAAAAATATTTTGCATTTGACCCCAAGGTGAAAAAACACGATCAAATCACCCTACTCTAGGTATACACAGTGACAACTTGGGGAGCTCAAATTGTCAATTTCTATACCCAGGTTGCTAATTCATGTGCTCAAGTTGGTAACATTCAACCTTCAAAATTCCAAATTCCTACCAAATTACTTATTTGTCATTTTTCTAATTTAGTAGGCATTTTGGAGTTTTTGTAATTCAAATGATATTTTTTCTATCATTTTCCCTTATTCTTATTATAGTATTTTATAAATTAATTTTTTTTAATTTTGTTTGTGTTGTAGTTATGAATTGGGTATATTAGATTTTAGCAGCTTAAATTTATTTATTTATGTTTGAAATAATAATTTTATAAAATATTGAATCTAAATTATCTATTTTTTTTAATTTAACGGTGGATATTAGTTTCTGAGAAGAAAAAGCAAAAGGAGAAAAATAAGAGAACCCAAAATGATTATGCATGGCAATTGGTCAATGACTCTTCTACTTTAATGTCATGTTGTAATGGACTTACTCATTTTGTTAGACCCAATCCCTTTAGTTAAAACCATCACAATTTTTTGGCCAATTTAAAAGCTGGACCGAATGTCAAGCCGGAAAAGGTAACGGCTTATTGATCAAATGATTGGATCGGTTAGTCCCTTCGGTCGGACCAGTGATTTAATAATTAAATAAAAAATTAATAAAAAAATATTTTCATATATACTGTTATTTTATACATATATATATATATATATAGAAATAAATTCATAATAATTATAATTGTCAAAATGATAACATATTAATATAAGTATAACATTTTGATAAAAATAATTTAAAGAAAGATGAAAAAAAGAAAATTTTGATTTAAATAAATAATAAGTTTTGTAATCTATATATATACATATATTTTTTTTTTTTTTGCTTAAAGCATCCGGTATCCGGTGCTTTTTCTAGGTCCTAGCCTTCTTTGGGCTAGGTAAACCCCAGCAACCAACTATTCCGGATTCGAGCCGAGTCAAACCCTTTGGGTGTAAATCTCTCCCTTCGGCAGTAACTCCATTCACATGGCTCAAATACGAGACCTTGCTTAAGGGACCCGAGTGCTGAACCACTCGGACTAACTGCCGTCAGTTGTAATCTATAATTTTATATACTAAACCATGTTCAACAATAAAAATAACGTATGAGCTTAGTACTACTTAAACAATAAAAGCATCCACCCAGGTAAAAATAAAAAATAAAAATACAACATATCAGTTCATGCTTTGACTTCCAAGGCCTCAAAAGTTGAAATAATAAACAATAAAAAAAATGGAAGGGAGGAGTTCACATGCAACACCATCTATCAGGTCCATTACTAGCCTTTTCTCTTCCTTCACAATGCCTCCTCACTTTTTTCATCTTTTCAAATCTCTTTTATTTGTATCTTTGACGATCTTATTTGATGAAAGTAATGGCTTCCTCTACTAGATTTTTCTTCAATTGGTTGGAGAAACACAAAAGTGGTGAATGATTTGTTCAACTGGCTTGAGAACTCCTTTCATGATAGCTTTTTGCCCATTGTTACTTCTGAATCTCTCCTCCTATTTTCCCCTTCTCTCCTCCTCCTCTTTCTTTCATTTTGCTTTCTCTGATCACCAGTCCGGTTATTCTCTAGTCATTCTGGTCCGTGGCTTAATGGCAGGTTTTGGTTAAACGTCCAGCCTAAGGTGGCTTAACGCAGCTCATTTCTGAGAACAGCTTAACAGTCTAAAATCGATCGAGAGACTCTCCAGCCGATCAGACTGTTTGGTTTAGTCTGAGTCTTAAAACACCCCCATAATAACCATCACATTTTAATCATACAATAGACCAATGGCCTCATAACTTAGTCACATGAAAACTCTCCAGCCGATCAGACTGTTTGGTTCAGTCTGAGTCTTAAAACACCCCCATAATAACCGTCACATTTTAATCATACAATAGACCAATGGCCTCATAACTTAGTCACATGAAAGCTTTCTATTATAGATGGAAGGCCACACATTTGATCACACAGTCATGCTTGTAATGTCACTGCATTATAGTGTTTACCCCTCCATTTTAAAAAAAAAAAATCATATGATAGCTCAAGATATTCTTCTATTTTCCACATTCTCTCATTATTTATTTAATATTTAATATATTTATATTAATATAGAATATAAATATTTATATTAATTTATATATTTATATAATTTATTTACTAGTATTAGAGTATTATAATTTATAGTTTTTTATTTTAATTTAATAAATAATAAATTGAATATATTCATATTTATATATTAATAGAGGGGATGAGGGGATTTTAATGGAGGGGAGGGGAGGGATTTCAACATTACCCCATGTTTTGAAAACCAAACTGGACCAATCGGTTTGAGCCTAAAACCGGCCAACTGGTGGTCCAATCGGTTCGATGTTGACCCTGGTTTGACCAGGTTTTGTGCGGTTCGACTGGTTTTTTTGGTTTTTTTTAATATTTTATTCAGAATTTCATATAAATAACTCTGAAATATTCACTTCCTCACCGGTCTAGCCCCAGGTTGACTCTGATTTGACCCACTGACCCTTAACATAGTATCTTGGCTGGTTCAGTGACCGATCTAGGTTCCAAAACCTTGATATTACCTTGTTTGAATTGATCAAAAGGGAAGGGAGAGGAGGAATTTTAATGTTATCTTGTTTGGTTTAGGATGGAAGGGGAGGGAGGGAGGGAAAATATTTTTATTTGTTCAACTTTACCCTTCTTTATCTTATTTTTTAAAGGTTGTAGAATGTTTAATAAAATATAATTATTAAAATCAAATAATTATTACCATATTTATAATTATAAAAAATATATATAATAATAAAAGTTATTTTTGATAAAAATAACTAAAAATATAATAATATATATAAACATTTAAAAAACAAAAAAGAGAGTAAAGTCCTCGTCTTCTTCCATTTTGCTTTCACTGCGACTGAATTTGTAGCTAAAAGGAAGTATTCTAAAGTTACATTATATATAAATAATGAACGGCTTTGGCCGGTGAAAATAAAAAGAAGGGCCTTATGCCTTTGATTTCACTTTGTTTCTAAAGATCCAACTTCTCCAGCCATGATCATGACAAGCCAGTCCAATCTGTAGCAGCTTTGTCAATGAAGCACAGGGTCCATAGTTGCAAGTAGATGGAAAAGGGTACTCGTCGAAAAAGAAGGAGGTAGAGACGGACGGTGCCATCAAGGCTAATGATGATAGCGATGACGAGGTACCGATCTTGGCTATCATTGATGCCATAAATGCTCATCGAAAGGAGGGATTAGGTCTAAAGGAGAGAGATGCGGGAAGGATAGTTTGGGAATAATAGAAATAAATATGGGTAGGAGAAAATATTACCCCTTCCCTCCAAATCCCCTCACTTTTGGAGGGGAGGGAAAATTTTAAAATGTTTTCCCTCCCCTCCTACAAATTTAGATGCCAATCAGGGGGGAGAGCAAAATCCCTCACCTCCCCTCCCCTCCCCTCCCTTCAAACCAAACAAGCCCTAAAAAAATACAATTGTGTATTCCAAAGGATAAGGGAGGGCCTCAGATAGTACAATTAGAGGCCTTTAGTTCTACATTATTGGCGAAGCATATATGGAGAGTCATTGTTGAGTAGTTTAGTCTGCTTAGTCGCATAATACTCAAGAAGTACCTTGATCCTCAGCATCAATATTTTCAAACCAACTTAAAATAGTTCCATTATATGGAAACAAATTTTTTAAAGCTCAGTGGTCTTTGACCATCAAACCTGGCAAGTTGGAGATGGTAAGACAATTCAATTGAATAGTCAGCTTTGGTGGCCTATGCAGCAATTAGGTTTAACATACTCGTTTATGAAAGTGTTAGACCTTATATTGCACCCTTATGGAAGGTGGAACTGGCAGATGCTATCATCTCTTTATCGCAGGCTGGTGGTGAGACATTTTGCAATGAATCTTGTTCCTATGATACAAGCTCAGGATACGATTAAATGGTCGAGCAATTTGTATCGGGTGTATACGGTTGGAGATGGACACCAATTATTGCAAGAAGGAGGTAATCAAAATATAGGTATGATTAGTACCATATATAATCTGATATGGAAATCTTGTCTCCCTCCTAGATTAAAGCTACTTGCATGGAAGATTGTGAGAGGTTTTTTACCCACTTCTGGTCTATTAAAGCATATATATCTATCTCAAGTATAGGTATGCATTTTTTGTGGTCTAGATAATGAATCATTAGACCATTTGTTCCTTTATTGTCTATTTGCTAGAGCTTGTTGGTTTGGTGGTGTTCTAGGAATTAGGATTGATTCTTCACAGCTTATATCAGTAGTGCAATTGATAACCTTGTGGATACAGGATCCTTTTGATGATGGTAATTTTATGTTGTCGTTACCCTTTTATCTTATAGATTCTTTATGGCTTGCTTGCAATAGTATTTGTCATGCTGGGCGGAAGTTCTCTCCTAATCATGTAATACAAATGGCATAAGCTAAGGCAATTGCTTATATTGCTTCCTTTCAAGAGCAAATGGATACAAGAATACCTTGGCAACAAGAAGAATGTAATGATTTATATCCCTACTTGCTTGGTGGGATTCTTAGACCTCGATGGAACATGGTTGTTTTCAAGATCAAAACTACTTCTCCAAACAAGCGTTCCATTCATATCAGTATCGACTTCAATAAGGAAAATTGCAATTCATGGATTGTATATCTCCAATTCAAGTGGGTCCTTTTCAATTGTAGTTGTTGGCACTAAGGGAAGTAATCAACTACATTTTGAGTCAAACTCATATTGATAAGCCTCATACGTTCCCACTGTTTTGTTCTCTTGCCATGAAGTCATATTAGGGTTATAACTAAAACCAAGGTAGATATGTGACAACTACATTATTTATTGCAAGATGTGTGTACTTTGTTACAGACCTTTGTATATCTTTTGTTTTGGTCATAATATAAATCACATTTTCATGGGAAAAAAAATCCAATTAATAGTAATATGGATTTTTTATGTTAACTAACTTGGTATTAAATGTACCGAAAAACTAACTTGGTATTAATCACGAATAATATTCGTATTAGAGTTTTCTTTAAATTATGGAAATTAAATTGAAATAGTTCTTATTAAAATGTATTTCTTCATTTTTTTTAAACTGGTCCCTTGATCTAACTTGTTTGAGTACAATACCTTTTTCAGTTAAAATAAACTAAACACATTTTTCCATACATTATTCTATAAAATTTAAAGTGCGTAATTTACATTTACATTTTATGATTTATATTATTTTTTCACTTAAGCTGAAATAAAATATATGAGTGGTATATTATATAATTAATAAAAAATATCTTACAAACGAACAATTTAAAATAAAATTTTAAATGTTACTTAAATTATAAATCTCATTGATATTTGAGAATGTTCATTAGAATGTTCTATTTTTTTACCCGCATCATAATTTTTTATCGATTTCATCATTTTAGGTATATTAATTATTAAGTTCTTTTAAGAATGAAATTATGTAATATGATACAACTTGTAACACCCCAAATTTTATTCACCAAAAATATATTGTAATTATTTGAATAATTCAAGAAAATGGTGAACATTCATGAATTTGGATCTTATGAATTTTGAAATATTCATGTTCATAAGGAAATGGGCAAATTGATTCAAGAATTGAATTAAATTACAAAGGGGATAGCAAAATCATAATTTTGCCAATTTAGCCCGAGATTAATTATTTTCCAATTAATTGGAGTCAATTTCAATTAATCAAGGAAAATAAAGGAAAATGCATAATGTGATTATTCTTAGTGGAATAAATCAAGAATTGAGAAATTAAGGGGGGATTATACATAAAATCAATTGTGTGAATTATGCAATTGTGCAAAACAATTTTCTCTCCTCTTCCTCTCTAATTTTCGTCCAACATGAAGGAAAGAAGGGAAAAAAATTAATTGATGCATGATCACATGTCATAAGTAGAAGGAAATCATGACCAAGATTGAGTACACACAAAATGGAGTGGTGATGGAGTGCATGAGGATAGAAGCTTGAGTGAAGAAATAAGCAACATAATTGCATGGTGGAGTGCACACTTTGACTTAGTTGGAGGAATGATGGAATAGTGGAAGAAGAGAGGGGATGGACGTTTTTTTGGACCAAACAAGAAGCAATTGGTTCAAATTTAATAAGTAACTAATGGAATGATCATGAGGGGAGAGAAGATGGTGACATGTGTCACAACTTAGGCCCTTGATTAAATCAATGGTTAGGAAGGAAGAAGACTAAAATAATATAACACAAACTCCTTCCTCTTTCATGTACACTTCACGCACAAGTCATAGGAAAAAGGAAGAGAGAGTGATTTTGTGAAGCTTGAGATTAGAGAGAAGGAAGAAGAAGAGGTCAAGGTAAGGTGGTTCCTTTGGTTTTTTTTAGTATGGCATTTCCTTAGATTCTTCTCTAAACTCTTGTTTCTCATGAATCCATGGTGGTGAAGACACACTTTGAGATCAAGAAGAGCAGGAGGAGGAGCTTAGATTAAGAGGAAACCAAGTAGCCAAAGAGGGTAACTTCATGATCTTACCTTCTTGAGTTGTTGTTGATAATTATTGTTTGGTTTTTATGATTTTTGAGTTGAGTTGTAAAATTAGAAAATCCATAACCCTAAGGGGTTATGCTGCCCAAAATCCTTTAAATCATCATTATGAAGTGTTTAAATGGGTTAATCAAGGATTAGAAATGGAAAAGTACAAGTTTTGGGAGCTAAAACACAAAACCCCATTTTTTTCCATTTTTCCTTAATATTTCGGCCAGAACCAGAACTGTTACAAGGAGTTGGATTTTCATGAAATAAATGGTTCCATTGGACTCAGTGGGTAAAAATAGGTGGGGTTACAGTTGGGCACGTTTTCGGTAGAGGCCGAAAAAGCATATTTACGAAAACGCCACTGAAATCACTAAATAGGGGCTGTCAAGGGTATTTTCGTAATTTGACCATGAATTTGGTGATTTCGAGTCCGGAAATGGATTCCTTGGGCGAAAATAAGTCAGAATAGCCTTAGTCAAAATTTTGGGAAAACGTGCCATCGGGCTGGGTACGGCGGGGCCGGGCCGGGTTCTCGGGGGCATTTTTGTAAATTTTCACCATAAACTAATATAACCACAATAAACATTATGGAAGAGTCTAAAATGATACTTGGATAGGTTATGACCTATTTTTGGTACATTTAATATTTTAGGACCGATTTGGAGGCCGGATACGACACGTTCTTCGAGGCACATTTAAAAAAGGGATATTAAAGCTTTGAGGTAGGGACATTATCCTTCATACACTATGCCATAAGTTATGTGATTGTGTGGATGCCATTGTTTTGTAAATGCACTTTATTAATCAACATGATTTGCCTAGAGAGGGGCAGTTAGTGCCAGAGGTGCACTTACACTGGAAGTTGGCAGAAGTCCAACCGGTGTAGATTGTGGGTCTGGGCCCTACTCATGTATACATGATGATGATGTGTTTATATTGTTCATTAATTTGTGCATACCTTGGCGCATGTCATATTTACTTTTCGTATTTTCTATGAACGATATTATGTCTCTACGGGAATTCTTCGGAATCTCACCCTATTTTTAAACAAATACCTCAGCGGGTACCAGTGGGCCAAAGGACAAAGATGTTGACGCTGAAAAGTGAGTGGCATGTGTCTCGAGGCGAGGATATGAATGTGGTTATGCCTTAGTCTATGCCTTAATATTTTGGAAAATTTGTAAATATTAAAACTTTCGCTGTATTTTCTGTTTCCGTCAACGAACAATATCGGAATTGTAAACAAACGATGTTGGAATCGTAAACGAATATTTTTATTAGTATAATTGTACTTTTCTGTATGCCCATTGAATTCCGTCTTTATTACTCTTCGATTATCGAAATGGAAACGGGTGTTGACACAACTAATTCTATAACTAAATATAACTAGATTTTGCATCCATGTAATTCTTTAATCACTGAAAAATGGACTAAGTAGATGTTAAAATAAAATCCCAGTAACCATGGGCTCAATTTACATGCATATAGAGGCAGGTGTAATGATCTTGAAAATAAAAGAAAGATAATATATGCTTAACAATTTTTTTAAAGAGTTAAACTGCAAAAAAAAAAAAAAAAAAAAAACCAATGAGTTTTTACCAAAAACGCATCTAAGCGATCCTATGCTTTTTGGAGGTGCAAAAGTAGCCATAAACTTTCAAAATCATAACAAAAATACCATCACCATTAAAGGATGATAACATCCATTTATTACAATTTCAAACTAACAAAATACCCTATTCGAAAAAAAACCCTTTCTCCCAACCAAAGATTTATCCTCTTCAATTCCAAATTTATAATCAACAATGATCAAACATAATCAAGTATAAAAAATGTGCAAAGATGAAGCCCAATCACATATAATCATCTAGTTGTTGCCATATAACTATAATGGTTTCATATTTTAAGGCCTAAATAACGAACCAGATTAGGGAAGATATCCCAAATTAATTTATGTTTAATATAATTAGAACTTCAGTTATCATATTAAAAATCCAAGTTCGATTCATGTAATTCCATTCCATCGTATTAACTAAGCAATCGTACCATCATCTCTGTTTCCCAACATAGTATTAAAGAAGAGCCAAACCACAAAGACAATATTACACAAGGGAGTTTGACACAAGTTCATGTCTAGCCATCTCAGATCTTGCCATTGTTGCCATCATGTTCTACCATTGAAGCAATCACAACCTCCACCCTCACTATTACCTTTGAATCCTAGTCGCAACCCTCAAACCTTCTCCTCTGAATCTAAGCTTCCACCATCGTTTGTCATTGCAAATCGATTTCCTCTCAGCCATAGGTCAATGTGCCAGCGTCGCCGCTAGTGGAGGTTGTCACGATCACTACTAGTAGAGGGTACCATCATTGCCATCTGCATCTGATAAGGAAACAAGGGAGGTGAAGGAAAGAAGGGAGAGACTAATAGATGGAAGAGACAAGGGTAGCGAGGGAAATTACAAGCCTTGACCTTTTCATTTTTTTAGTAGGGTGGGCCCCCTCACAAAAATAATGGACTTTAAGGTCTTTTAATATTAATGGTATTTTTGCTCTTATTTTGAAAGTTCATGGACATTTTTACACCTTCAAATTGCATATAGAGCTAGTGGTAAAAGCTCATGAGTATTTTTTTCACATTAACTTTTTTATGGAAAAAAAGAATCTAATGATTTCTCTCAAAGATATCACCGCACAATGATGCATGGTCATTGGTAAATGACTCTTGTACCGGAGATATGTGTGATAGCGTGCGGGGGCCATGAGTGCTTGGTTGCTATTTTTTTTGGGTTAAGGTTTATTTTTGTTTTGAAATTGTCATAAAATATCAATTTTGTCCTAAAAAATTTTTTTATAGCAATTTCACCTCAAAAGCTTCCAAATCATAGCAATTAGCCCCGACTATTATTCAGGTTAAGTTTGACAATTAGTTGATCAAATATTTTGAGCTGGCATATCCACCTATCATTCATGTCATTTTTGTTAAGGTGAAAATTTGCTCTGGAAGTTTTCACTTAGGAGAAATACATACATATTTTAAGAGCGCTACCTCATTTGTACTCTAACTAATTAAAATATGACAACCCATCTTATATTAATCCTATATAGTAGATGAGTCATTTTGAGAAATTCAAATTTTATAATTTTAAAAAACATAAACTTAATTTAGAAAAACAAAAAACACAATTCCCTCCCATCATCCCTAAAATCATAAAATTTGAATTTCTGCAGATGATTCCTATACCATGTAGGATTAAATAAGATAAGTTATTGTATTTTAATTAATCAGAATACAGATAAGGTGGCACTCCTAGAGTATGTAAGTATTTCTCTTCACTTAGGGGTAAGGCCAACCCGAAAATTTTTTTGGTTTAATGTTGCCTTGGAAATTTCCAATCAATTGTAGCAATGTTCATCTGACCATTATAAAGGTTAAGTTTGATTATTAGTAAATCAAATATGTTAAGTTGGCAGTATGAACAACATTAAAGAATAAGCTGCATACGAAGGAAGAGCTCATGTTCGCTAGAGAAAATGAAGAAAAAGATTCAATATTCGGATTCAAGCACACTGAGCAAGATTACTGAGAATAAGTCCACTAGTAAGTCACCTTATCCTAGCGACATCAAGATAAATAGGTATCTCTTCAATTCTCTCTTCATCGTATAAGATGTTTTTATCTCTTTGATTTTCTCCAATCATTTAGATGGGGTGCATTATTTTTTTAAAAAAATTACTTATAAATTTAACTTGAAAAAAATGAAGTAGATGACATATGGATTGACCAGATAAACATATTTGACCAACTAATGGATAAACTTAACTTGGACAATAGCCAAGGTGAAATTGCTACTATATGAAAACTTTTGAGGCAACTAGCTCTTGAGTGAAAACTTCCGAAGCAACTTTGCACCTAAATTCAAAACAAAAACGATGTGAATGACACATGGACCTGCCAACTCAACATTTGTGATTAAATAATGGTCAAAACTTAACCTAGATAAAGGTTGGGGGCGAAATTGCTACAATTTAGAAACTTTCGAGTTGGAATTGTTTCAAAAAATATTTCCAAAGAAAAATTGATATTTTGTAACAATTTCAGAGCAAAAATGGACATTAACCCTTTTTTATCTTATGTGTTTTAAACACTTATTGTGCTTGAGATAAAGTCAAATTTGTGGACTACATAATTGGGTCCACATGCCCTACTCATTGAATCTATGAGTAAGGCATGCTCATCCACCCATCGTCAGTGGGTTCAATTGGTGAAGGGGTGAGACAAGTGACCATTTGGAGTGTGTTTGATCCCTAAGAAGTGCCACTTAGTTGTGGTTCCAGTCACGGCGCGCTGGGGAGGCATCCTAGCTCATGGGTGCCTAGGTAAACGTCTGAGGGTAATTACAGCTTGCCCTGCCAAACATTGGTATGGCATAAGAGGAAGGGTGTCAACACTCGTTTCTATTTTGATATGCGCAGGGCAATAATGAACAAGTTCCGTAGGCAAACAGAAAAGTACAGTTATACTGATAATAAGAATTTATTTACAGACAGTCATTAACATAGCAGAAATCGATAATAATGACAAATATGTACAAAATGTCCCCAAACTATTCCAAATACAGACTATATATAACCACTGTATTCGTCTTGGGAAATGTGCTCGTCAATTTCCCTTCTCTGTGTCCTTGGCTTTCGAGCCACTTGCACCTATTGAGACATTTGGTTTAGAAAAAGGGGTGAGATTCCAAGGAATCTCAGTAGAAACATACGATCAACATATAAAATGTGAAAATTAAATATGCAATGCACCGTATCAAGTAAAATGAAAATTCATATCAGGAATCTCAGTAGAAACATACGATCAACATATAAAATGCAAAAATTAAATATGCAATGCACCGTATCAAATAAAATGAAAATTCATATCATCCGTGTGTGTAGACAAAATTCAGGGCCAACTAACCCGTTGAAACCCCTACATGTACCTCAGCTGAGTCCCTGACTACAGCTAGGTAAGACTAGTGTAGCTCAACTAGGTCCTAGACCACAGCTAGGTAATGTGCCTCCAACACGTGTTCAAATCACAAAATACAGTAACATGCATTGTACAAATAGTCACATAGTATATGAGAAATAGTAGTCCCTACCTTAACCTCTTTCCTGTCTCAAAGGGTCTGCCTCGTAAAACGTGTCGACTATAGGCGTCCAACTCGATCCTAAAATATCAAATGCACAAGAAATAGGTTATAACCTATCCATGTATCATTTTAGACACTTCCATAGTGTTTATTGTGGTTATATTAGCCTATGGTGAAAATTTACCAAAATGCCCCCAGGACCCCAGCCAGGACCCTCTCAACCCGGCCTGGCTGCACTTTTCCTGAAATTTTGACTAAGGCTATTCAGACATTTTTCCACCAAGGAATCAATTTCTGGATTCGAAATTACCAAATTCAATGTCAAATTACAAAATTGCCCTTGCCAGTCCCGCTTTAAGAGTTTTAGGGGCGTTTTCGTAATTATGCTTTCTCGGTCTTTTCCGAAAAGGTGCCCAACTGTAACCCCACCTAATTTTTCTTCCTAAACCCAATGGAACCATCAAATCATTGAAAATCCAACTCTAAGGCCCTCAAACAGCCCTGGCCGAAATTATAGTATCCTCCGGAAAAAATCGAGGTTTTGCGTTTCGGCTCCATAAACGCGTTCATTTCTACTCCTAACCACTTTATTAACCATCTAATTGAGTTATAACAACCATTTGAACTAAAATTGGGTAGCCTAACCCTTAGGCGCACCCATTTCCAAAATTTAAAACTAATGGCAATCCGACGAAATTTCACCGATTAAATTGCCCACAACAACCAGAATAGACAATATATAAAGGTTTGGAAGTTATCTTTCACTTCCCTTTAGCTTTTCTCAACAAGACTGAAACCCTAGCTTTCACACACCCAAAGATGAGCTTTCCAAACCTTAAACACATAGTAAAGTAGCTTAGGAACGGAGATATACGTGCTAAGAACCGATTTACCAAAGAAATCATTTACCTTTGCAAGTTTTTCTTCTCTTTCTCTCTCTAGAATTTCACACACTCTCTCTAGTTCAGATCTGTTAGGGCATGAAATGACCTGGAGGAAGATGATGGAAATATGTTTTTATTATATTATATGATTTTTTTTAATGATTTATGGAATTTCCAAAAATTCCAAAATCAATTTTATGCACATAAACCCTATGTACATGTAACCAAGCTCATTAGGCCCAACCAATATTTTCTTCCTCTTGCAACAACATGTAGGAGGCACCTAGGGGTCCCTCCCTATGGTCTCAATTGGCTCCACAACTTGTTCAAGTTACGTATACACGTAAAGTTTCAATTTTGGTCAAAATTGAACTTTTTGCTCAAATTTTCCATAAATTCATATCAAATTGACCAAAATATTATAAATATATTTTTCCCTTTTATTTTCCTTAATTAATTGAAATTAAGTTCAATTAATCAAAAAATAATTCATTTTGTGATAAATTGGCGAAATTATGATTTTGCCATTACCTTTTTATTCCAATTTCTTTTCTTAGTTTTTCTTTGGTCATTTTCCATCTATTTTTGGACCAAATATTTTCTCTATTATTCCTTCATTTTTGTACCTTAATATTGGGCCTTTTATATTTCCCTAATTAATTCCATAATTATTTTGCCCACTTTCTCATGAAAATGAACATTTATAAAATTCATAAATTCCAAATTCATGAATATTCACCATTTTATTGAATTTCTCAAATAATTATAATATATTTGGTGAATATAAAATTTGGGATGTTACAAAGGGAGATTTTGCCCTGCTCTTGGATCATAGGTGAACCCAACCTCTTTCCAAAAAAGTTTCTATATATATAAAAAAAGGCACGCTCATCCTCTAAAACCATAGCATTTGGGGGATGAGGAATCTCTTTTTTATTAAATTTTATTTTTTTTCTTATTTATTTGGATTAAATTGTGTCTCGCACTTTAAAATATTTTTACAGTAGCACCCAATATCCTAAATTAATTGTTTTTTAGTATATCCAACATCCTAAAATATTTTTTAATATCATTCAATATCCTAAATAAATTAATTTTTTACTCCACTCAACACTTGAAGTACGCACTTTTTTATTAGCCCCAATATCCTAAATTAATTAATTTTTGGTATATCTAGCATCTTGAAAGATTTTTTAGTAGCGCTCAATATCCTAAAATATTTTTCAGTAGCATTCAATATCCTGTATTAATTAATTTTTAGTGCATCTAACACTCTGAAGTAGTTTTCATTAATAGTATTTGATATCCTAAATTAGAATACCGGGTGTGATATGTGCTACTTCAAAAATACTTTAGAGCACTAAATTAATTTAGGATATTAAATACTACTGAAAAAGTACTTTAGAGTGCTAAATACAACTTAAAAAAATAAAAAATTAATGAAAATTAAAATTTAAAAAAATCATGGATATCTCATCCCCAAATGTTGTCGTTTGGGTTGTTTACTTGTGGGAATAAGCTCTTCCACCCTCAGTTTTTCAATCTCAATCTCACCATATCATCGACACTATAAAATTCTTCTGACTCATGACCACACCAAAGAGGTTCTTTTTTTCCTCTCCATATAGCGTAAGCTTTTCTCTCTGATAGTGGGAGTAGGGTTATGATCACCCTTCTCATCACAATGCGGGATTGTTTTTTTTTCCCTAATTGTATCTCTTTCAAGGCCTAATGCACAAAAAGATTTTCACCTTTCTCAACAAATACATTTTCCAATATTCAAACTTTTATGCGATCTTGTTTTAGTAGGAGCTTAATGCACGTGTTCCTTGAGTGTGGGTTTCGTCTTTTCGTCAAGGGGTTTGCTATTAGCGGCAATCTACTCAGCGCTGCAACAGTTTGGGACTAGTTTAATTTGACAATGAATTAATTTGTTGCTTTGTGAATTTTAGGTACAGTTTCATAGAGTATTGGCTGTTGAGAATCCACACTCTAATGATAATATTACATGAGCTTTTATCCAAGCAAGAGTAGAGGTTGATAAGTGGCTCGTTTTAGCTTTTTAGCATGCATTTGGATTAGTTTGTTTTAAGTGTTTTTGCTCTATAAAAGGTAAATATATTAGATAAATTTTATTTCATAAAGCACAAAAATATTTGTGTGAAGTGTACGTTCTCATGGGTTGATGCTAAGTAGAAAAGGTTGTGTTTGCAAGCGACATGTGTTCCTTGTGGTAGGAGATTGGGTCCACCGAATGTAGTGTGGGGTCAATAGATAAGTTTTTTTTTTTGCTCAACAGGCAATAGATGAGTTTGAGTAGCTAGGAGGCCAGCGTATCATATATTCTGCTTGTACAAATTTATTTTTAGAAATTTTTATGATTATAATTTAAATTTATAATTATAAAATAAATAATTAATTAAAATATAAACAAATAATATACATAATAAAATAATAAATATATTTTTAATTAATTTTTTATTTGATCAAGGGTATAAGCCCACTCGAGGCTTAGAGAGACTAAAGATTATTAAAAGAAAATTTCAAGTTATTATAATAACTTATATTATAATGTATTATAGTAATTTATGAGAAGAAAATCATTGTGAATAATAAGTTAATAACTCTCCTGAATTTATAAAATCATTGGAATTTTTGTAGAGAGAATGAGTATGAAAATATGAAGATTAGAGAGAAATCAAGTTTTGAAAATGATGATGCTATTCAGGGTTTTAAGACTGTAACCATGTATCACTCAAGTAGTTACTCTAGTAATTCTCCTTAACCATCACTCAAGTGCTCACTCAAGTGATGCAACTCAAAGAATTTTAATTAAGAATGCAATACCTTACTCAAGTAATCTTGTAATCACTCGAGTCATAATCCTCTGTAGTCCATTGATGCATCGTTGGATACCCATTGTCTGATAATATGATCAGTAGTGACAGATTCTAAAGTGTAGTCTTCTATGAGCATTTAGTATACCAAGATGAGCTCGGAATAAGGCCTGGAAGTTTTGGTTGATCAAATCATAGAGTTGTCTAATCTTGCCATTCACAAAAGTGATGAACTTAGCATTGTTTGTAGCAAGCTCTGTGTGATTGTTGAAGCTCCTTTCTCAAATAGCCTTGGACAGATGGACAAAAGAATGAAAGACTAGGGAGATTAGCTCCAGCAAAGTGTTGTATCTCATCTATCTTTAAAGTCTCAGCTCTCATCCTCTGCACCTCTTGTGTTAACTTGGAGTGAGGTTCAGTAATTTAAACCAAGTGGTTGCGAATCACTTAGAGTGATTGTAAATTGCTGATTACTTAGAGTGATCCTCATATTACTTGGAGTAATTGCGAATTACTTGAAGTAATTGCAGATTACTTGAAGTGATCCTCAGAATTACTTGGAGTAATTTTAGATTACTTGAAGTAATTGCAGATTGCTTAAAGTAATTATAGATTACTTGAAGGTCCAATGTTTAGTAAACAACATTTGGAAGTTTTGATTCACCACAGTACATAACTTCCTAACTCTTTCATCCACAACCTTAATGAGCTTCTAATTGGTAACATTAAGTGAAGCTCAGTTTGTTTGAATCGTCGATCTAATAAAAGAAACCCCAGTTGATTTAGCTCCAGAAAGGATTGTTCTTCATTATCTCTGATTGCTTTAGGTTTTGCTCTCTATCTCTAGCTAGAACCGCCCACTAGTGACAAGTGTACATTCACCCTTTAGATGTGCAGCTTCTCAACCATAGGAGTCCTCATAGGGGCTCATTTGGCTCTAGGTACCATATCTTGTTAGCCTTGATGAGTAGAGATACCAAATGAGGGTATGTCATTGAAATAGGCCTTGTAGAAGTATATATGTACCTCTTGTTCTCTGACAAACATGATCTTTCCAGTATTCCTTTCCTCCATGTTGATAATATAGGCCATTAAGTGATAATTCTTCCTGATGAAGTGAGTAAAGTTATTGGCCTTGTTCATAATAGCTCTAGTTTAGATGTATAGCAGATAATCCAATGAAAATTTCATATAGAGCTAGGATTGAAGTTTAGAATCCTCATTAGTTCTCATGGTTTGATGATTCTATACTTCTCAGGCCCGTTGAACTCCTTGAAAGGTCTAGTGGGAGGGTTGTTGAATCCCAACTACTTATTGATTTTTGACGTTGAGATGATGACCTTCTAATCTCTTATTGTTGTCTTTAATGTCTCTTCAATTATTGTGCCTTCCTCAAAGTATAACTCATCATGCTCCATGTTGCAGTAGAGAAGTCTAGCTCCTTTTGGCAGTAGGGAAGATGACTAGATGGCGAAGGCTTGTTGGAAGTATGAGTCTAACTCATGAGTATCCTTGGTCTCTCGGCTTGAGCTTCTTCGAATTGAATTCCGCTAGGCCCACAAGAGGTCTTCTTCCTTTTCCTCTTCCTCTAATTATACCACTAGATAGTTACTTGTTAATGATGGGGTGTCACTCGAGTCATCAATTGAGTAATACCACAGATTTAGCTTTTGCTCACACTGCAACACTGCTAGTTGGACCTAAGCTTTTAGCTTTTATTCTTTGTACCTGGAAAGCATATCATCTTTGTTGACTCCTGCAAAACAGATCTCTAGACACATTGGTACCCAACTTCTCTCGGGTTCACACAATATTAGACATAACAATTCTTTTACTCTTATATAATTAAACCATGTAATATTTAAGCAAAGAGTACAATAAATCATAAAAGAGCAAAATATAATTTTACCCAATTAAATAAATTTAAGCAATTGAATCATAAATGGTAACGAACAAAAAATACCAAGAATGATGATTTTCAATTAATTTGTTAATACACTTTGTATCAAAAATATGTCATTGATTTTCATGCAGGTATGTAAGTGAGATAAAAAAAATTAGTAGATATGTCCATAAAAGTTTTCATCAACTTTCTGTGAAATGATAAATCATAAATGAAATCAAGTTTTCCAAGAATGAAATATGCAAATTGTTTCAAATCTCATATGTAATTTCAAATCATAACAATGCATTGAAATTGAGATTTGAATACATGCAAAACTCATTTTTTAAAACATGTTTACAATCGATGCTTATGTTAAAAATAGTGGAAGTCAATAGTTATAAAATATATAAAAAAAAGCTTCACTAAGATAATATGTTAATCACAAAGTTAACATGTTGGACAATTTTTTAAAGAGCAAGAATCATATAGATAACCAAAAGTATTAGCTTGATAGACATATATGAGCATCATGACTTTGCTATTGATCAATAGACTATCTTGACACTTAGAGTTGTGTCTTGAAAGATATGAATATTCAACTCAAGGATTCAAATACATGACATTGGTTATTCAAAGATAGATCATATCAATGGTCAATGTATTCGATCAACAAGAACATGTATATGGATTTATTAAATACGAAGCACAGGCTCGTTAGTCCAAATGACTAGCTCGCTATAATTTTATTCTAGTAAGTTATTCCACTATAATGATTAATGCATTAAGATTCAATACATTAATAAACGTTCATAATGCTTGGAATAACTCAGCCAATAAGGATTTATGCATTAGGCATAAGGCTTTCACAAATTGAATTCTTTTCTAGGAAATAGACTTGAGACTCAGATGATAGTTAACTTGTTAGATATAAGGTCTAACTAGTTAGAGAGTAAAGACTAAGGAGTTCAAGTACAAGATAACCAATGAGCAAAATGTTAATAATGGGAAAAACTCTGACGGATGAATGTGAAATATTTTTTATGTTTAGTACATAAAAATATTAACTTCCAATTTTGAAACCAATTTGAATGCAAACAAAATATGAATAATTTTTAAATAATGTGTATGCATTTTTATAAACAAGATGGATTGGAATCTAAGTACATGTTTGGAATGTGCATTTCAAGACTTAAATATATAGAAAGATTGTGCACAATTTCACTGTCAATCCATTTGGCAGTCTAAAAACATTTTGAAAAACCATAAATGATTGATTGCTAATGGTGTGCAATAATGAGCAAATTATTCATTACCTAAATAAATAATTTATATAAGCACAGTATCAGGTAAGGATAAAGAAGACAATACCGTACTCAAGTAATTTCGTAATTACTTGAGAAATTATCCTTTGAAGTTCATTTGTGCACAATTACTTGACTTTTACCTTCCAATCTTCCAATTGGTCTTATCACTTATACAGTCACTCCCAGTTGTTATGCAGTGATGATGATCACTTGATTGGTTACTTGAGTAATGCTTCACTGTGCATCTTTTCTTCCTTCATTGCTAGCTAGGCACTTGTAGTGTTGCCTCAAGTAATGCCTCCCTTTGTTTACACATTTAAAATGTAGCTTCAAAGTCCAACTTCACCAAGATTTAAGTTAAATTCTATGTAGTCATAATCTTGAGATGAAGATCTTCCTTAAGGTGGAACGTACTTCTTTTATCCATTGCTTCTCTTCAAAATCACATTGTATAGTTCTAACAATGGGTGCTCCGAGAGTTCTTCTTTTTGTTATAGATGATATGAACCTCTTTCTTGGTGCATGAGAAACTCTTGGCTTCTTTTTCATCATCTCCGCACCCTTTTGTCAATTCTTCTTATATTCAATATGCATATATAAAGTACTAGATGGACATTTTGGTATCCACATATACTTGGGTCCTTGATTGTTAGCATTAGACCTTACTTGCCTTTTAGGAACCCAAACAAATTTATTTCTCACATTAGAATTTCTCCTAATATAACATGTGTGAGAAAAATGACTTGATTTACCACAATAATTGCAAATAATAGAATGATATGCATTATGAGATTTTATGCAAGTATTGAGTCGGTCATGAGAGTAGAAACTTCAATGGATTTTATTTGAACATTCTTTCTTCCCAACAAACTTTCCAGCATATTTGAAAACATTTTTCCTTTTCTTAATAGAATCAACAATTGGTTGAAAAATAATTTTGTACAAAATTTGAAAATTTGCTTTCAAAATAACTCCAGAAGAATTGGAATTATTTACCATATGTAGATCTTGAACTCCGAATGATGATCCATCAAATTTGTCTGTAATGAGCTCTTCTTGGGAATCATCTTCCTCTTGTTCTTCTATGTTGACCAAATCATAGAAGTGTTCTATGATTTCTCCTTCTTCATTGTCAACTTCCACTTGTTTATGAATCGTAGATATGTAGCTTGTAGTTTCATACGAATTGTCAACACTTTCAACTTCAACACACTTGTTAGAAGTATACATAGAATCAAGTGTATCTCAAATATCTCTAGCAGTAGAGCAAAATCTAATTTTCTCAAAATCATTTTCGGTTAATGCACTATACGAAATTTTTATTGCTCTAATGTTCAGAGAAAATATTTTATTTTCTCTTTCTGCCTAATCCTTTCTCAGTTTGAAATCAAAAGCATTTGTAAAAACATTCCACATATCAAAATCAAATGCTTTTATAAAACTAGTCATTCTAGCTTTCCAAAACAAAAAATCAATATCTTTTAAAAGAGGTGGAATTGTATGGTCAAAACCTTCGGAAAACATATAACACCCAAAATCAACCATTATAAACTCTTGAGACGGTTAAGTCCTTTAACCAAGAGTCCAGCTCGGATACCAAATGTTAGAATCGGCTAACACCCAAGAGGGGGTGAATTGAATGTAAGGTAAAACCTTAATAATTTTGAAAATATTTTCGCATCTTAGTGGAAGTAGTAAATATAAAAGTAATGAATCATAAATCACAGTTAGATATTTAAATGATATATGCTGGAAATATTAGAGTTTAGAGAAGAGAATATGCAAACTATGATTTATCTTGATTCGGTCCAATCCACGATGACCTACATCAAGTCCCCAGGCTCCTCCTGAGATTTTCAATCCACTATCTTCCTCAAGTTGAACTGGGTACTTGAGAAATGCTACAATCCCACAAGTTTAGTCGGGCACTTGTAAAGCCTTCTACAAATATCTCACTGGATTACTCCCCCTTACACACTATAAGGTTACAACCGAGTTACTCCTCCTTATACACTGTAAGGATACAACCTTGATGATGAAGGATTACAATCAATATTATCTCTCAGAAGTGAATAAAATAAACACTGAAGTACAATACAAATAATTTCTCTCTCAAAGGTAAATGATATAGAAACTAGAGAAACAGAGAGTATGTGCATAAGCATTGATGTCAGGATGTTGGCATTTAGACGATGTATGCATTGGTTCTCTCTTCTATTTTGGATGATTTTCTATTTATAGTTGATGAGGATTGATGACTGTTTGAGCATTTCAACTTGTCCATTAAAATCGCGTTGCTTCGTTGACCATTCTTCATATTTGAAAAACTAGCCGTTATGCTCGATGGATGCTCCGCTTCTGTAAAGTCAACTTTTATCTCTTTGGATCATCTCTTCATTGTATTCCTGGAGAAACGCATTAAACACTAATACAATGAAGTGTACGAGTGATTGGAAGCAAGAAGAGTGAGTTTCATAATAAATCCCGTGATTTTCAAAAGCTTCAATACGTTGTTCTGTTCCCCTAGGAAGCATTACTCAAGTGATCACTCGAGTAAGCCTGGGTTATCCCTCGAGTAATCACCTTTAAAATCTGGCTGAGAGTATTTCCAACTTCATTACTCGAGTGATCTCTCAAGTAATGTTTCAAATAACTTTGTAGATTATTCGAGAGATCCCTTCGAGTAATGTTTTCATTTTAACTCTAAACATGGCAAAACATATATCATCAGAAAGCTCTCATCGTCTATATTCTAATGCAACAAGAATCAGCTCCAAACTCATTGTATACAGAAAGTTATGATCCAAAGAGTATCTACTGTTCTTAGACAATCTCTGAAATCACGAGCAACAAATCCCAGAAGGTATAATTCTTAGTATATAGCTTCAAATATGACAAACTACCTATCCATAGAAATCTCTTTAAGTCTACTTTTATATGGCACTAGTTCGTCACAATCCTATGTGTAGTTTGAGAGTTATATCCAAAATATTGAAGCTATCTTGTACTATGATGGTGATTTCAGTGTCAACTTTCGAAGCTAATATCTCTCTCATCTGAACTCCTTTGAATGTGATATTTGGTCCAAATGACGCATTGGGAGTCTAGTTTCATATGTCATTAGTTTCAGCTCAATCCAAAGTATGATTTGAGAGATATGACCAAAATACTGAAGCTCTGTCATACTGCATGAAAACGAAGCACGTCAAATGCTCTTCACTCTAGTAGTCACTAGAGTAATTCTGTGTCATTACTCGAATGACCACTCGAGTGATTACCTCCAAAATGAGGCAATGGCATATCACTCGAGTGTTCACTTGAGTAATCACCTCTAGAGGTAACACAACTTTCGTATAAGTCATTTTAGCTTCATATTGACCCATTCCAACTTCCATTTGACCATAGAAACCTCCGATATCACTTCTAATAGCTTGGATCTTGATATTCCCATTAGTTCTGGTAAGTTATTCTTTCTTCAATCTCTCTCTTCACTATCTTCAATCTGCTTCTTTCTTTGCTTGGCTAATGTACAAGATATCTTCTTGTTTTTCCTCTTGATGATCATTCTTCATAACCCAACTAGATATCTTCTTGAATATCTTCAATCTTATTCTTTCTTTCTTCTTTCTTCTTTTTTCTTTCTTCTTTCTTCAATCTCTTTTTTCTTGTTTTTCTTCTTGATGATCATTCTCCATTTATGAGGCATTATAAGCAAAATAACATCAACCCACCGTGGTTTATGACTAATCTATAAGATATACAAAAATATAGTAGTTAGTCAATATAGAAGATAAATATATTATACAAACTTTTTACTCTTAATATTTGACATCATCAAAACTATTCATATCTAATAAAATTCACCAACCTTTTATAGAATTTTCCTATTTCAATTATCTTTTTATGTGATTTTTTCAATAAAATAATATAAATTAAATAAATATCATATAAGATTAAAATTAAATAAGATGTTGTGTTGTAAATCTAACTTACCTCGTTAGCATTTTTAGACCTAAAGGCAGCTCTCCTCATTCAATTCATCGCCACCGGATGCAGTGCCAGAAGCTGCTGGTTGGTGTTTCTGGGATTGGACCTATTGAACCACGTGGATCTTGTCTTTGATTCTTGAGTTGATGGGACTTGCTAATAAAGATTCATTAAACATCGACACTGATATATTTCGAGATGAAACCATTGCCTGAAATTATTTCTTTGGTTCTGGGAAAAAGAATTTATTTCTTAGGTTTTCTTAAAAAAATATTTTTTGTCCAGCTTTATGATTTCAGCTCTAAATTTATTTATCTATTATTTTTCTGTTATATATAAAAGTAGAGTTTCGTTTAGGAGTGATTTCTATAATTCTCTACTAAGACGGAGGCATTTGATGATGATAATAATGGAGATGGTGACTAGGAAGCCACATGGGCACTGTTTTTTTTTATACGTGTAGGATGACTCAGTTATAAGTTGGACTGATAAGGATCATTTTTTAAAATAAAACAATGAAAAGATAAGGACTGAATTTTAAATTAAAAGTTCAGCTGAAATAATCAAAATCTGGCTTCAACCCTATCTACCTTCAATTTCCTTTTTTAAGTATAAAGGGGTATTTTGATCTTTTAATAATATTCAAAAATTCTGAATTAGGCCTTATGACTTGATTAATAATTTGTTAAATTTGTAGCCTCAATTTGAACTTTGACATTTCACTAAATTTAATTGAGATATTCCTTCTTATTATCTATATAATAATTTTAGGTAATATTTTGCTTAAAAATTTATCATATCATTCTTAACAATAACATTTTTAATGGAGCAATTTTCCCCTAATTTTTTTTCCATATATATCATAATAAAAAAATTACACAAAAGTGGAGTGATGCGTTTTGTTTAATAAAAAAAATACTAATTTTAGTGTTTAGTATAAGAGGTACGTAGTTGGAGAATTGAATTGGATCATAACTGCTACGAGGGATTTTAGGGGTACTAAACTTAAGTGAAGTTATTTAGGTCCATCAGTTCTAAGTAATAATTTTTTGACACCTGCATTAGTTTAACACATACCGTTAGTGATTTTTTATTTTTTCCCATACATCCACCGGTACCGCTAGTGATTCTTCTCCACCTGCTTCTTCCTTCAGATGCTAGCACCGCCACTTTTCCTGGAGATGATTCTGCAATTGTTGACAAAAACAAAGCTTTTATTATCTCACCCACTCTATTACTTCACCTTCATCTTTCTCACCATCTAGATGACCTGTTTGTTAGATATTTTAATATATATATTATAATTATTATTAGTTATTAATTAGGTAATTAATTAAAATATCCAGAGTGTGGCCCGTTAGTCAGATTTAGGCCCAATTCATAATTAGGGTTATTGGCTATTAATGTGGTTTTTCTGATGGTGGAAAATCCACAATTAAGTTTATAGCCGTCTAAATTGAGCGTACTAGAAAAAACCCTATCTGCTCATTTGTGGTTCCCTGACTGGCGACGGCTTTTAACCCAGTTGCCATCGTTGTGCCCCACATCCAGTCAGAAAGAGACCTGACAATCATATCCTGTCTTCAATTCTTTTGCAGCTCTTTGTCATCAGGATTCATGAGTTCTTCATTCGATCAAAGCTTAGCAATGGTGAGAGGTAATTCTTGTAAGTCTTCCGCTATTGATATAGGAAAATTCATGTACTCTAATTTGTGATTTATTTGGGTATTTATGAGTTTTGTCCTACATATGGTATCAGAGCCACTCTCTCTGATCCTCTGCCTTCTACTCTTTGATCGGGGATGATCTAAGTATGGAATTGAATTAAGCTTCCCATAGTAATTTTACACGGATTCCATAGCTTGGATTTGTGATCGGATTTCTTAAACAGATGAATTATATTATTGCTGAAAATTAATTCATCTGAGTTTTTAATTTACTGTTAATAAATTGTTTACGATATTAAATTGCTTTCGGGTCATCGGGGTGAGAAGATTTTATATTCTTCTTCAAGACACTATCACCGTCCTCAAATTTTGAGGGATCCGAAGCCATTTTACACTTTCAGATGATTCTGGTTTAAAGCTTCAACTTATGATTTCTATTTTTTTTTTTTTTTTTTTGCGAAATGGTAACAGAGAACTTGCGATTTATTGTTGTAAGTGTTTAGGCTCTGCGCCATTATTGTATTGCCATCAGAACCTTAGCATTTGTTTTGGAATTCAAAATATGGGTTTTGAAATTTGATCATGAATTTATGCTTCTTGAAATCTCGATCTTGAGCTCCGTCGCCTTATACATCGTAAATCGAAGGTCCAAAAATGCAGCAATGTTATGATTCAAAAACATAATTTTCGATTTGATTTTGATAATTATTTGGTAAATACTTGCCCAGTTTTCGTTTTGATTTTGTTTCCATGTATATTGCCATCAAAATCGCCGGATGTGGAGCTCTCAATCGTTGGAAACGTGCCACGAATCATTCGAAAAAATGGCCCATAAAGTTACAACGGCGAACATATCAGGGTCTGCGACCGGGTCACATCCGGGTGGCGGGTCGGGTAGGGATCCGGCGGTGAGGAAGGCAAGCAAAACGACATGTCGTTTTGCGCTATAGACACTGTCTCCCTCCATTACGCGAAACGGCGTCATTGCAGTCAAGGTGAAACTCACCGTTTCACTTATACAAGTCCATGGACTGCTATGTATCTAGGCCAAGGCCTTATTAGGCCTGCGTTTTAATTTTGTTTTTTCTGCCTTCATTTTTCTGGGCGAGGCAAAGTAACGGATTTCAATTTGGTTGCAATATGGGCTCACATCACAAGCTTCTGGATTTTATTTTTCCGGCTATTGTTCTATCAGATTTCTGAATTCTGGGCTGAGAGCTTTTGGGCTTGCGTTTTAACGATTTTTTTCCCCTGGAATAATGGTTAACACTTTTGGGCCGAAATGAAAAAGAATACTGGATTTTTTTTTATTTTCATTTCTGAGCTGATGAGACATCTGGGCCGAAACACTCAATTGGATTTGGGAATTAAATTTTTATTTCCTAGTTTTTTTCTGGACTTGCGTTTTGGACCATATTTTGGATTCTCAAATAATTGAGAATATTTATGCTATGGGCTTTTCATGTTAATTTTTAACAGTGACTGTTTGAGCAATATTATGGGCCCTGATAAGTTTTTAAAATACTTGAAACATAAAGCTTTTAATCGTCAGAAATGATTTTAGGTTGAATCAACCTTTTGCTCACTATTAATTAAGCTAACTTTTGTTTTATGTATATTTTTTATTATGTCACATCTAATTGTTTAAATTAAGAAAAGGGGTAAACTTTGGCATTTTTCATATTCTGGAAAATTTGCAAAAATCATTTTGACATGTTACTTAATTGCCTAAATATTTGAATAATTCATTTTGGGCAATTATCTAACTATTCTAATTTTTCAAAACTTAATTTAAATTGAAATATGCCAAAATTAATTCTTTAAACAATTTTTTGGATACATAAAATAGTGGGAGGGTTTCTAATTAATTATCTAGGGACCTTGTTGAGCAAATTAATTAATTAATCCCTCCATCAAGAAGTGCATATATTAGATTTAATTTGGATGCATAAAATAGTGGGAGAATTTATTTTTTTTCTTGATTATTTAGTCACATTTTCTTGATTAAATCAATCTATTAAATAAATTCTCATTAAAGATTTGTGCATATTTAGAATTTAAATGCATAAGGTTGGTATTTGTGATTAACATGCATCTAGAGGCTTAGCCACAGCATCCTCTGTTGTATGTATAGATAATCGCTTTTATATTTTAAAATATCAACTCTATTTAATGGGTAATATTAATTTAATCAAAGTGGGAGGATTATATTTAGTCACTTATGTTGATTAAATTAATTGGTTAAATCATCCATAAAGTTGTGCATATACAGAATTTTAGTGCACATGATTAATATTTATGATTAACTTGCATGCTAGAGTGGTAGCTATAGCGCCCTCTTACAACATGCATAAATAATCATATATGGATTTAAAATATTAATCTTTAAAAGTTGATTAAATTAATTAATTAGGGTTCCCATTGACATTGTGTATACATACATTGTATGTAAATTGTATATACTTGATATTAGTGATTAGCATATAATTTTGTTTAAGGAATAGCTACAACATCCTTATGCATATATTGTATGTATAGGTAATCACATAAGGTTTTGTCATATCAAATTATGTTCATATGTACAATTAGTATACACAATGATGTGATGTCTTTGTGATGAGTATGTAGAATTGAGGAGTAGCCACAACATCCTCACTAGATACATATACTCTATTTTGTTCTACTAAACAAAATACATTACTCAAAGATTTAAAGACGTCAATTGTAATTAAATGTTTGGTTATAATTAATCTTTACCCACAGGTAGATAATTATAATCATAGTTTTAATTAGGATGGAATGGAACAACATTATATTTTCTAAGTAGCCCACAGGTATTAGGGGATATAACTGCATTCCAGTTTCATCAATTTGAGATAAATTCATGCTATGCTAATATCTTTGCCCACAGGTAGATTTTAGTGATACGAATTTATAATTGTATGATTTACATTGGTAAACATACGCCTATATGCGATGGCTACTTGCCTCTTATAGTAATTTTGTAAGCATATTTTAATTTTGACTTTGCAGCATGATTGTTATCTATTCAGTTATTTAGTTTGATATAATTTATTAGAGACAATTAAGCCTATAAGGAGAGCTTCTACCATTAGGATAAAATTGACATTAAGAAGAGTTCTAGTATTTATTATGCTAGCATGAGAAATGAGATAACATTATTGTCTCAATAAAGTAATCTCAGTTAAAAGCTAGTTATGATAAATACTTAAAGAATGGAACAAAGTCAATAGTTGTTGATAGGCTGAGGGACATATTTAGAAATTCTCTTAAATGTTATTGCATTGTTTTGTTGACTATTAAGTGATTCTCCATCATATGGTAAGATGTCTCCATTAATCCTGGTGGAATAGATCTTTTGTTTATTATCTCATGATTTATTACTCATTTTTATGAATACATGCATGGATAATAAGTATTCATTGTAAATATGTTTATATAAGTATTGCTCCCTTTTAGAAAAGCATGAGATTTTAAATAAGGGACATCAAGCTACCAACCCTAAAGCCATAAAGTAATAGACATATCAAGTTTAATCTGTCTATGATTAGTGACTTTATTGGAGGCAGTAGTGGATGTTAGAACAAGCGTTTCACCCAAGAGGGGGGTGAATTGGGTGATCTTAAAAATTTTGTTGCAAATATAAAATTTGACGTTGAAATTAAAACATGAAAGAGTAAGGAGAAATATCACCGAAGTGTACACCGGGAGTTATACTGGTTCGGCCACAACCACTTTGACCTACGTCCAGTCCTCAGAGCTTCTCTGAGAGTTTCACTATATCTTCCAAGATTCAGTGGGTTCTTGGCACCTCAGTACAAGCAAGTTCCTACACCTGCACACTCGCTCCCCCTTACAAGTTGTAATTCAATCCCAACTCAAGATTCCACAACCTTAAGTTACCTCAATAACAAATATTGAGTTTTAATGAAATATCTCTCTTTCAGAGTAAATAAGAATCACTGAAGCATAGAATCAAAAGTATAATGAAAACAGAGTAATGAACTTGATGATACGTTCGTGAGTGTGTTCTTATGTCTTTCTCTGTTCAGATGTTCACATATATATAGATATGTTGGTAATGATTGCTGGAACATATTTCTTCATGTCCGTTGGAGCGTGCGCAGCCATTATTGACTTTTCCAGTTTTTGAAAAACATACGTTGTGGTAGGTGACGGTCGGTGACATTTGAGCGTTGCATTTGACTTCTCTTACTTAATATGATTTCTTCATTGTTTATCTGTAAATATGCTAGTAAAACTAATATAATGAAATATTAATCATACAGAAAACAAAATAATCAACGTTTGAAAGGTTTCTGGATTTTTGGGTTTGCTTACTCGAGTAGCTACTCGAGTATCCCTTGAAGTTTACTCGAGTACCTACTCGAGTATCATCGGGAAACCTTTGCTCAACTGCAAGTCAATGAATAAATACAAGATTACTCGGGTAGTGCATGGAATAACAAATTCTTAAACCTTTGAAAATATATGTTTACTCGGGTACTTACTCGAGTAAGTCATTAACAACTTTATGAGTTACTCCGGTACCAACTCGAGTAAATCTTTACAAAAACTTTTGGTTACTCGATGCTTTACTCCAGTAAATGTTGCAGGATTTCAAGGCCGAGAGCACTTACCTTGTTACTCGGATACAGACTCGAGTAATGCATTCATTTTTGCATAGGTTACTCGGGTACCACCTCGAGTAAATATACTTTTTGTTCTTGACTTACCCAGGTAATGACTTGAGGTTTTCCTTGAAAGTATCTCTGCATACTCGGGTACCTACTCGAGGAATCTACTTAAAATAGATTATTGAATACTTGTATATCAGAGTAAGGACTAGAGGAAATGAGTTAAAAATATAGCAAGTTAATCGGATACCACCTTCAAGTTTTCACTTACTTCAGTGCATTACTCGAGTAGCTACTCGAGTAAATTTTGCAGTGGTACAAAGTGCCGAGAGCATCATTTTTCAGAAACAGAGTTACTCGAGTAGCTCCTCGAGTATCTTTGGCAACCTGAAGGCAACTGGAAGTTTTTCACATGGTTATTCGAGTAGCTCCTCGAGTAACATTGGCAGGCCGAGAGCAACTCCAAGTTCTTTACTTGGTTACTCGAGTAGCTCCTCGAGTAACATTGGCAGGCCGAGCGCAACATTAAAATACTTATACTATTACTCGAGTACATACTCGAGTAACGTTGGCAGGTTACTGGAAGGTGCCTCTGGTTACTTCAAGTTTTGTCTCATTACTCGAGTACCGCCTCGAGTAATGCCTTAGAAAACTTGCTTCTGATCAAGTTTCTCAGCTTTTTCTCTTTGCCTTTCTTCATTACTCCAATGCTTGCTTCAAGTGATGCTTATCCCTGTTATTCCTTTGCTTAAACTTATTTATTAATCATTTCCTTTTCAAACCATTCTTTTGTTATCATCAAAACATGAGATCTAACATTCTCCCCCTTTTTGATGATGACAAAACTTGGTGATTTTGAATATGGTTTGTCAAATTGAATTTTCAAATATGTCTTATTAAGTTTAAAAACATACCACACACCTTGCATTCACAATGAACTTCATTAGTCCAACAATGTATCATAATTCAAAACTTAAATGGACTTAAAATAACTTCATAACTTAAACACACTTGCATTAAATTTAAAATTTTTAAATTACAAGATAAAGTTCAAAATGCTCCCTAAAAACCCATGTACAACCAAATCCCCAAAATAAACTAAGACACATCCACAAAATCACTCTCAAGCTCTTCTCCCCCTTTTTGGCTTCATCAATCAAGTGGAGGGCTAGGAGGTTTGACCACAGAAATGGGTGTCACTGGAAGAACATTAGAATCATCTGAGCCCAAAGAGTCAAAGGAGCTAGAGGGGACAGGGTCAGGCAAATGAACTGGAGGGATTTGGATGTCATAGTCGGGAGAAGGTTGGAAGACAACCATAGTAGAGGTTTCTCCTTCTGGATTGGTCTGAATCTCAGGGGTGGTCTCAGCCTCTGGAGTAAGATGTTTAGAGGAGGATGAGGATGGAGAGATTTCCTCTGTGGGGGCAGGTGATGGAGTCGGTTTAGGAGCGAGTTCAGGTGGTGGTTTAGGAGGGGAATCATCAATGATAATGTGTATGGTCTCATTGGTATCTGGGTTGTCCACTGTATACAGAATTTCTTTGGCGTGAGTCTCAGGTGGACTAGATACCATAGGAGTAAATGGTTCATCCTCAGGGATAGGAGTGTCAGAAGGAGGGTTCACTGGAGGTGGTGGTGGTGCAGAAGAGGAGGGACCGGCTGAAGGTCCGGGACCCAATGAGTCCAAGCGTGCCAGAATTAATCTCAGTGTCTCGCCCTGGGCACGTTGCTCATATAGCAACTCCTCATGCCTTCTATCCATTCGCTCAACCAACTCCTCATGCCTCTTGTCGATTTTCTCAACCAACTCCGCCATCTTGAAGTTTGTGTTGGTAATCAACTCGGCGTTTGTGTTGGCGATATCTACATGGAATCCTCTGAGTATGTTCTCCATGAAGTGCTGGAGAGTGGCATTGAGGAAGGATGGCGATGATGTGGTAGCGGCTGGAGCCGATGACTGAGTGTCATCCATCCTACTGGTCTCTGGCTCAGTGGTCTTTCTCTTCTTCTTTGACCCAGATTCCAGAGGGCCTTTGAGAGGGATATCTATATTCAATTTCCCAATTTGGTTCCTCCCAACTGGAGTCAACCTCTCAATGGGCTCCTTGCTATCCAAATACCATATTTTGTTCTCTTTCAGGATCAGAGACACAATTTGAGGATATGGCATTGGTGTTGTAGCTTTCTCATCCACCTTATATCTTTTCATCTCGGAAAAGATATATTCTCCCAGATCCTTCTGTTCCTTTAGAAGCAGTGAAGCAAACCACCTAAAGTCCCTATCGGAGAAGTGGGTATAGTTGTTGGCTTTGTTCACTAGGGACCTAGAGTATATGTACCAAAGGACCCTATGATGATCACACATATCACTGGGCTTGAAATTTAGGGGGCCAACTAGCTCACCGAGTTTGAGAATAGTGAAAATTTGGTTTGGCTCAAGCTCAGAATATATATCATCCGGGGGATTCTCAATTCCTAACCACAAGTTAATTCTAGATGGTGTAATTAGAATCTTTTGGCCTCTCACAGTTGTGGTCATTTCTTCCTCAAGTAAGGTTCGGTTAGGCTCATCTATAATCTCTAAGTTACAATAAAAATGGGTGATCACTTTAGTACAGAATGGTAATCTAATAGATAGCCAAGGCATAAAGGGATCTAAATAAGGACTTAGGTCATGCTTCACTACCTCTTGAAGTAACCTCAGATCAACATAGTGTGTCTTACACACTTTTCTTCTGGAGAATTGAGTCAAGTACTTGGGAGACTCCACCAATTTGTTGACATTGAACCCCTTTGGTGGATTGGTGATCTCTGCTTCTTTGGTCTTCTTAGAGGGTTGTCCCTTCTCCATTTGATCAATGATTCCAGCCATAGCCTTAGCCACATTCTTGTCATACTTTGGCTTTTTGAGTGGCTTAGGAGTGAAAGAAGGGGTAGAGGAATCCGAGGGAGGAGGTGAGGGGGATTTGGTACTCTTTCCTTTCCCAGTTGAAATGCTCTTTTTGGATTGAGCCCTTGTAGCAATGGGCTCTTTAATCACAACACCTTTGGCTTTCGGTTGTGATTGAGGTTGAAGAGGGATTTTAGCTTTTGGTCTCGGGGTTAACTTTCTTCTCTTTTTGGGAGGAGAAGAAAGAGGATCAGAATGTTGTTGGGACTCAGAGGAATCTAAGGGAGTAAGGTTTTTGGTTCTCATTTTTCAGAAAGATTGAAAAACGAAAAACTCAGAAAAAAATGAGAAACTGTCGCAGGTTAGGGCATAGAGAATCTGAAAGAAATATAGAGTTTCTGGAACTGAAATCTCTTGGGTTTTGACGGAAATGGGGCAAGGAATTACTTGTGAAAAATTTTTGTGAGAGAAAATAATGATTTACTCGAGGAGATTCTGTGGAAATGACCGAGTTTGCGACAGATAAAGCCCTAAAACCCGACATTACTCGAGGCCTTACTCGAGTAAACTTCATCTTTACTCGAGGCCTTCCTCGGGTGTTCATGCAGAAAAATTCTAAAATAATTCATTTAAATTGCGTACCTGGCATGAATAATATTGTAATTATCCATGGATGTTCCCTCGATCATTTTAAACCAGTTTGCAACAAGTTTGAGTCAATTTTTGATCAATTTGATATTCTGGACTTCCAGTTACTCGAGGTCTGCCTCGAGTAAGTTTCAAGTTTACTCGAGGCCTTCCTCGGGTAACCTGAATTTTCAACTTGTGACTCTTCAATTCTTTGAATCTGGACCGTTTTATTTGAAAAACAAGTAACTTGATCTATTACTTCCAGTTTTGAAGTCCATTACTCGAGTATGTACTCGAGTAAAGTGCTTCTTTACTTCAAGTTGTTCCTCAGGTATTGCTTCTCTGTCACACATTACTTCAAGTTGGTACTCCAGTAAAGGTGTCCTCTGAACACCTCTGTTTTTGTTTCTCAAAACAGAGTTTTAACCTTCCTGCAAAACAAATTTCTATATACTCGATGCTTAAGTTAGTAATCATCAAAACTTTAACAAATGACTTCATCTAATATTATGAGAAACTGAAATAACTTACAATTCATTGGGATTTACCATTCCCAATTCTCTTCTAATGTATAGAAATTGATCTTTTGCAAGGGGTTTTGTAAAGATATCAGCTAGTTGAAGATGAGTAGGAATGAATATCACTTTCACATCTTTCTTTTGAACATGATCTCTGATGAAGTGATGTCTGACATCGATATGCTTGGTTCTAGAGTGTTGAACTAGATTCTTTGCCAAGCTTATCGTACTTGTATTATCACAATAGATTGGTATTTCTTTGAGATAAATACCAAGATCTTGTAGTTGTTGTTTTAACCATATCACTTGTGCACAACAACTTGAGACTGCAACATATTCGGCTTCCGTCGACGAAAGAGACACAGTATTTTGTTTCTTGCTAAACCATGATACAAGAGATCCTCCAAGAAATTGTCCTTGTCCACTGGTGCTCTTTCTGTTTGTTTTGTATCCTCCATGATCTGAATCTGAATATGCCACAAGATATTCACTTCTTCCTTTGGGATACCACAGACCCAATTCGGGTGTGTCAGCAAGGTATCTAAAGATTCGTTTGACCGTTTCAGCATGTGATTCCTTTGGTGCCGATTGATATCTTGCACATATGCCAACACTAAATTGGATGTCCGGTCTACTTGCCGTGAGATAGAGTAATGATCCAATCATTCCTCTATACTTTGTTATGTTGTAGTCTTTCCCTTTGACATCAGCATCAAGCAACGTAGTTGAGCTCATAGGCGTGTCCGTGCCATTTGCTTTATCCATTCCATACTTCTTCAATAGCTCCTTTAAATACTTTGTTTGAGATATGAAGATTCCATTCTTTCTTTGTTTGATTTGTAAACCGAGAAAGAAATTCAGTTCTCCCATCATTAACATCTCAAATTCTCCCTGCATTATCTCAGAAAATTCCTTACATAGAGATTCATTAGTAGCACCGAAAACAATGTCATCAATATATATTTGAACAATTAAAATATCATTGTGTTTTCGTTTTATAAAAAGTGTTGTATCAACTTTTCCCCGTACAAAACCTTGATCGATAAGAAACTTACTGAGCCTTTCATATCAGGCTCTAGGAGCTTGTTTTAAACCATATAAAGCCTTTTTAAGTTTGAAAACATGGTCAGGTTTAGTAACATCCTCAAAACCTGGAGGTTGTTCTACATACACTTCTTCCATGATGTAACCATTTAGAAAAGCACTCTTTACATCCATTTGATAGAGTTTAAATCCTTTGATGCATGCAAAGGCTAAGAGTACACGTATAGCCTCCAATCTAGCCACTAGAGCATACGTTTCCTCATAATCAATCCCTTCTTCCTGATTATAGCCTTTGGCCACCAATCTTGCCTTGTTTCTGACAATAATTGCAGATTCATCGAGTTTGTTTTTGAATACCCATTTAGTACCAATGATCGGATGATCTTTGGGTCGGGGTACCAAATCCCAAACTTGATTTCTCTCAAATTGATTTAGTTCTTCCTGCATTGCTATAACCCAATCATTGTCTGATAGGGCTTCATCAATGTTAGAAGGTTCAATCTCAGAAATGAATGCAGAAAAACTTACTTCATTGAAAATTCTATTTCTAGTTTTGATCCGTTCATTCACATCTCCTATGACTTGATCTAAGGGATGACTTTTATTGTATTTCCAAGCTCTAGGTTGACCTAAGGATTGTTCTTCTTCCTTAGTTTCATCAACCTCTGGAATAAGAGATTTAGAAATAGATTGACCATTCTCTTGATCTAAAACAACTTCCTGTTCTTCATCAATGGTTTTGTCAGAGGATTCAAATTCATCAAATACAATATGAATTGATTCTTCTATAATACATGTTCTTTTATTGTAAACTTTATATGCTTTACTTCGGTTAGAATATCCTAGGAAAATTCCTTCATCTGTTTTAGAATCAAATTTTCCTAAGTTATCTTTACCATTATTATGAATGAAACACTTACAACCAAAGATATGTAGATGAGCAATGTTTGGTTTCCTTCCTTTGTACAGCTCGTATGGTGTCTTTCTAAGTTTTGTTCTGATGTAAGCTCTATTTGAGATATAACATGCTATACTCATAGCATCAGCCCAAAATACTTGAGAGACGTTCTTTTCATTCAACATTGCTCTAGCCATTTCTGTAAGTACTCTATTCTTGCGTTCTACAACTCCATTTTGTTGAGATGTCCTTGGAGCAGAGAAATTGTGATCAATCCTATTAGTATCACAATATTCTTCAAAGGCTTGATTTTCAAATTCTCCGCCATGATCGGTCCTAATACCTGCAATGGACATACCTTTCTCATTTTGCACTTTCTTGGCAAAGACAATAAATTCTTCAAAGGTTTCATCCTTTGATGATAGAAAAATAACCCATGTAAATCTAGAAAAATCATCAACAATGACCAATGAATATAGATTGCCACCAAGACTCTTTACTCTTGCTAGACCAACTAAGTCCATATGCAATAATTGTAATGGTCTATTTGTTGAAATCTCATTTTTCAATTTGAAAGATGATTTAGTTTGTTTACCCTTTTGACATGCATCACAAATCAAGTCATTTTTGAAATTTACTTTAGGTAATCCAAGCACTAAATCCTTTTTGAGTAATTTGCCTAGTTGATGTATATTGACATGACCCAATCTCTTATGCCATAGCCAACTTTCATCGGCATTACTCAGAAAACAATTTTCAGACTCATTTCTACTAATATCCAGAGTATAACAGTTACCTTCCCTTTTTGCTCTGAGCTTAGCCTTGATATTCTTTTTATCAAGTTGTAAGTCATTCTTGTTGATAATTAAGCATTCTTCTGAGTCAAATATTACCCAGTTATCTTTATCTGCACTTTGACTTACGCTCAGCAAATTGTGACACAAGCCTTCAACATAATATACATCTTTGACTTGTATTCCTTTGTCATTTTTTATTTCACCAATTCCTGCTATCTTTCCGGATTGATTTCCTCCAAATTTTCCCTTTCCACCTTCTTTAGGTTGCAATGTGGTAACACTTTCAAAATCTCCGGTCATATGTCTAGAGCATCCACTATCTATGTACCACTTGCTATTTTTGGATGCTTTGAGACATACTTACAATCAAATGACTAGGTCTTAGGTACCCACATCTTTTTGGGTCCTTTTGGGTTAGTACAAATTATTTTCTGAACATATGTACCTTTAGGTACCCATTTGTAGGTTCCTATTATTGCTTTCTTCTTATGAATGCATGAAGAAGTATAATGACCTTTTCTATTACAGTAATTACAAAAAGCAAAAGGATTTGATGTATGCACAGAATGCTGGAAATAATTCAAATATGACTTACCTCCTGCTTTCTTTCTACCTTTCTTTTTATCTGAATTTGGATCATATCCAATTCCAGATCGGTCATTTACAAATCGTTGAGCTTTTAAAATAACATTTAGCATCTCACTTCCTTGTGTAAATTTTTCAAGAGTTTTTGTGAGATCAATGTTTTTCTTTTTCAAAGATGAACAATTTTCACAATCCTTTTCTATAATTTTAGTTTCAAGAGCTTTGTTTTTCTTTTTGAAAACAATCAATTCTTTAACTACTTTGATGAATTCAGAATGTAAAGCATTATATTCGGAAAGTAATTCATCATAGGTAGGTTCAGAATCATTTACCTCCTCTTCTGTTTCTTCTTGAGCGACAAGACATATATTAGCTACTTCTTCCTCATCACCTTCTTCGTCAGAAGAGCTATCACCCCATATAGCAGATACGAAGGCTTTCTTTTTGTTGAAGAATTTGCCTTTTCTCTTTTCTTTGCTCTTTTGATTCAGTTCTGGACATTCTGATTTGATATGTCCTGGTTTTCTACATTCGTAGCAAATGATATGATCTTTGCTGCTAGTTCCACCTTTTTGAAAGTGTTTAAATCCTTGTCCTTTCTTGTAGAACTTTCTGAATCGTTTTATGATTAGGCCCATTTCATCATCGTCAAACTCCTCATCATCATCTTGATTCTCTTCTTTTACCTTTAGTGCAAGACCTTTCTTTTTCTTGTCACCAATGTCATCTAGTTCTCGTTTGAACTTTAGTTTGCTTTCATATTCAGAAAGACTTCCAAATAGAGAAGCAACTGATCTCATTGATTCTCCTTTTGCTTCTTCTATTGCAGTAACTTTGGCCTCCCATTCTTTAGAAAGAATATTTAGAATCTTTCGTACTTGGGTATGCTGATCATAGACTTTCCCAAGAGCTGCAAGTTGATTAACAAGATGAGTATATCTAAGTTCAAATTCAGATATTGATTCACCTGATTTCATTCGAAGTAATTCGAATTCAATGACCAAGGTGTTGATCCAATTCTCCTTTATTCCCGAAGTTCCTTCATGAGCTATTTCCAGAGCTTCCCACATTTCCTTTGCTGTTGGGAGTGTGCAGATTCTGAAATATTCACTTTGACTCAAGGCGCTTTGTAACATCAGAATTGCTTTACTGTTGAGAGTGATAAGCTTCTTGTCATTCTCATCATATTCCGCTAGCGTCTTTGGAATTTTCTGAGAATCTACAATCTTTGTAGGTTGATAGTTTCCACTCTCAATTACATCCCATAGCCCATATTCAGTAGCCATCACGAACACTCTGAACTTAGCTTTCCAGAAAGAGAAGTGTTCTCCATTGAAACCAGGGGATCTAGTGATGGATGCTCCGTCGGGAAGAATTCCTTCACCCATGCTTGCCATTGGAACCTTCTTAGGCTGTTAAACCTTAATAAGAAGACCTACTCTCTGATACCAAATGTTAGAACAAGCGTTTCACCCAAGAGGGGGTGAATTGGGTGATCTTAAAAATTTCGTTGCAAATATAAAATTTGACGTTGAAATTAAAACATGAAAGAGTAAGGAGAAATATCACCGCAGTGTACACCGGGAGTTATACTGGTTCGGCCACAACCACTTTGACCTACGTCCAGTCCTCAGAGCTTCTCTGAGAGTTTCACTATATCTTCCAAGATTCAGTGGGTTCTTGGCACCTCAGTACAAGAAAGTTCCTACACCTGGACACTCGCTCCCCCTTACAAGTTGTAATTCAATCCCAACTCAAGGTTCCATAACCTTAAGTTACCTCAATAACAAATATTGAGTTTTAATGAAATATCTCTCTTTCAGAGTAAATAAGAATCACTGAAGCATAGAATCACAAGTATAATGAAAACAGAGTAATGAACTTGATGATACGTTCGTGAGTGTGTTCTTGTGTCTTTCTCTGTTCAGATGTTCACATATATATAGATACGTTGGTAATGATTGCTGGAACATATTTCTTCATGTCCGTTGGAGCGTGCGCAGCCATTATTGACTTTTCCAGTTTTTGAAAAACATACGTTGTGGTAGGTGACGGTCGGTGACATTTGAGCGTTGCATTTGACTTCTCTTACTTAATATGATTTCTTCATTGTTTATCTGTAAATATGCTAGTAAAACTAATACAATGAAATATTAATCATACAGAAAACAAAATAATCAACGTTTGAAAGGTTTCTGGATTTCTGGGTTTGCTTACTCGAGTAGCTACTCGAGTATCCCTTGAAGTTTACTCGAGTACCTACTCGAGTATCATCGGGAAACCTTTGCTCAACTGCAAGTCAATGAATAAATACAAGATTACTCGGGTAGTGCATGGAATAGCAAATTCTTAAACCTTTGAAAATATATGTTTACTCGGGTACTTACTCGAGTAAGTCATTAACAACTTTATGAGTTACTCCGGTACCAACTCGAGTAAATCTTTACAAAAACTTTTGGTTACTCGATGCTTTACTCCAGTAAATGTTGCAGGATTTTAAGGTCGAGAGCACTTACCTTGTTACTCGGATACGGACTCGAGTAATGCATTCATTTTTGCATAGGTTACTCGGGTACCACCTCGAGTAAATATACTTTTTGTTCTTGACTTACCCGGGTAATGACTTGAGGTTTTCCTTGAAAGTATCTCTGCATACTCGGGTACCTACTCGAGGAATCTACTTAAAATAGATTATTGAATACTTGCATATCAGAGTAAGGACTAGAGGAAATGAGTTAAAAATATAGCAAGTTAATCGGATACCACCTTCAAGTTTTCACTTACTTCAGTGCATTACTCGAGTAGCTACTCGAGTAAATGTTGCAGTGGTACAAAGTGTCGAGAGCATCATTTTTTAGAAACAGAGTTACTCGAGTAGCTCCTCGAGTATCTTTGGCAACCTGAAGGCAACTGGAAGTTTTTCACATGGTTACTCGAGTAGCTCCTCGAGTAACATTGGCAGGCCGAGAGCAACTCCAAGTTCTTTACTTGGTTACTCGAGTAGCTCCTCGAGTAACATTGGCAGGCCGAGGCAACATTAAAATACTTACACTATTACTCGAGTACATACTCGAGTAACGTTGGCAGGTTACTGGAAGGTGCCTCTGGTTACTTCAAGTTTTGTCTCATTACTCGAGTACCGCCTCGAGTAATGCCTTAGAAAACTTGCTTCTGATCAAGTTTCTCAGCTTTTTCTCTTTGCCTTTCTTCATTACTCCAATGCTTGCTTCAAGTGATGCTTATCCCTGTTATTCCTTTGCTCAAACTTATTTATTAATCATTTCCTTTTCAAACCATTCTTTTGTTATCATCAAAACATGAGATCTGACAGTGGATATACACTTGCCATTGGTTTTGTTCTAACAGATGAAATAGTTCATTCTGATTTAATTAACTCTTCTAATACCTGAACTTCTTATGCTTTATAATTAAGTAGTGTCATTTGACACTTTTAGAGAATATAAAGTAGAAGTGGGTAATTTAATCTGGTAAACAGATTAATGTAGTGAAGTCAATTATAAGAGATGGATGACATGATGGGTACATGGTTAAGGATAGTAATTTCGCCTATATGTTTTCCTCTTAAAGAATACACTCCAGACAACTTTATATCTTAGATGAGTTTCCAAGAAAATCATGTTTAAACCCTTTTAAAAATCTGAAAGTTGGAAGCTCAGTTTATATACAATTGTCTTATAAATGTAAGAGTGTGGATGGAAAACATCTTAAAGATTAAGACTGCATATTTTGGTAAAGATGCAAAGAGATCTTGGGAATTCTATTGAGCTATCCTTTCCATTTTAGAAGTTGTGTAGTAATTTTGGAATGCCAAATTATTAAGAAATGGTATGATTAGTGGGAGTGGTCAAACTCATTCCGGATGGTCACACATAACAGATTGTAACCTTTAATTATGATGGAACATTAGTTTTACATGATACTCTTCTCCTTGAGGTAGATGTGAAACATAATGAAGTTCTGAAATTCTCAATTGGTCAATCTTGAAATAAGAAGCATCAACATTAAGGACTCTATCAATTATTAGGAAAAATATCCCGAAACAAGCAAGGGATATTCTAAATTGATAGATGATGCTCTTATTATACAACTTCAATCTGTTAGTAGATTGGGTTAAGACCAAATGAAAATTTAAATTTGGCAATTGCTACCAACTATACACCATGTATTTTAAGTAATCTGACTAGAGCATAAACAATGAGAGCGACCCTAAATTCCATTAGCATCTTTCCATTATAGTAATAAGGAGAGATGTGTGTGAATTAAAAGAAAGGCCACATAAATTATGAGGAGAATTCAGTTAGCAAAATTGAGAAACTGTCCTCACATGCATGTTTCACATTAGTGGTGAATAATGTGTTATGATGCAATCACATACATGATAATGTTGAAAGCATCATAATGCTATTTATATCACTAGATTAGTGGGAGCTGAATCATCTATATTGAACAAAATGATGATTTACTCAATGCTTGTGAATTTTGACATAAAGTGTTAGACATAACAAAATCATCATTGTTCAAATTTGTGACAGGACTAGGTTAATTGTAGTATTCTATTAGAATACATAAGGAAACTGTTCTCAAAATGCTTGAGAATATCATAAGAAACCTATGATCACATGTATTTGAACATTTATGGATTGATGGTAGTTGTTATGAAAATACAATTAGATTGTCCACATGTCTCTAATATATATATCATTGTATTCCTTCTAATCCAGTTTCATAGGTGCAGGCTTGCTTGAATGTGTACACAAACTGGCAATGTCATTGCAAGGAAACTTTGGGAGGATTATCAAGCATATTCTTGCTTGAATAATAATTGAAAAGTTGCAAGTCATGAAATACATTATAAAATGTACATCAAGTCTCATGCAGAGAATGATTAGATTTGTTTAGTTTAGTATGATGTGTTAGCTATAAAATGGTTAACATTCTTATGCATCTTTACGTTTACTGAACAAATTGCATTATGGAGGAGTACAAGATTGCTAAGTAGTCACTGATTGCTTAGTTCCACTATGAATTGCTTAATCTAGTCATTCTTGAAGGCAAGTTATAAAATTGCCGGTTGAAGAATTTTATCATGTGGTTTTAAATTAATTTAAACTCATTAAGGGTGTTGTGTGACCATAAAGTCAATAGGTCATAAACACATAAAGTATAGATCCTTAAATGAACTGCATGATTTAGAGACATTGGAGGATCAAATACCTTATTTGTGACTTGGATCACATTGAGTGATCTAAATAAGGTATTGATAAATGATGAAATTCAAGTTAGAGTTTGTTGTCTCATATTGGTACCTAGTTATCGAGATTGACAAACATTCAAGAAGGAACCGAATAAACATTTAAGGTTTATTCATAAAGTTTTAACCCATTAAGTAAGGGTGCTGCTATGTAATATATGGAAGATAATACTCGACTTAAGGGGACTTATCACCATGATTCTTGCAGCATAGCCTTAATTAATCTGAATAGGGCAACTGACATTAGTTACGGGCCAAGTGGGAGAATGTTAGATATTTTAATATATATATATATATATATTATAATTATTATTAGTTATTAATTAGGTAATTAATTAAAATATCCAGAGTGTGGCCCGTTAGTCAGATTTAGGCCCAATTCATAATTAGGGTTATTGGCTATTAATGTGATTTTTCTGAAGGTAGAAAATACACAATTAAGTTTATAGCCGTCTGAATTGAGTGTACTAGAAAAAACTCTATCTGCTCATTTGTGGTTCCCTGACTAGCGATGGCTCTTAACCCAGTTGCCATCGCTGTGCCCCACAGCCAGTCAAAAAGAGACCTGACAATCATATCCTGTCTTCAATTCTTTTGCAGCTCTCTTTCATCAGGATTCATGAGTTCTCTATTCGATCAAAGCTTAGCAATGGTGAGAGGTAATTCTTATAAGTCTTCCGCTATTGATATAGGAAAATTCATGTACTCTAATTTATGATTTATTTGGGTATTTATGAGTTTTGTCCTACACTGTTTCCTCCTTTAGAAGAAGAACATCTAGATCATCTGTTTCCTCCTTTAGAAGAAGAAATTCCAGTTTTTTCCACCGTTCCAATCCATCCACTCTTCATATCTTTATCACTCTCTCTTCTTTCAATCCCTCTAATCCTTCTTCCTGCAATACCCTTATTCACACCCGTCCTCGTCAATTTCAATGTTAGAAAACCCACCGTTCACAAAATTCCCAGCAATCCCACTTCGAAATCCAAAATACTCATCTGATTACCTTGAATGCGGAACCCAAAATCATATGAAGCAACAAAGATAGAGTATTCCTTACCTTCAACTGCTCTGCAACAAATGAGCACTCTGTATCGGAGAGGAACCAAAGCAGTGATCTCGTGGTGTCTCACATGGATGAAGATAACATCAACAATGAACACTTGTTTTTTTAGAGTTTGGCACCAGATGTTATTTGCATCTTCCTTTTTACTTCTTCATCTTTGAGATTCAGCTTTATTATTTAGCATTCACCACTGTGCCCAATAGAACATGAGGGATGCTTACGGTGGTTTAACCTATAGATTAAGTGTTTATGTGTCAAACTAATCCAAGTGTCAAAATTTTATTGGCCACTTAGACCTAATGGACTTAAGTAACTTGACCCAAGTTTTGTCTTTTGAGAGGAAGGGAGGGGTGGAAAAATTTTTATAAATCAGATTTAAAAAGAACTAAACAATTGGGGATAAAAAATTTTAAGGGAAAATTCTAAAAAAAATACATTAAAAATTGTAAAAGGACGATTCAGTACACCAAAATTTGAAAATGACATATCAATGCAGTGTCAGACGGGATGAGGAATCTGGGATTTTGAAATATCGGCCAAATGATGAAAATGACCTTCAACCCTCAGTCGAAATAACAACATGAGCCTCTTAATTAACAATTCCGTCTTCAACATTAACAACACCAAAATCGTCCAAAGAGTCCGTAATTGTCAACTGTGAAAGAAGAAATTGGAGTTCTTAATGTTGAATCCGGAGTCGTTAATTAAGATATAGGTGTTGTTGTTGGCTCTGAAACTTGTTAAATGTAAAAGAAGAAATTGGAGTTGTTAATGTCGAATCCGGAGTTGTTGATTAAGATATATGTGTTGTTATTGGCCCTGAAACTTATTAAGTGTGAAAGAAGAAATTGAAATTGTTAATATTGAATCCGGAGTTGTTAATTAAAAAGATCGTGTTGTTATTCCGAAGTGGAGGAAGAAAGTTGAATTGTTAATGTAGAATACAGTGTTGTTAATAAAGAGAAAGAAATTGTTATTGACCCTGAAGCTTGTTAACTATGAAAAAAGAAATTGGAGTTATTAATATCGAATCCAGAGTTGTTAATTAAGATATATGTGTTGTTATTGACCCTGAAATTAGTTAATTGTAAAAGAAGAAATTGAAGTTGTTAATGTTGAATATGAAATTGTTAATTATGAGGATCATGTTGTTATTTCGAAGTAGAGGGAGGGAGGGCTGAAGGGCATTTTTGTCATTTGGCCAAGATTTCAAAATCCCAGATTTCTCATCTCGTCTGACGCTATACTTATCTGTTCTTTTCGAATTTCGATGCATTGAATCATCCTTTTGCAATTTTCAATGCATTTTTTTTTTTGAAATTTTCTCAAATTTTAATAAAGATGTAAGATAAAATAGTGAGAATAATTAATAAGAAAGTTTTAACCACACTTATCTAATTTTTTTTAAATCTAACTAAATAGTTTTTTCCCTCAACTCCCCTCCCGCCCCCTCTTATCAAAAAAGTTTAAGATTCCATTTATTTTATCTTCCATATTTTATTATTTTTCTCTAAACTAATTTAGTGTTAGTATCATGCCTTAGTTGTCATATTGTCTTTTTGTAGATAGTAGCTTATTTGTGTGTTTAAAAGAGCACTGACAAAATTGGTTTTTTTTTTTTTCTTTTGTAATATGACTTTTGTAAACTTAAGATTGGATAAAAGTTAAATTATATAATGCGATTTATATTTAGATTCACGATAACATAAGTGACTTTTTTGAAAGTGAAACTTATTTGGATGATTTTTTTTTTTTTTTGAAAAACAAAGTTTAGATGGAAAATGATAAAAACATGGATTTTATTATATACAACTTTTAGTTCTTAATAGAAGGCTCAATTGACTAAATTAGGAAGATTAAAGATGTTAAATAAATTTTTAAATTATGACATATATTACATGATATCTCTAAAATATTTATTTATATCATCATTAGATTATATATCATTTTATATAAGTCAAACAATGATAAATATAAATAATTTTAAATAATTTATTTAGCTTTCTCAGTTTGTCAAAATTAGTAATACATATTCCTTTCAATTCTAAATATAAAACAAAGTTGACTTTTTTGAGAGATTAAGGAAGCTAAATAAGTTACGTAATCATATCATATATGATGCTTCATTGGATTATATATTTGTTAATAAGTTAGGTAAAATAGTTTGACGAAAAATGATAAATATAAACATTTTAAAGTAATTTAATCAGCTTGCTTAACATCTTTAAATAGGAAGAACAATTTATCAAAATTGGCACAGAAGTTTGTAAAAATAGACATATTAACTTGTCATTTTAGAACTTATCAAAATAGGTAGAGGCATGTATTTTTAATTAATAAGGATAATTCTATAACTTTACATCCAAAACTGATCAAAATACAATTTTTAAGGATTTTTTTAATAAAAAAATTTACTATAAGATTTTTTTTATAATTTTTTATTATCCTTGGACCTCAATGTGACTTTCTTTTTTTGATCGAAGACCTCAATGTGACTTTCCGTTGTTTTTTTTTTTTTTGACCTGGATGACTTTCCGTGTATTGAAATTTTATACTTTGATAAAATCTCCTCTAACACTTGACCCTGACAAACTCGAAGATAAAACAGATCGACCCCTACTGATGAAAAAGATTATGAAAGCATCAGTTCAGTACCCGACACCTCTGAAAGCATCAGTCGCCGTGGTGATTGACCTTCCCCCGTTACCACAGTCCTCTTCTCATCAGTCGCGGTGGTGATTGGCCCGAATCAATTAGCGAACTTTTTGTCTGAGAGAGATGAATCCTTTAACCCTAGTGAAGCGCATTCAGAATATCAATTCCAAAGAAGCTTCTCTGGGCATCAGCGACGAGCCTTCCTGGCACGCCAAGTACAAAGATTCCGCTTATGTATTCGTCGGCGGCATTCCCTTCGATCTAACCGAGGGTGATCTTCTCGCAGTTTTTGCTCAGTAAGTCTCTCTCTCTCTCTCTCTCTCTCTCTCTTTTTTTTTTTTTTTTTTTTTTTTGCGTTTTTGATTAGTGCACCTGTTACATTTGAAAATTAGGTTACTATCCCCTTATAACCAGTTTTATTTAATAGATGTTTTCTTATTCAATTCTTCCTGCTGTGTTTGCCTTCCAATTTATGAGCCATTTTCTATGGTAGTAGCAATATGCCGTGCGAGTGCCGTAGGATTATAATAAGCTAGAACTCATTGTTGCTTTGGCTAGCATTATGCCTAATTTTGTTCTTTATGAAATCTGATTTTTGATTTTTCTCTAATATCTGCTAATAATTTGTGTAAATCCAGATACGGGGAAGTTGTTGATGTAAATCTTGTTAGGGACAAAGGTACTGGGAAATCGAAAGGTTTTGCATTTCTTGCATATGAAGATCAAAGAAGCACAAATCTGGCTGTAGGTTGGCTTTCTGTCTTGTAATAATATTATTAGTGATGGTTTTAGCCTTTTTTTTCTTACAGAATAATAAACTTAATTACTTGCAAATGCTTTTTCCTCAGATAATTTGAATGGAGCACAGATTTTGGGTCGAGTCATTCGAGTTGATCACGTCACGAAGTATACAAAGAAAGAAGAGGAAGATGAAGAGACAGAGAGGAAGAAAAGGGAGGAACGAGGTGTTTGCCGAGCTTTCCAAAGAGGTGAATGCACACGTGGAGCTAGCTGCAAATTTTCTCATGATGAGCAAGTTAGTACATTTTCTCAAGAAGAAGTATTTAATGTGTCTATGATTTAGTCTTTTATGAGAAGAATCAGATGTTTGACCATGGAAATTGAGCCTGTATTCAAGGTTTAAGATGTAAATTTTGGTCCCATTGGGAAATTTCTATGTGCCTATGATTTAGTCTTTAATGAGGTGAGTTTATCATCTCAAAATATAGAGGCTAATGTATTAATTGCGAATTTTGATGTCAGCCTTCAATAAGGAGCATTGTAGGCCTTGTTTGATGGTCAGACTTGTCATTGAGCTTGGAGAGTTAGGCTCAAAGCTCTATTATTGGACTTTGGATTCCAATTTAAAAATTCTTAACTTCCGTATTCTTGTTTCTGTTATAATTGCAAGTTTTAGTAATGATTTCAAGGACTTTAGAACAACTGCACTTTTGGTTCTATATCTCTGTGACAACTTCAGCGAGATAGGAACCAAAATGTGCCATGCCTTGTGCTTTCTCATCTTGGTTTATTTGAGCAACTGAAACTTCAAAGTTCACTGACATGGTGATATTGGCCAGCATTTCTTGTAAACATGCGTCACATTGATTATGTTCTTTCACCTTGGAGCCTCATGTAATGTTTCCAAGGTTTTGATAACATTAAGGAGGCCAAATGCAGCTTTACATTTCTTTGTCTTATTTTGTTCGAGTGCAATGCATGGATCTTCAAGATATATGATTGTGTTCTTGACGTGGGTTTTTTAGTTGAATTTCCATCTCTGATGCTTAAGGAGATTGGGCAGTTTTATTGCATTTTATAGCCTCCTTGGCTCTACGTGTAGTTTTCTTCTCATTTTGTGTTGCTCATGCTTTTAAGTTCTTTTTAGTTGTAAATGTGCTGAATTTTTTGAACCAAGCATGAAATAAGCTTTTTTGGCATGTCTTGCTAATTTGAGTTCCGTGATGCGTCTATCCAGAGAGCTGCAGACACAGGTTGGGGGGCCCCTGAGGATGCTAGTTCAAAGTGGGGTCATGACAAATTTGACGGTTGCAAAAAAGATAGAGATTTACATTCTGAAGCTAAAAAATCAAGAGGAGAAGCGATGATGATATGGAACTCGATCGGAGAGATTGTCATAGGAGGGAAGACACTAGGTCAAGGAAGCCAGATAATGATGAGCTTGAACCCAGGACCAGAGATTCTGATAGAAGGGAAGAAAAGAGGCACAAGATACAGTATGATGATGATGATGATTTTGGTAGTAGATCTAGGGAGCTCATATTAGCAGGTAAGAGAGGAGGTCCAGCCAGGCAAAGAGACTACGGATCTTCGTCAAGGTCAAGAGAAGCGAGGGGACAGATCAAACAGACATGATACAGATAGATCAGAGCCAAAAGAAAAATATGATTTGGACGGGAGAAGAAAAGAGATCAAGAAGGTGATTACCAGTATCGGTAGCTTCGAATTTGGGCGTCTTGTCCCTCCTTGTAGCGGATTGATTGTAATCATGTGCTCTCATTCTCTCTTTCTTGTCTTTTAACTTGTGTTCTTTATGATCTCTTTCCACTTCGTTATGTAAGAGCAATCATATTCTTCCTTTTGGATGGTGGAAATCATGCATCCAACTAGTGATCTTAAAGAAGTATTGACACCAGATTTGAATCTCTCATACATATTGTTGTGACTCATTCTTTTTTTGGCTTTTTTTCATGTTATCAATGAAAAGGAAGTTTTGGCTGAAACTAAGCATGGCTCCAAATTTATAGAATTGTTGTCTACTTGATACAAAATTGAGATGGTTAGTATATATTGAATGGAAGATTATGTATAGTTATTCTGTTTTCTTCTGTTTTCAGATTAATCAAAGCATCCTGCATGAGGACCTTGTAATGTAAGAGCAAAGCAGCATTAACTGAAAACGTGGGTCCATACTGCAATCGATCATCAATTTTTCATGAAAATTTACAAATTACAAATGTATTCGTGTTTTTTTGTTTTCGCTTTCAATTTTTCCTCAAGACATTTTCTAAAATTGTTTTTCAAAACAAGTTTTGAGAAGATTTTTTGTTTTCCAAAAAAGATCCGTTTGGGTGATAATTTTAACAAATTATATTTGAGAACAAAAAAAAATATAAATACTTATTTGAAATAATTGTTCTTAAAATTAACTTTAACGAGTACTTAGCATATGAGTTTGATTATTCGTCTGAATTTTAGAAGAAAGAACTCGTGTATAATCTATCTTCTTTCCACAACTTTTTTCCTTCTAATGTCCCATTCAATGCCTGTAGATTAGAACTATTTCAACTTAGAAGTTGTTTTCTAATAAGGAACTAAACGGATTACCCCGTGCGATGTGCGAGCCCTTTTATTAGAAGGGGTGGATATGACTTTTAAATTTGGAAAATAATTTTAGTTAGTGATTACAAAAAGTTGAAAATATGAAAGTAAAGGATGTGTGGCACAAGTTAATAAAATCTAGGTAAGTTATTTATGAGCACATGTAATTCATTTTGGAGATGTTTGCTCCAAAAAGAATCATATTGAAGATGGAAATAGATGAGCTTGAGTATAGGAGTATCAGACACTGTAAATGCACTGCTACAGAATTATGATATAACCACCTCAATGGACGTTCCAATTTTAAAATTGGGTGGTTAAAAAGAAAGGCGGTGACATTTTCATAATTATGTGTATGTAGATAAACCTTTAGACGTCCCAAATTTGAATTTGAGACGCCTAAAGTAGAGTTTAGACGTCCCAAATTTTATTTAGGATGCTTAAAGATTTCCACTGACGTCAAAAAAGTAAATTAAAAAAATTTAACTTACTTTAGACCATTTGGGACGCCTAAAGTAAGACTTTAGGCGTCCCAAATGGTTTTGGGACGGCTAAAGTCTTACTTTAAAATTTGGGACTCCTAAAGTCATGTCAGAAATTCTGACATGCGTGAGACTTTTCTTTCCTTTTCTTCATTCCCATGTCAGAAACATATCCCTCCTTTTCCATCTTTCCCATCCTCCATGACTTCTCTTCCCTTTTTTCTGCATTTCCTTTTTTCTTTCATTCCCGTGACTTCGTCTTCTCTATATACACCATGGGTATGCGTTTTCATTATTTTCTTTTCTTCATTACACTTCGTCTTCCTCTCTTCTTTTTCTTCATTCCCTTTTCTTCCACCTCCTTCCATTCTCATAGCATCTTCTTTGCTCTCACCCTCCGGCGTACGCCTCCTCCACCTTTTTTGCCCCCTCCACCCTCCAGCGTAAACCTCCCACTTTCATCGTTGCTTTCAGCCTCCGGCGTACCTCTCCTCTCGACTGTGCATACACAACTCCTCCAACATCTTCTCTCCACCTTGGAAGCACATAGATACCGTTGGCTGCCCTCTCCCATACTTTCATCAGGTTTGTTTTTTTTAAAATATAAATTTACATGAAGAATTAAGTTAAACTTGCAATGTGAAATTATTATAATGCTTTCAATTTATTTACATGATTCTAGTTATTGGAGTGTTTTTCCCTTGATTGTTTTTTTGCCAGAATCATAAACTAGTTGTTAGTAGCTATGCAATACTAATAATGTTTTTGTTTTATATGTTTGGAGCTTGGAAATAGAGGGAAATACATATGTATATTTATTTTGATGAAATGAACAACAATTAGTTTGTAGTTGTGTGGTGACAAATATTTTGACACTTTCTAGTTGTTGTTATACATATATAATATTAGGTTGTATGAGTTGTTGTTATTATACATATATATATATATATATATATATATAGTAAAAAGATTGCAGTGCTAGATGTCTTTACCATTTTGTAAGGGACATTTTGTAGTTTATGAATCCATCTTCAATTCTGTTTCTGCAATTTTAATTTGCTGGGTAATGAAAAATATAAATAATAATTTTTTTTAAAAATAAAACGTTTTAATGTCCCAAATTAAGAATTGGGACGTCTAAAGTCCTGACTTTCGTCCCAATTCTTAATTTGGGACGTCTAAAGTCTCATTTTAGACGTTCCATTTTTTTAGGATGTATTTTCTTAAAACATACTATGCCCCATACATAGACGTCCTCCAGTTTTTAGACGTTAAAAGTGCCAAAATAGGGACGTTAAAACCCTTTTTTATAGTAATGATGGATTGTACGGTGGTCATGTGGCTCTATAAAGAAAGATGTAGCGCATCATAAATTTTTACACAAAGCATTATAATAGAAAATTATTCAATCTAAATCCAATCAAGTATTATATTTCACTACTTCAAAATAATATACAAGCATTGCCTTGCTGCAACTCTTGAACACGTGATACTTGAGATGACCACCAAAACTACATTCATTTTCATAATGAATATAGTTATATAATGCCGAGTTTCCCATTGAAAGCAGTTCATTTGCATATTCATATTGTTCTTTAGATGTATAATACTTATCAAACCCATACCAAACTGGCGGGGTTAGCACGAAATGAAACTGATTTGGGTAGGTTCATAGACCAGTACCGTAGCAACCTGAGGCGAACTTGGGTTGACCCGGTTGCTTTTTCTTAAAAAAAATTAATATTTTTATGGGAGTATGAATTGTAGACGATAATTTCAGTTGAAATTAATGATAAATTTTTTTATTAATAACTATTAGTTTAATGATTAAAGAATTATAGGTATGAATATTTTGTTATTATTTATTTATTTTGATAATTTACTAAAAAGAATATTAATGATTATTGATTATAGTGCTATTGAATGGTGGATTGATACTATAATATCAATGTCAAATAAATTGTAAAGAATGTCAGATAAGTATATGATTATTTTGTTAATGATTCGAAGTGTTGAATTAATTTTGGATGGTATGATACTATGATGAGAGTTAAGTTATTTTTTAATTTTTAATTTTTCAATGATCTAGTCCTTGGGTTGGCTCCGATTTGACCCGCTAACACTTAATCCACTATCTCAACTGGTTTAGTGATCAATCTGGGTTTAACAACTTTGATATATATCAATAGAGGAATTAGAAATTGCTAAATTCTTGAAAATTGAGTCTGTCCATGATGGATTTTCATGCCAGGTGGGATAAGACTAGCGGTTTTCAAGAAAGCTGCAATTTCATGTGAAATACATGCAAGAGCATCCATCAACTGCTATGTCTAGCAATGATATCCTCAACACAAGTTTTGCAACAAAGTTGCATTCGGTAATAAAACATTTGTTGTTATTTAATCAAAGGAAAAATTTTGAAATTAATAAGTTTAATTTAGCAATTCACAAATTCTTATTAATTATTTATCACAATTTTTATAATAAAATTGTTGCCGATGCTACCAAAAGTGGTTTTGAACAAAAAGAGAGAGAGGGAATGAAAACAAAAAATGAGGTGCAATATGGTAAAATACCCAATATTCTAAAAAGTATTCTTGTAGTTTAGAAGCCTTATTTTGAATTTGGGTGTTTCAACGAGGAAGTGGGTATTTAAAATACCTTTAAAAAGATTTTCTATCAATAGAGTTGAGTCTAGTGGAATGAGCTAATCCCTCATAACATAACGAATTAAGGTTTGAATCATCGCTGGAAGAGGAGCCCATATTTAATGTCTGACAGTACCTCAAATAGGATTGTCCCCAATAGGAGAATACCTATGCTTAACCGGAAAAAAAAAAAAAAGATTTTCTCTAGATTTTGAATAAACTAGAAAGTCATTTTTTTTGAAATAAAAGGTTTCAAAATTAAATAACAAGATGAAATTTGAAATAGTTAACGTGATCAAATAAATTTTTATATTTATGCATTTATAAATAATATAGGAAAATATAATTATACATGTAATTCACGTATTATTTATTTTATTATTTTTTACATTTTTATTTGTGTGTGTATTTTAAGTTTAACAATCAAATAGGTATTTTATTACTACTATATTTTAAATTATAATTTTTTCAAATATTATTCTCACACATTAATTACAACCATAGATGTTAACACATTAACTTCTTTTCTTAAGGAAAAATCCCAAAACAATACATTGGAAATAGGGAAATCCCAAATTAGTGCGCCGAAATTGCAAAATCCCAAATCAATGCCGTGTCAATATGAAATAATAACAATTCACTCTTGATTAACAATGCTGCATTCTACATTAACAATTCCACTTTCTACCTTTAGGATTTTGTAATTTTGGCGCACTGATTTGGGATTTCCCTATTTCAAAAGTATTTTATAGAGATTTTCCTTTTTCTTAATTTATACACAAAAGTATTAATCGTCTGAAAAAAAGATTGAATAATAAGATAATTTTCATTTTTTTTATACAGAGTAAGATAATTTTATAATTTCCATCATTTTTCATAAATTTTATAATTTCATATGTACGGACATAAATTGTTGGGATTGAAACTCTCCACTCTCTTACGCACAGCTCCCTTTTGAGTTCTTATATCCGTCCTCGGATAATTTTTTTAAGGTTAAAGTATATTTTTATCTTTTAAGTTTATGTAAGGCATTCTTTTAATCCCTTAATTTTATAAAGTATAGTTTTGATTATATAATTCCAACATCATTAATATTGCTAACAAAAATACTCACGTAGTAAATTTAAATGTTGATTAATAGCATTTAGTTATACAAATTTTAGATATTTTTCAATTTACACATATTTTAAATTCAAGATTAATAATATTTCATTAAACAGTCATCACTGAAGTTTATACAATTATCATTTGAGTTTGTTGCGTCAGCATTTTTTGTTATATAGTCATCACTTAAGTTTACACAGATTTTAAATTTGTGATTAATAACATTTAATTACATAGTCATCATTTAAGTTTACATATTTATCACTTGAGTTTGTTGTACCAGCATTTTCTGTTAGCAACATTAACTGTTGGAAATTGGGCTTGATCCACCCTTGGTGGATTAGGCCCAAAACCCAAACCCATTTAGCTTTAAGCTTTGGGGTAAAATAAAATACCCAGATAAATGTGGGGTATTTATTTGTAATTTTCCCCAAGGGTTCAAAATTGAAACCTCGAGGGAGCAGTTCCCCCGTATATTTTGGAGGGAACGGTTGTTTGAGAAACAAACGTGTGTGCGTGCGTGAATAAGTACACAGAACACAGAACAGACAACACACAGAGAGAAAAACATTCTCTGAGAACTCTCTTCTCCACTCTTCCCTTCTTGTGCATTTGCTGTGTGATATAATCGAAATCCTGGTGATTCGACTCACGTGAGTACCAGAAGAATTCGAAACGACATTTCAGGTACGCCCAAAATCCGACATTGGTATCATAGCCTGGTTTTAAAATCTGTCCAATTACTTCCGCTGAGCATGTGATCACTGTGTTCATGAATTTCTACCGAGCATGTATATGGAAAATCATTGTCCATCTGATTTTCGTTTAAAATTCATGAATATTCCATACGTCTTCTCAACATATATATATATATATATATATATATATATATATATATATATATATATATATATATATATATATATATATATGAAAATATGATTATATGTATGAGAATGAGTTTATTGTTCATATGTTTATATCTGTCTGCGTTTTGCTCACTGTTCCTTTTTTTCGGTGATAAACTGTTATTTCGTTTTTTATCTGAATCCCTCTTATGTGTTTGAGTTCTAGTACTATGAGTATTAGCATATCAAAAAGTCTCACAATACACATAATTAGGCTATGAAACAAAAGAGAACTTAAAGGATGTGAGAAATCCGAAAAAAAAAAGGAAGACCGAAAATAGAATTGGATTGGGTCATCATAAAACGAGTTTTTTAGGATTTAAAAATAATCTCATTGCGTAGAGCTTGAAAAAACGATGAAGATGGACACCAAGAAAGCTCAAAACAGACGACGGACGGTGAAGTTAAGGAAGAGAGAAGGTACCGGGTCGACGGACCCGACCCGCGGATAAAATTGGGTCCGGGTGTACCTGGCTGGAGGTTGAAGACAACCTCCAACAATTCAAAACGGCTCCATTTTGCGCCTTCTCTTAAAAAAAATCTGGATCGGGTATAGCCAAGCTCGATCCAGTTCAGCTTTTACAAAAAAACAAAAAGAAGAGTTTTTTTTGGGCCATCAGTGGCCCAAAACCCAAACCAAAAAAAAATAGAAGGACATAAATGCCACGTGGCGCTTGTGGCCACATGGAAGACCCGATTGACACGTGGCGGACATAGACCAACAGCAGGCGGCACGTGGGTTCTAGCTTGCCGGCGCATGTGGAGATTGGAGGACTGCAGAGTGGCGCATGTACTACACGCGCCTCCGGTGAGAGGGGGTTCATCCTTTTTTATATTTTTCTAGGATTTTTTCTTCTCGGGGCGCGTGAGGGCGCTTGGGATCTCCGTTTGAGACGCGGTTTGTTCCTAAAAATCCTTAAATTCGAGATATTTATGATGATATGTCATTTGCCTATTTTTGTGGCGATTCAGGATCTGTTTGTGAGGTTTTAGTGTTTATTTAAGTGTTTTTTTATACATTTAAAAATACCTAAAATCATGATAATGACTTACATTTTTTTATTTAGGTCAAAAATGAAGCAAGAGGCTTCTAACAGCACTGAAACACTTGAGTATGGGTCATTGAGCATTGAGTTTGTGGACGATCAAGCTCATATGGATGATCCTGAAGAGGATCCCGAAGAGGGACCTGAAGAATATGAATTTTTTGAGGAAGATCCTGAAGGTTTTCTGGAGCCAGTTCCAGTGGAACCTCAAGTGGTTTACTCTGACTCTGGACCTAAGTCTGTGCCCTCTTGTCCTGATGAACCTCAAAATTTGGAAGAAGGGTCGATCAACCATATTTTGCTGCTATGGCTGAGAAGATAGTTGAACTTGACGCGGATAAAACAACTAGAATAAATAATATAAAAATCATATACTCAATCATTGCGAATTATGTGGAAAGCATAAAAGACAAAAAGAGTGCAGAGTTCTACGTGAGCGTAATGATGAAGTATCGCACGGCTGTAAGGGCAAGGGGCACATTTTTAGTGACTGATGCTTGGGTTGATGCTGTGATGAAAACAACAAAATTCATGAAGAAAAAGAAAAGATTCTTTAGGAAACTAAGGAAAACCATTATTGACTACTGTTGTTCTGACATTTAATGGTGTATTATGTTCCTATTTCCTTTTACATTGTTTTGTATTGAGAATATGACTCTAAATATTATAGTTTGTATGTTTTATGTATGGACATGGTATTTTTCATATAATGAATTATGTTTGTCACACAATGCTAATTTTTTAATTGTACATTATCATACCATGTATCCCTAATGAGTGGGAGCTTTTAGAAGGTGAAACTTCTAAAAGCTGATCACTTATTTAAAGTACTTATATAAAGTTTTTTATAGAAAATAATAAGTTGCTAGTATTTGTATGATGGAAGGTACAAACGTATTCTCCTGATTATGGATCTAGTAATGAACTTATTTTCTGGTCAAGAATGATATAAGTACAAACGTTGTATACCGTGCTATGCTACATAATCGTTTGGTTATGTTCTCTTAAAGAGAACAACATTTCTAAATGTGAAAAACGTTACTTCAGAATTGATAAATGGCCACGAAAGGGATCATTGCTGAACTGAATAAGGGGGAGAAACTGAATGGCGACAACTGAGACATCTGGCACCGTAAGGTGCAGTACATTTTGGTGGAACAGGAGGCTGTTGAACCACTAACCACTATTTTAGTGGAACCTGAAGTTGGGACTACTACTCAGCACAGGAGAAACTTGGAAGTTTACCAAGCATGGAAGAAGAAGAACAGTATCGCAAGAGTCACCTTATTGAGCATAATGGAGAATGACCTGATGTGCCAATATGAGAAATACCAAACTGCTCAGGCTATGTGGGCTACACTCAAGGATAAGTTTGGTGGCACATCAACCACTAAGCTTAGAAGGTTGACAATCAAGTTTGATACCTACAAGCTTAGAGCAAATACTCCTATGAAGCAGCATCTAAGAGAGATGTCCAACATGATCAGAGAACTTCAGGAAGCTGGACACACCTTGACTGATGAACAGCAAGTTCAGGCTGTAATCAGATCGCTTCCTTCTAGCTGGGAGCACATGAAAGTGAACTTAACTCATAATGACAACATCGTCACTTTTGATGATGTAGTGAAACATCTTGAGCTTGAGGATGAACACCTAGCGGTGTATAAGGCTTCTGGTCAAGCCTACTACACTGAAAATGCTGGTCCTTCTAATGCAAAGCCCGATTCTAAAAAGGGAAAGAAATCTCAAAAGAAAGGCAAGAAGGATGTCTCTAATTTCAAAAAGGGTATAAAGCAATTCAAGAAGAAAGGAAAGAAGGGCGGCAAGAAGAAAGTTGACCTGAATAAGGTCAAATGTTACGCCTGCCAGAAAATGGGTCACTTCGCAAGGGACTGTACCGAGCGAAACGACCGTGAAAAGGTACTAGTGGATTATGTGAATTCACACATTTCTTTTGTTTTAAGTACTTCTTTTCTAACAGAACCTGTTTGTTCTTCTTGGATTTTGGATTCAAGCTCAACAGACCATGTGACGAGGGATCGGGGATCCTTCGTGGAATACTGTCGGTTGTCGCATCTAAGCAAATGCCTTTACGTGGGCAACAATGCAAAGATCAAAGTCAAAGGAATTGGCACCTGCAAGTTACCTTTACGTGGTGGGAAGACTTTGATCCTACATGATGTTCTTCAAGCACCTGACATCTGACGGAACTTAGTTTTAGTACTTTGTTTATTAGATTATGGATTTGATGTAAACTTTCATGGTAAAGTTGCAGACATTTTTAGCAGCAAGACCTTTTATGGTTTAGCTTTCCTTTCTAGAAGTTCTTTGTTATGGATATTATTGGTAATTTTAATGTGCATGACTGTTTCATTATTTCCTCTAATATAATTGTTGATATGAATATCTGGCACGCTAGACTAGGACACATTAACCAAAATAGAATGATTAAACTAGCTAGAGAAGGTTTGCTGGGTGAAATTTTGAATATGGAAATGTCCTTATGTGAGAATTGTCTAGCTGGTAAGGCAACTAGGAAACCTTTCGGTAAGGGAACTAGAGCTGAGATTCCATTGCAATTAATCCATTATGATATATGCGGCCCAATGAGTGTGAGGGCGAGATACGGAGCCTGGTATTTCATTACCTTCATTGATGACTATTCGCGATATGGTCACATCTATTTGATCTCACACAAGTCTGAAGCTCTTGAATGCTTTAGACGGTACATGAATGAAGTAGAGAATCAAACGGATTGTAAAATTAAAGCTTTGTGCACTGATCGGGGTCGTAAATACTTATCTGATCAGTTTAAGGAGCTCTGTGAAAAAAAGGGATAATCAGGCAACTAACCATCCCTGGCACTCCACAACAAAATGGAGTTGCTGAAAGGAGAAATAGAACTCTCCTAGATATGGTTAGGTCCATGATGGCTTAAGCAAATCTGCCATTTTCATATTGGGGTGATGCTTTACTAACGACTGCCTTCATTCTTAACCGTGTGCCCTCAAAATCAGTCACTTCTACACCCTATGAGCTATGGACAAAACACAAGCCAGATTTAAACATCCTGAGACCCTGGGGGTCTACTGCGTACATTCATAATGATTCCCATAGGTATAGGAAATTGGGTCCTAGAGGAAAAAAGTGTATCTTTATAAGATACTCTGAGCAATCAAAAGGATATATTTTCATAGGTGAAAACGAAGATGAAACTGTGACTGAAATTGAATCAAGAGATACCGTATTTCTAGAAAATGAATTTCCTAGCAGGGGACATATTGATCGTACAGTATCTCTTTACGAAATACAAGAACAAAGCAGTACAGAACAAACTCAGACTAATGATCCTCAATCGTCTCAATATATTGACTTGAGTGGGAGCTCAGAAAGGCCTTTACAAAGGCCTAGACAAGAGAAGCGAAAGAGACAAGAAGTTCCTACAAGAAGGAGTGACAGGGGAAATGTACCTAGGAGACGCTTCTCCATAGAAGGAGAGGCACTTATTGTTACTCCAGATGGAGATGATGAGCCTCGTTCTGTTCAAGTAGCCTTATCAAGTCCTGCTAAGAATGAATGGAAGAATGCAATGGAGGAAGAAATTGATTCAATGAAGAAGAATCAAGTTTGGGAACTAGTTGATCTACCAAAAGGGCGAAAAGCCATTGGGAACAAATGGGTTCTCAAAATTAAAAGAAAAGTTGATGGATCAATTGACAAATACAAGGCTTGATTGGTTGCAAAGGGGTACACACAACAGGAATGTATAGATTGCAAGGATACCTTTTCACCAGTTGTACGTTTCAATTCTATAAGACTTATTCTGGCAATAGTAAATAGTTTAGATCTGGAACTGCATCAGATGGATGTAAAAACCGCATTTTTAGACGGTGATCTGGATGAAGAAATCTATATGGAACAACCATTAGGTTTCATTAAGAAAGGAATGGAGATTAGAGTTTATAAGCTCAAAAGGTCCATTTATGGACCGAAACAATCATCCAGATAGTGGTATTTGAGATTTCATAAAGCAATAACCTCTTATGACTTTCAAATGATTGAAGAGGACCACTGCGTCTACATTAAACGGTTTGAGGGTAATTTTGTAATATTATCCTTATATGTAGATGACATACTATTAGCTGGAAATAGTGTAAAGTCGGTCTTAGCTATTAAAGAATGGTTATCATCGAATTTTGAGATAAAAGACATGGGTGAAGCAGAATATATACTTGGAGTTAAAATCCAAAGGGATCGCTCTAAAAGAATTCTCTCTCTTTCATAAGAGAATTACATCAAGAAAATTCTTGAGCGATTCAATACGAGAGACTGCAATCCCTTAGATACCCCAGTAGCTTCTGGTGTAACCTTAAGTCTTGATATGTATCCCAAAACTGAGTTAACAAAGAAGAAAATGGAAAGGGTTCCCTATGCTAGTGCCGTTGAAAGTTTAATGTACGCAATGATGTGTACAAGGCCAGATATTTGTTACGCAGTTGGACTGGTTAGCAGATTCTAGTCAAATCCTGGTGAGCAACATTGGAAAGCAGCAAAAAGGATTTTGAGATACTTGAAGGGCACGTCAGATTATGCACTATGCTATCAAGGAAGCGATATGCGCTTGGTTGGATACTCTGACGCTGATTTGGGTGGAGATGAAGTTGATCGAAGATCAACTTTAGGATACACCTTCTTGCTGAACAATAGCGCCATATGTTGGAGCAGCAAGAAGCAGACGTGCATTGCCCTACATCCTATGGAAGCTGAATTCGTGGTGTGCACCTCAGCAGTGCAAGAGGTTATATGGCTCAAGAGATTCATTGAAAATCTTGGATTTGGAAATGAGAGCACAAATTCAGTATTTGTGTATTGTGATAATACTGCAGCCATAGCCTATATGAAAGATCCCAAATATCATAGCAAGACCAAACACATAGATATAAAGTATAATTTTGTGAGAGATTATGTAGCACAGAAAGTTGTTACTGTACAACATATTTCAACCAAAGTATGGTCGCAGACCCCCTAACCAAACCCATAGCCAAAGAAATGTATGACAAACATGTGAAGGCTATTGGGGTACATAAAATGTAAACTTGCAGACACTATGTAATATGTTTATGATTAATGAAAATGTTTCTTCATAAAATGTTAGGTGTCTATATGAAGGTATACAATGTCTAGTATGTCGTACAGGCAGGTAAGGTTGGCTCTCTCACACGAGCAACCGCCTTTGATACTCAGGAAGAGTATGCAAAGATGAGACAGTTGTGTTCGCCAGTAAAGCAGCAAGAATGCTAATATGGTAGAGAAGAAACACAAATTATGTCACCTCGATAAGAGTGTAGTATGTCGAGATGAGATCCAATAAGACATAATATAAATATGGATCGAATCATGGATACCCACTTCCATGATGCCTGTTGCCAGATAACAAATTCTTCAACATTGACGTCATGATAGATAAATGGAGTAGAAGAATTTGGGTTTAGATACTGGGAGCATCTAAACTCATGTCTGTACGGTGTTAATGATGAGAATCAAAACGACGTACGCTCTTATAGTGTAAGAGTAACACTATAGCATGTGATTCATACCACATGTGCAAAAGAACCGCAAATAGGAAGCAAGTGAATGGATCCCTACTTCATTGCTGTGAGTCCCAAGAAGGTTAAACACTTCTGTGATGTCCTTTGACTTTGACATTGTCATGGAGGTATACTTCAGCAACTGCTACCTTAACATTCATCTTATGATTACGACTGATACAATCCATGGTATTATGTTAGGAAAGCGGTTGAGGTATATCAAAATGATATATGAGCAAAAGGAAGGTTACCTGAAATATACACACCTATATTGGTGTTTGAGACATGTCTCTTATGATATTAATATTTGATAATTTCATAAGTGTGAACACTAAGCATATGAAAAGGCAATCTAAGTTTTATCTTGACTTGAGAGAGATTAGATCTGCCATGTAAAAGTGTATATTGGTGTATCTAGGACATATGAGGCATAATATTAAAAATTCAAGCTACACAAAGAAAGGTTGTCTTGTGCTGGTCCTATGAGAGGGATTTTTAGTACAAACACCTAGGAGACGTTATGCCCACGCGGTCACGACAAAGCACCTAGTGTGAAAGAAGAGACAGAGAGAGACAATTCTTATGGCATCCAATCCACCAAGTGTGAGTGGGAGATATTGGAAATTGGGCTTGATCCACCCTTAGTGGATTAGGCCCAAAACCCAAACCCATTAAGCTTTAAGCTTTGGGGCAAAATAAAATACCTAGACAAATATGGGGTATTTATTTGTAATTTTCCCCAAGGGTTCAAAATTGAAACCTCGAGGGAGCAGTTCCCCCGTATATTTTGGAGGGAACAGTTGTTTGAGAAATAAACGTGTGTGTGTGCGTGAATAAGTACACAGAACAGACAACACAGAGAAAAAAACATTCTCTGAGAACTCTCTTCTCCACTCTTCCCTTCTTGTGCATTTGCTGTGTGATATAATCGAAATCCTAGTGATTCGACTCGCGTGGGTACCGGAAGAATTCGAAACGACACTTTAGGTACGCCTGAAATCCGACATTAACAATATTAGAATTATAAATAAAAGTATACTTTATAAAGTTAAAGGGCCAAAAATATACCTCATGTACATTTAAAAAACTAAAAGTATACTTTAACCCTTTTTTTTTAATAAAAACTTATATTTATAGTTTCAGTTGAAACAAAAACAGGACAAAACCGTGATTATCTTCCCTCTTCAACCACTGCCCCTTTAAGATAAACTTTCAATGGATTAAGTTGATATTTCATAATAATATTATTGTAATATTAAATAAAAAATAAATTCAAAACTGTGAAATTTTGATCTAAATAGTTTACCGTATAGACGTTTGTTAAATTTTTTTTTATTCTCTGAATTTTTTGCATTATTAAATTTTAAATAAAATAAAAATAAATTTGCAATCTACTTAGTTATTTTCAATTAATCAAATTTAGCTAGTAGCAAGATTCACGAATTTTAAATAGAAAATAAATAAAAATCTCAAATTAAAAATCACTATTGATTATAGTTAATTGGCTAAATTATATAAAATTTCTTAAAATTTGAGTCGATTGCTTATAACCCATGACATTCTAAAGTTTTTATTTAACCTCCCTTATCTTTAATATTTTTTTTACTATGAGCCTTCTTACTATCAATTCATCATTATCTTCTTAATAAAAATTGTCACACTGGACTGATATAAGACATATGACATCTTCACTCTTCAGGGCGGAAGTGAAAAACGCTTGTTCACCCCAATTCGAAACTCTAGTAGAGATGTCAAAGAGTCTTGTTGTGATGGTATTGACCCATTAAGGTCTTGAAGGCTTGAAGTGATTTAAGAATAGCAAGTTGATGAGGAATAATACTTCCAGTCAATCCATTGTGGTTTAGAAGGTACATAATTAATATAAAATTATTAAATTGTATGGGATGCCACCTAGTATACTATGTGTCTTATATCAGCATGATGTAATAATTTCTGTGAAGAAGATAATGGTGAATTGACGGTAGGAAAATTCATAGTAATAAAATTAAAGATTGGAGAGGTTAACTTTAAACTTTGAAATGTCAGGGGGTTATATATAACTGACTCAAATTTTAAAAGGATTTTCTATAATTTATTCTAGTTAATTTATTCAATAGTTTTAACACTTAAATTTCTTTCCATAAAAAAAATACCTTGGGATTGAACCTTCAAACGCATCAAATTAATTGTCGCACAAAAATACTGATGCCATGACTACCCTCAAAGAAAATAAGTCTAGCTATGGCTCACTTCTTCGTATTGGGTAAAGTCAAATCCGTGGTTTTAGAAGTCTTTTCTGTAAGTCAAGGTAAAACTTCTCTCATATACTTATCTCATAAATAGAAAAAGTTATTCTCCAAAAACTTATCCAAACGCATATGGTTTATTTGTTAAAATCTTCTATTAACTTTTATTTGCATGCATGTCATTTTATTGGTACGACTCATACGATTCTTCCCTCTCTTTCCAAAATATAAATACAACTCATACACTCACGGCAATTGAGTCAGAAACATCGAAGTGCATTGAGAATGCTTGTGTTTGTTTCGGTGATTTTATAGGAAAATCGGACTTGAATAGTGATCAATTGAATTTGAACAGTGTTTTGATAAAAAAAAATGGGTGTTTGTTTCAGCGATTGGATTTAAGGTGAAAAAAATAATAAGTTGGAAAAAGTCATAAGTCTCAAAATAAAGCTTATTGGAGCTTATGTGCCTATATGTGTATAAAAAAATATTGATAGAAGTATTTTCATATTTTTGGGATTAATGAGGTACTCAAAATTACTTCTAATCATAAAACTTCTTTTATGAAAAATGTTTTAAATAATTTCCTCTTTCTTTAGATAGTAATCTTCTGCTAATTAGAGAATATTTTGGGATAAGAATTTAGGCAAGTTTTGAATTTTGTTAATATATGACTATAGAAATGTAGAAAATAATTAATAATTAATTTTAATCAGTTTAAATTTATTATTTAGTTATTTTATGATTTTATAATCAATATTTTTTATAAACATGTCATAAATTAGTTTCTATAGTGTTTTTACCCATTAAATTTAGTTTAAATAATTTATTTGGATTATTTGAGGTATTATTGAGATTTTAATCAGTATATTTTGTTAGATTTTGAGCAATGTGAAAATATAAGTTAGGATTTAATATTTAAATTAGAGTTTGATATACTTTATAAGATTTAAGCTTGAGGTGCACAGTAGATAAGACTTTTGGAGTGTACCAATTTAAATTAGAGTTTGATATAATTTTATTAAAATTGTACCATTACCAAATTTTCAAAGTTAATTTTTGAGAAAATTGTGAAAAAATCCCTCCGTGTGTAGATATCTTCCTAAGTCCCATTAACAATTAAGTTGCCAATTAGGACTTTTTTCACAATTATCCCTTCATTTTTTCATTTTTCATAATTTTTTCAATTTGTTTTCTCTTAATTAATACAAAAGTCACTTATGTAAAAGTCAAACCAAATATCCTAACTTTTACATAAGTTACTTATCCAATCCCTAATACAAACATTCATCATTTTACCCAATCTAACTTTTTTCCAATCTTAAGATTCTATAAGTTTAAGTAAAAATAAGTTACTTATCCAATCGTCAAAACAAACACACCCAATATGAATTCGAAGGATTCAAAGGAAGAGGCTTCTTGGCACCCCAAATACAAAGCTTCTGCTTATGTGTTCGTTGGCGGCATTCCCTTTGATCTAACTAAGGGTGATCTCCTCGCAATTTTTTCTTAGTAAGTCTTTTGATTCGGTTATCTATCCTTCCTTTTAACAAGTTTTATATTTTGTTATGTACTACCTTGCACATGTATATGACATTAATCCTTTACTTCTGTGGTCTTCAGTCTTTGGATAGTATGCATGAGAATTTATGAAATTTGATTTTGGCTTTTCTCTAGTGCTGCTAATGATTTCTGTAAATTACATATACTGAGAGATCGTTGATGTAAATCTTGTTAGTGACAAGGATACCGGAAAATCGAAAGGTTTTGCATTTCTTGACTATGAAGATATAAGAAGCACAATTCTTGCTGTAGGTTGGGCTCTCTTTCTTGTCTTAAAAAGAATTGTTTGAGATGGCTTTAGCTTTTTTTTTTTATCTGCAGAATAATTAACTAAATCGCTTGCTAATACTTTTTCTTCAGATAATTTGAATGGAGCAAACATTCTGGGCAGAGTGATCAGGGTTGATGATGTTGCCAAATGCCAACTATAAAAAGAAGGGAGAAAAAGATGTAGCCACTCCAACTATAAAAGATGTAGCCACAAAGACAGAAAAGTAGGGCTCATTATCAATTCCTTAAATATAGCCGTTAGGTAGGTGAGATTATAAATAGGATTGCTTATATTACGATTGATTATTCAGTTTCTCTTCTCTAATATCTCCCTTTTTCTCTCTATGTCTCCCTTCTTCTCTGTTATCTTTCTTTCTCTCTTCTGTCACCCTCCAATAGACAATTGATTATATTGAAATTATAGCAGAACCATTTCAACTGAAGAGCTGCAGGCAGGAATGCTATAAGAACAAATAAAGCATTATAGCAGAAAATTGTTCAATCAAAAGCCAATCAAGGATTATATTTCATTACTTCACAATGATATCCAAACATTATTAACTTGCTGCAACTCTTGAACATGTGAAACTTATGATGACTGCCAAAACTAAGAAACATAAAATCCAAAGTATAATTTGCATAGTTACATAAAGCATACCTTCCCAGGTGAAAGGCAATTTATTTACAGATTGTTAATGATATGAGCATGCTGTCCTTTAGCTGCATCTATATCAATAGAGGATTCAGAAACTGCTAAATTCTTGAAAATTGAGTCTGTCCTTGATATACGATTTGGTTTCATACTAGTGGGACAGTTTCCCGCTTAAGACTATTGGCTTTCAAGAAGGGAGAATTATTGTGCACTCTCGTATAAGCAATTTAATCACTAAAAAGTCCCATAATAAATGAGTAGCAACATGTAACCTCAGATCTTATCCATTTATTCTGCTTGCTTATTGTGGGACTAAAGTGATTAAATTGCTCATGTGGATTGCACAGCAATTCTCATTCCTCCTTTTCAAGAAAGCAACAAATTCATCTGTCAACTACAACCAAGAGCATGCATCAGCTGCTATTTTCACCAATGATATCCTCAATAAGTTTCCCCGTAGAAATGAATGATGATCCACCTCTCAAGACAGCTTTCCTGGCCTTCTCCTTCATCTCTTGCACCTTCTTATGCACCTCACTATCTCTATCCATCAACTGTGTAATCCCTCTCTCTATCTCATCAGCCACAACGAGATCACCATCACTCCTGTAATCGAGTCTAAACTCGACGGCCAATCCAAATTCCCTCACCATCCTGAATGCATTCAGCTGCTGTTCTGCATATATAGGCCATGTCAGAATTGGCACTCCAAACCACAACCTCTCCAATATAGAGTTCCACCCACAATGAGACACAAACCCAACAGTGGATTTATGTGCTAAAACCTCCACCTGTGGTGCCCATCCACATATCATTCCCTTATCATGGGTTGATTCTATGAAACCTTCTGTTAAGGTTTTATCTGCATTGTCCTTTGTTGGTGGTGAACGCATAGCCCACAAGAATCTAACCCCACTATTCTTAAGCCCTTTTGCTAATTCTCTTGTTTGAGATGGACTTAAGCTTCCCATGCTCCCAAAACAAAGGAACACAACAGAGGACAGTGGTTGGTCATCAAGCCATTTCATTATCTTGTCATGTTGAGCTTGGTCCAAATTGGGGTTAGGCTGACCCTTGAGCTCAATCACAGGACCAACAGTGTAAATTGGAGGGATTTTCATTTTCTCATCTTTAAGTATATCATCAATAGCATATTGTTCCAATTCTGAGAAGCTATTTACAATAATCCCCTTTGTCTCTGAAATTCTGAGCAAGCTTGTGATAAGAAAAATACCCACCATCTTTACTAAAAAGAGCATTAGGCAAAACCCTAGAAGAAACTAGATTAGAGAAACCTGGAATCAACAAATCAGGACCAGAATCACAGAACACATCGTCAATTTGGCGTTTCTGAAGCGAAAGCACAGTACCAAAAAATCCTGCGTTTGTGGTCAGAAAGAAATAAGAAGGAAGGTCAAATTCCTTTCCCACATCAACCATAGACAAACAGAAGAAATCAAGGACCAAACCAACAACTGGGTTTGAATCATCAGCCATGTGTAAGATGTTCTGTATAGTGGATTTGACGTGCGGTATGAGGCTTTCCATGAAGACATAGATGAAGTATTCTGGAGATTTCAGAAGATCTAGTGAAGGTGGATCTACTTCTGGAAGATCAATGAGTCGGATTCGAGATTGGGAGGCTAAGATTGATTTGATGTATGAATCTGAAAAAGGAGTGAAAGGGAACTTAATGCAGAGAACTGTGAAGGAAATGCGAGAATCTTGATCGATTATGCGCTTTGCGAACTCGAGAGCCGAAACCAAGTGACCAATTCCCGGCGAGGGAATGAAGATGAGCTCTGAGTTCTTCTTCATGTCAGCCATTTTTCTTTCAGTTTCTGGGTTTGTGAACTACTGAACTATGAAAGAAGAAGGATTCTCAAATAATGGCGTTTTTTCTTTCCATGTATGGTATGGTTGGCAATAAATTTTGCGTTGTTTTGAATTTTGATGCGGATAGTCTATTTTTTTAAAATATTAAACGTTGAATAAAATGTATAATTGGATAACTGGAAAAATCATTGCTATTATTTTTTGAAATAAGAAGTTTCAAAATTAAAATAAAATTAAGCGACAATATGAATTCAAAATAGTTAACATGATCAAATTAAATTAGTTATATTGATTTAATTATAAAAAATTATAGAAAAAAATAGGTATAAATGTAATTCATATTTTGGCATTTTTAAGCGCATATATACATAAATATATATATTTAATTATATATATTTCAACATCCAAAGAAGTATTTTATTATATTTTAAAATTAACGCAGCAGGTGTAATATTTATAATGAGAATATTTGTATATAATTACAAAATATTTTGAAATAATTTAACAAGGGCAAGAAATGTTAACCAAATCCAACATGAAATCTGATTTATAAATAAATAAATAACTTATTTTGGAAAAGTAAGAAAGCTTCTCCAATGACAAGTGGATCTCAACTTCAATGCCATCAAATTAGATCAAGGGTCTCAAATCTGCATGCTTGGCGGTAAAGGAATAATGCAGGGGTCTACGTTATTTTCAGTTTCTTGTTTTTTTTTTTTTGTTTTTTTAAATATAGTAGAGTATCAAACAATAGCAATTTAGCCTTCTAGAAGAGAAGCAACCTCACTAATTAACAAAAAAAAAAAAAAAAAAAAAAAAAAATCCTTTATAAAGAACTTTAAAAATGCTAAAAGATAAAAAGGTGTTTGATTGGCCAAAAAAAGAAAGGGATGTGTTTGGAATATTATAACTCTAGAGATATGTTAGTCTCAATTTATCTTTTTAAAATTAAAAGAAAATGATTGAATTGCCCTTAAATATATTTTTTTTTTTCAAAAAACATATTACTCCCACCGGTGGAGCTCTGGTGATCGGTCAGTGGCTGAAGCTCAAGTGGGAATATTCCAACAGAAATATTAATTCCTAAAGTGGTGAAGATGGGTTTCGAACCCTCACCACTTGGTTTGCCCAAAAAATAGGTGGTTCAAAGGCTTTTAATGCATCATATGCAAACAAATATATATGTGTTAACTTCTAATCTTTCACCCAAGCCCTTTTACAAGTTTTGTAAAGAAATTTACGACATTTTATTAGATTTTAACAATTTCAATTTACCCAGTAAAAAATTCACACAATGAGGTCATTCACAAGTTTTATTATGGAATTCATGATATTTGATTAAGTTTTAACAACTTTTGATAAAAAAAAAAAAAAATCACACTAACATGTTTTTGTTATGAATATTGTGATAGTAGATGTTCATAGTCCCTTAGGATTCCATAACACCTATAATCTCCCTTAGTTTTATGTAGTTTTATGTTGTAGATTAATTCCTATGTTTACAACATTGTAACTCCAACATAATGTGGGTTAATTCTTATGTTTATGACATTGTAACTCTTGGTAGAATTGTTGACCTATATATAGAGGTTTAACATAAAGGATTGTTAAGCACATGAAAATAAAATATGAATGAGAGTTCTTCACTCTTCATCTCTACAATTCTCTTTTGTCTTTCTTTATCCTTTTATCCCAATCTCTTATATTTTTTTGATTTAATAACATGTTATCAGCACGAATTCGCTTTAAGAATTTGAGGTATGAACTCCCTATATACTAATGTGTTCTTATGTATGTTATATACATGGTGTTTTATAATACCAAGGTATTAAAACTCGGACCGGTCATTGAACCGGTCGGGGTACTGGGTTAAGGGTCAGTGGGTCAAACCGGGACCAAACCAGAGCTAAACCGGGACCAAACCGGTGAAAATTGAAAATTTTAGACTTATAGTATGAAATTCTAAAGGAATTTTTTTTTTAATAAAAAACACCAACCCGGACCGGACCAGTTTACCGGCCGGTTCGCCGGTTACCGGGCCGGACCGGCCGGTCCGGTTCGGGTTTCACAACCTAGTATAATACACAAATATTGTTAGTTTTCTCTTATTTGATATTGTCACACGCAATTTTAATTCTCCATACATATATTATGAGAAAAAGTTAGATTATTCTAAATACTATCATTCATGTTTTATTTTGTTTGTTTACATATACCTCTTGGCTTAATTTTCATATGTTTAATTAGCAATTGCCACACATTTTGTTGTTTTTTCTTTCTTTTCTTTATGATATGATGACTCGCTCACATAACGATTGTTATTTTATTGTATTTATTTACTGTTTTTGTGAGAGTCACATTATCTACATATATTATATCTAGATATTATTATGTATGTATATATTTAGTAGTTTTAATTATTTGTACTATTACAATAACATTTATTTATATTTACATAATACAATAATATGTATTGTATATATGGTGTTACTATATGAGTGTGGCTATCTCTCTTTTTCTCTCTACATATATTCATTTATGGATTTATGTTGTTGTATTTTATTGATTCATTTGCAATTTCTAAGAGAAGGAATATATATTCTATCTATTGGTGATTTGAAATTCATATTCATCATATTAAATTTATCGTTCTCTTTACTTTATGACATCTTTGTACAAGATCCTTATGACATCTTGTTGATGCCAGTGGATTTTTATTCATGGCTTGAAAATAATTCAATTCGAATAATATGGTAAGATTTTTTCAGATTTTCAATTTGTTTATAATATTTCTAGGGAGCATTATATGGGATCAATTTCCATTTTGTATCAAATTCTTTACTCCTCGATATCATCATGTCAGCTACTCCAATAATCATGGATGCTAGCTAGGGCAATTAATCTCTTGAGATATATCTCATTATATTGCATCTTGCAATTATTCTTATTAAATATTCTTCTTTTCTATCTATTGAGTTATGTGATTAATATTCATATTGAGTTTTAAAGTGTATCTATTGTTCTTACTTTATCTTATGTTTATATTTCTAAGTTTATCATTTAAAAGTTCAAGTTTTGTTCTTATTGATAATTATTTGATAATATCTATTGATATTATAATATTATTAAATGGCCAGTAGCCATAATATTTTCAAATTTTTTATTAGATGACTGGAAGTCTAATCAATTTTAACAATAAATCTTGGGTTAAAAACCATTTTATGGTTCTAACAAATGACAATGTAAAAAAAAAAAAACGGGTGTGACAATTTGATGATCTAATTGTTAAAAATATCAAGCCTTAAAGGCATTATTCAAATGACAAGGAACCATATTTCTTTCAAATTTGGTTACTTTATAAAAGGTCACTTAGTAATTTTACGAAATGGTGTTTACTTGTAAAAGAATTTTTGACAATTTGATGGTTATGAATGAGATTTATATCATGCCTTGAAAGTTAATAACTCAAGATTTTTTTTTCTAGTAAAGAAGACTATATATGTTATGAAACTCATGCCATTGAAAGACTAAACAAATTCATGGCTTTTGAAGAACACAATGTCTTGCCATGTTGAATTACACATATTGCCATGGTCATTAAAATACAATTATAAGTAAAGGTTGTGATGATATGGCTCAAAGTCATCTAGACAAATGACTATAAATTTATTGAAAGTAAAACAAATAAACAAATAGTTATGAAGCCATAAATGACTATAAAAAAATGCCAAGACATGTTATAATATCAAATGGTCATATTATATTGATGCATTTTATTGCGCTATTTTGCGCGTAGATTAAAAGGGATGATATCATTCATATTTTCCATTTATATCTTATTATTTTATTAAATATTAGTGTGATTTTATTGAGATTTATTGATGACAAATTTTATTACAAATATTTGGAGTTGTTTTTAGTTTAACTGTAACACCCCAAATTTTATATTCACCAAATATATTGTAATTATTTGGGAAATTCAATAAAATGGTGAATATTCATGAATTTGGAATTTATGAATTTATAAATGTTCAATTTCATGGGAAATTGGGCAAAAATAATTATGGAATTAATTTGGGTAATTTAAAAAGCTCAATATTAAGGTCCTAAAATGAAGGAATATTAGAGAAAATATTTGGTCCAAAAATAGATGAAAATTGGTGAAAGAAAAATAAGAGAAGAAATTGAATTAGAAAGGTAATGGCAAAATCGTAATTTTGCCAAAATAGCACAAAATAAATTATTTTCCAATTAATTGAAGTTAATTTCAATTAATTAAGGAAAATAAAGCTTAAAAATATATTTAGAATATTTTGGTCAATTTAATATGAATTTATGGAAAATTTGAGCAAAAAGTGCAATTTTGACCAAAATTGAGACTTTACGTGTATACGTAACCTGGACAAGTTGTGAAGCCAATTGAGACCATAGGGAGGGACCCCTAGGTGTCTCCTACATGTGGCATAAATAAGGAAATATTGATTGGGCTTAATGAGCATGGTTATATGTACATAAGGATTTATGTACATAAGTTCATTTTTGAAATTTTGGAAAATAAAACAAATAAATAAAATATTGTAAAACATATGATAAATAAATATATCATCATCCTCTTCAGCCATTTTCGTGCTCAACAGACCTGAACCATAGAGAGAGAATGTTGAGAGAGTTTAGAGAGAGAAAAAGAAGAAAAATCACAAGGTAAGCCGATTTCTCTGACGATTTCGCTCCTAACGCGTATAACTCCGACTCTAAGATACTCCTCTTTGTTCTTTAGGGTTTGAAGGCTCAAAAATCTGTTCTCTAAAGGTTAGGGTTTCAGCCATTTTTTGGGAAAATCTTGTTGGAGCTTGAGGTAACTTCCAAACCTTCGTATATTAACTATTCTAGCTTCTGTGGGCAATTTAATCGGTGAAATTTCGCCGGATTGCCATTGGTTTTAAATTTTGGAAAAGTGTATATCTAAGGGTTATGCTGCCCAATTTTAGTTCAAATGGTTGTTATAACTCAATTAGATTGTTAATAAAGTGGTTAGGAGTAGAAAGGAACATGTTTACGGAGCCGAAATCGTAAAACCCCGATTTTTCCCGGAGAACACAATTATTTCGGCCAGGGATGTTTGAGGCCCTTAGAGTTGGATTTTCAATGATTTGATGATTCCATTGGATTCAGTGGGCAAAAATAGGTGGGGTTATAGTTGGGCACTTTTTCAGAAAAGGCTGAGAAAGCATAATTACAGAAACGCCCCTAAAACCCTAAAAGTAGGGCTGCCAAGGGCAATTTCATAATTTGACATTAAATTTGGTAGTTTTGAGTCTGGAAATGGATTCCTTGGACGAAAATACGTCAGGATAGCCCTAGTCAAAAATTTGGAAAAACATGCCATCGGGCCGGGTACGACGGGGCCGGGGTCCCAGGGGCATTTTGGTAAATTTTCACCATAGGCTAATATAACCACAAGAAACACTATGGAAGTATCTAAAATGATACTTGGATGGGTTATGACATTTTTGGTATCAGAGCTAATAAGCGGTTCTGGCATTATCAGAATGGTATACTGATATAGTTTTGGTTGCTGGCGACAGGACATCATGAGCAGTTCGAGGGAACCTATGACCAGTTTGAGTGTACCATTTGAGGGGTCAGAGGTGTCTGTCAACCAAATCCCTCCAGAGCAGCGGATACCAGACGGGCGACTTTTCATCGAGTACTTTGGACCTGGAGGCGTTTGTATGAGGCGGACGGCATGAAAGAGTGTGCCACAGCTACCTGTATTTGGACCTGAACCCAGACCGACTTCTCCAGGGTAGTCTCGGGTAGGAGAGACCGATGAGTATCCCGAAGAAGACTCTGAGGAGGATCCAGAGTGGGATCTTAATGATGATCTAGAGGCGATGCTCGAGGATGAGTCGAGCGATCGTGAGTCTCGGGCAGAGCCAGTGCAGGTGTTGTATAACCTGCAGCCGAACCTCGAGTTGTGGCACTATCTGCAGGGCCAATATATCCGAGCGGTACGGGGCTATGACACTCCCCGCAATCAGTATCTTATGTTCTTGGTAGGTGTGGTAACGATGTATAGGCTTCAGGAGGATATGGGAGTCAGGTTCACGAATGAGGTCTGGGCATATACTACTATGGGCTTCTTTCCAGATACAGCGTACTGGAACAGATAGAAGAATGACATTGTAGAGAGAGGTCAGAGTAGGAACTTTTGGGAGTTCCTGAATCACGTGAACACCCTCGTATCAAAATATATGTATCTAGGTTGATGTGGGACCTACGTGGTATATTTTAGGTGACCGGAGCTGACCGGCACATATTATGAGACAAGGGCAGACAGGCGGAACCGACAAACAAAAATGATTTAGCTAGAGTCGATATTTTAAGGAGGGTACATTAGGAAAATGTAATGTAATAAAGAACAATATGTCATGTACAGTAGTTTATAGGTTATCTGATGTTTTGTTTCTATGTAGCTATTGTAAATAGTTGTGTATGCTATGTATGACATATCTGTGTACCCTGACCGTTTATGAAATGATAAAGATGCCCTTGCTTTTGTATTAAAATTTACTCTTCTCTAATTTCATGTAGAGAGAATTATGGAGATGGTACAACCAGGAGAAGGCGGTAGAGGTCGAGGCCGAGGTCGTGGTAGACATGGTACCAATGAGGGAGAACCAAGGCCTTATCCTATCCAGCAGCGAATCCTAGATGTATTGGAACAACAACAACAAACTATGAATGAGATAAGAGTTGACCTACAGGGAGTACAGCAGAGACAAGACCACCTAGAGAACCGCATGGATGAATTTATGTGGGGAAATTATGAAGAAATACCAGAGGAACCCCAACCAGAGGATTTACCATCAGAGCCTGAGGTGGATATCCAAGCTTGGCTGAGTAGATTCAGTAAGCAACAACCACCTATGTTCAAGGGGAAGTTTGATCCTCAACAAGCGGAAACCTGGTTAGCTCGTTTGGAAAAATGTTTTGATATGCTGCAATGTCCAGATGAGATAAAAGCCCGGTTAGCCATATACAAGCTGGAAGGTGATGCCGATAGCTGGTGGAAAGGCATGGACCTCATCCTAAAGGGGAAGAATGTTCCTATCACATGGGAACTATTTCAAGAGGAATTTAACAAGAAGTATTTTCCTCCGACTGTCAAAAGAGAGAAGGAGAAAGAGTTCCTCAGCATCAAGTAGAACGACCGGGAGAGTTTTGATGACTATCTGGCCCGGTATATCCGACTGTCACGCTACTCGTCATATGCCAAGCTGAACGACAATGATGAGTGGAATTCAGATATGATGATAGAGGGGCTGAGACCTAAGTTCAAGGACAGACTGATCTCCCAACACTTTACTGATTTCAGTAAAGCGGTAGAAGAGTGTCGATACATTGAGAAGCGTATGTCGAGCCTGGCAACTCAGACTGGTAATAAAGGTGCTTCTGGGAGTATAAGTTCCTCACAGAAAAGAAAAGAACAGGGTGGACCTTCTAGGGGCGATAATAAGAGGCCGAATCAAGCTGGAGGCCGTGGGGGCTAGGGTTTCCCAAGAGGCGGAACATGTTGGTATTGCCGCAAGCCATTTCATCCTGGCAAGACGTGTAGTGGAGCCCCGTTTAGAACGGATCCTAACAAACCACTCACTTGCTATAACTGCGGTAAGCCAGGGCACTTTTCGAAAGATTGTCCACAGAAGCAGCAACCGGAGGGGACTAGACCCAGGGTTCCAGGAAGGGTCTATACACTGACACAGGAAGAAGCTCGAAAATCTCTGGAACTGATTCAAGGTATGATTTCTCTCAATGGCAGTCTAGTGCATGTTATGTATGATTCTGGTGCTAGCCATTCATTTATTGCATATGACTGCATGAAACAATTGAATTTACATATGCATAAATCCCCATATGATTTGGTTGTATCTACACCTATGGGCACACGAATTGTAACGGCCGATGTTTGTTTGAATTACGGGATAAACACTGAGGGGCATGAGTCAACTGTAAATCTTATTTGTTTGCCACTGCAAGGGTTGGAAGTAATTTTGGGGATTGATTGGCTGACAGTAAATGGTGTGTTGTTGGATTGTAAACAGAAGAGAGTCTTATATCTGAATCCACAGCCACAAGCTGACACTGAAATCACTCTTAACCTTTTATCTGTGGCTAAGGTTGAGAGGTATTTGCAGAAGGGATGTCAGGGGTACATGATATTTTGCTCTATGCAATCAGAGGCTGGTGTAGCCTTGGAAAGTATCCCTGTGGCAAACGAATTCCCTGATGTTTTTTCGGAGGATGTTGGTGGACTACCTCCAGATAGGGAAGTAGAGTTCTCGATTGATTTGAAGCCTGAAGCGGGTCCAATTTCTAAAACCCCATACCGTATGGCTCCAAGCGAAATGGCAGAGCTGAAGAAGCAGATTGAGGAACTACTTGAGAAAGGGTTCATACGACCCAGCGTATCACCCTGGGGTGCTCCAGTACTCTTCGTCAAGAAGAAAGACGGAAGCCTGCGTCTCTGTATCGATTATCGAGAGCTGAACAAGGTGACCGTCAAGAACAAGTATCCACTTCCTAGAATTGATGATTTGCTCGATCAGTTGTCTGGTTCCTGTGTATTTTCAAAAATCGATTTGCGATCTGGACACCATCAGTTGAGAGTCAAAGTAGAAAATGTATCGAAGACTGCTTTCAGGACCAGATATGGGCATCACGAGTTTCTTGTGATGCTATTCGGGTTGACCAATGCACCTGTCGTGTTCATGGACTACATGAATCGAATCTTCCGTCCGTATCTGAACCAGTTCGTTGTAGTCTTTATTGATGATATACTAGTGTATTCACGGAGTAAAGCTGAACACGAGCAGCATCTGAAAACGGTGTTGAACATATTGCGAGATAGGCAACTTTATGCCAAGCTGAGCAAGTGTGAATTCTGGCTTTCAGAGGTAAAATTTCTGGGCCACGTTGTCTCACAGCAAGGGGTCTCTGTTGATCCTATAGCAAAGTGGAAGCAGTACTAAGCTGGAAGAGACCAGAGACTATATTTGAAGTGCGCAGTTTTCTGGGTCTAACTGGCTATTATAGAAAATTTATTCAAAATTTCTCCAGAATTGCATTACCGTTGACAAAATTGATGCGGAAAGCTCAACATTTTGTGTGGGATGAGAATTGTGAGAAGAGCTTCCTAGAGTTGAAGCAGAGGTTAACTACATCACCAGTGCTGACGATCCTAGATCCACAGTTTACGTATGTTGTTTATACAGATGCCAGTGGGCAGGGATTGGGATGCGTGTTGATGCAGCATGGCCGACTGGTGGCATATGCATCTAGACAGCTGAAACCTCATGAATTGAACTATCCCACCCACGATCTTGAGTTAGCGGCAATTGTGTTTGCTTTAAAGATCTGGAGACACTATCTCTATGGTGAGATTGTAGAGTTGTTCTGCGACCACAAGAGCTTGAAGTACTTGTATGATCAGAAAGAGCTCAACATGAGACAGCGCAGATGGATGGAGTTGCTGAAGGACTACAATTTAGAAATCAAATATCATCCCGGTAAGGCTAATGTTGTCGCTGATGCATTAAGCCGGAAATCAGTGCAGGTGGTAGCCATAATGATTTATGAGCAGAAACTGATCGAGGATTTCAGAGACCTAAATCTGTCTAGTCAAATTCTGTTAGGCAGTGGGGTCAGTCAGATATACAATGATCTGAGGGCAGCAATTGAAGAAGCCCAACAACATGATGATGAAGCGTTTTATATCAGAGGTATGATTGATAGGGGCGAGACTCAGGATTACGACTTGTCTCCCAGTGGGCTTGTCAGGTACAAGAAGCGGATTTATATTCCACCGCAACCAGAACTGAAACGAAAAATCCTGGAGCAGGCACATAAGAGTAAGTATACTCTGCATCCAGGAGCCACAAAGATGTACCATGACTTGAAGGCTCAATACTATTGGCCTGGAATGAAAAGAGAGGTGACTGAGTTAGTTGCTCGTTGCTTAACATGTCAGAAAGTGAAAGTTGAACATCAGCGACCCTCGGGGCTTTTGACGAATCCTGAGATGCCTGAGTGGAATTGGGAAAGCGTTACCATGGATTTCGTGACAGGATTGCCAAAAGTTAGAAACCATGACGCTATATGGGTGATAGTTGATAGATTCACAAAGACAGCTCACTTCCTACCAATTAGCATTCACTATTCTCCTGATAGACTAGCAGAAATTTACATTCAAGAGATTGTGAGATTGCATGGTATTCCGAAGAATATCATCTCTGATTGAGATCCACGATTCACTTCCAAGTTTTGGAAGGCGGTTCATGAAGCTTTGGGTACCAAGCTCCGATTCAGTACGGCATATCATCCTCAAACTGATGGGCAGACAAAGCGAATGATTCAAACCCTTGAGGATATGCTAAGGGCATGTGTGCTTGATTATAAAGGTAGCTGGGACAAATTCCTTCCATTAGCAGAGTTCGCCTACAACAATAGTTATCATTCGACTATTCAAATGGCTCCATACGAGGCACTCTACGGGAGGAAGTGTCAATCACCAATATGCTGGACTGAGTTGTCTGAGAGGGAATTGCTAGGGCCAGATCTTGTTGATCAGACAACGGAGCAGATAAAATTGATCAAGCAGAGATTACTAGCTGCTCAGAGACGACAGAAAAGTTATGCAGATAAGAGGCGAAAACCTCTGGAATTTGAAGTCGGTGACCACGTATTCATGAAGGTATCACCTGTTACGGGTATTGGCAGGGCATTGAAAGCAAAGAAGCTACAATCAAGATACATTGGTCCATTTGAGATCTTAGAGAAGATTGGGCCTGTAGCATATCGTATCGCTTTGCCACCGAATTTGAGCACACTACATGATGTTTTTCATGTTTCCCAAATGAAAAAGTATCAACCTGATCCAGAACACGTAATAGAGTATGAAGATGTGGAAATGCGCGATGATTTGACTTACGAAGTCACACCTGACCGAATCATCGATCGGCAAGAAAAGCAGCTCAGAAACAAGAGCATTCCATTCGTCAAGATTGTCTGGAAAGGGTTATCGCCTAGAGAGGCTACATGGGAAATAAAAGAAAGTGTAAAGAAACGTTACCTGGAATTTATGGCTGATCAGGTGTAGCAAATTTTGGGGACGAAATTTATTTAAGTGGGGGAGAACTGTAACACCCCAAATTTTATATTCACCAAATATATTGTAATTATTTGGGAAATTCAATAAAATGGTGAATATTCATGAATTTGGAATTTATGAATTTATAAATGTTCAATTTCATGGGAAATTGGGCAAAAATAATTATGGAATTAATTTGGATAATTTAAAAAGCTCAATATTAAGGTCCAAAAATGAAGGAATATTAGAGAAAATATTTGGTCCAAAAATAGATGAAAATTGGTGAAAGAAAAATAAGAGAAGAAATTGAATTAGAAAGGTAATGGCAAAATCGTAATTTTGCCAAAATAGCACAAAATAAATTATTTTCCAATTAATTGAAGTTAATTTCAATTAATTAAGGAAAATAAAGCTTAAAAATATATTTAGAATATTTTGGTCAATTTAATATGAATTTATGGAAAATTTGAGCAAAAAGTGCAATTTTGACCAAAATTGAGACTTTACGTGTATACGTAACCTGGACAAGTTGTGAAGCCAATTGAGACCATAGGGAGGGACCCCTAGGTGTCTCCTACATGTGGCATAAATAAGGAAATATTGATTGGGCTTAATGAGCATGGTTATATGTACATAAGGATTTATGTACATAAGTTCATTTTTGAAATTTTGGAAAATAAAACAAATAAATAAAATATTGTAAAACATATGATAAATAAATATATCATCATCCTCTTCAGCCATTTTCGTGCTCAACAGACCTGAACCATAGAGAGAGAAGGTCGAGAGAGTTTAGAGAGAGAAAAAGAAGAAAAATCACAAGGTAAGCCGATTTCTCTGACGATTTCGCTCCTAACGCGTATAACTCCGACTCTAAGCTACTCCTCTTTGTTCTTTAGGGTTTGAAGGCTCAAAAATATGTTCTCTAAAGGTTAGGGTTTCAGCCATTTTTTTGGGAAAAGCTTGTTGGAGCTTGAGGTAACTTCCAAACCTTCGTATATTAACTATTCTGGCTGCTGTGGGCAATTTAATTTGTGAAATTTTGCCGGATTGCCATTGGTTTTAAATTTTGGAAAAGTGTATATCTAAGGGTTATGCTGCCCAATTTTAGTTCAAATGGTTGTTATAACTCAATTAGATTGTTAATAAAGTGGTTAGGAGTAGAAAGGAATGTGTTTAAGGAGCCGAAATTGTAAAACCCCGATTTTTCCCGGAGAACACAATTATTTTGGCCAGGGATGTTTGAGGGCCTTAGAGTTGGATTTTCAATGATTTGATGATTCCATTGGATTCAGTGGGCAAAAATAGGTGGGGTTACTGTTGGGCACTTTTTCAGAAAAGGTTGAGAAAGCATAATTACGGAAACGCCCCTAAAACCTTAAAAGTAGGGCTGCCAAGGGCAATTTCGTAATTTGACATTAAATTTGGTAGTTTTGAGTCCAAAAATGGATTCCTTGGATGAAAATACGTCAGGATAGCCCTAGTCAAAAATTTGGAAAAACGTGCCATCGGGCCGGGTACGGTGGGGCCGGGGTCCCGGGGGCATTTTGGTAAATTTTCACCGTAGGCTAATATAACCACAAGAAACACTATGGAAGTATCTAAAATGATACTTGGATAGGTTATGACATTAACTATGAAATTAGCTTTATTTTCAAATGACAATGTCCAGCTACATAAACAAAATCTGGCCCTTAGATAACATTGGTGACTTTTTCTTTCTATTTTCTTAATAATGTCTCTTATTTTATTTTTCAAGATTATGAATTATTGGTCATGCCTATATATATCTTGGAATTGGATTAATTTTATGTGACATTTGTGGGAAAAAAAGCCATATATTTGAATTGAGTAATAAATGTCATTATGAATAGTTGATTTTGATTTATTGGGAAAATCATTTTTCTTATGTGTGTCAACTAATATATATTGCAAGTCAAATTTATGATTACATTAATTATGAAAGAAGACTATAAATATTATAATTATTCATGATTTTGTATTATAATGCACTTATGATTACATTTCTCTCAAATTAATTTTAGCCCATAAACATCACAAATCATTACAATATGATCTTTATGTATTTTGATCATGGATCTTTTCATATTTTTATGGTGGAAAGTTCCAAACATTTCATACTTTGAATATGCATCAAAAGAGGCAAATTGAAACATATTATTATTAATACGATAATATATGTTAGTTTCTGAAGAACATAAATATAACAAAGTTGATATAGTTCCTGGAGAACTAATATAGATTTTCTTAATTCTATGGGTGGAAGAAGTAAATCATGAAATGTTATGACCCATATATTTACATCAGAGTTTCACTCTATTAAAGGGTCTAAGTGATAGCCTGATTGACTGAAATCCATGATTAGTTGTGAGTTATCAAGTACTTGAATTTTCAAGTGAAAGATATATTATTAGCTTACTATATACTGGTTTGTCTTTGAAATCTAAAAATAAACAAAGTGTATTTATATGACTCACACTTGGGGAGAGATTGTTAGAATACAAATGTGAATTTATATTGAAAAGTTCTACTCATATACTTCCTTACAAAACCTATTAATTGATCTCCCAAAAATGGATGTCATATTGATATTTAATATCAATATCTTATGGAAATTGAAAAGTTTGTTGTTGGTTAAGCAATATGTCATAGTAAACCTGCAGTTTACTAATCTAAATAAATTTATTATTAGCATGACTTGTTTGATCATCCGAGTCATATATAAAAGATTATGTATGATATCCATTGAAGAACCAGAAAATTCTTTATGAATAGCTAATATATTATATAATTCAAGAATTAACATGTGTTGTTTGTTCTCAAAGAAATTTAATTATGAAAGTATCACAAGTTATGATTTGGAATGGATCTCTATATTTTTGGAAATAAATAAACTCATATATGGGTCCATTCAAATATCATGTAAATCATATAAATGTTCAATAATTTTGATATATGCATCTATAAGATGGTTACATATGATAATACTATTAGTTTGCAACCTGGAGTTTGCAGGAATATTTGAATAATTTATTATGTTAAGTGCAATTTCCAGATTATTTGATTCATTCATTGAAGCCTCCATAAATAGCCAGATTAATACTTATGAGAACAAAATTTCTATTTCAGTGTTAGCATATATGATCTTACATATTGCAATACTTATACTAGTCAACCAAATTCTCTCGATAAAATTGGCTGTTGGTCAGGAGCCAGGTATATTCCATCTAAAGTTTGAATGTGCATTCCTATTAATCCACGATAATGCACATAGATGAATATTTAAAGGAAATTAAGATAAATGTTGGGTAAGAACCTTCTTCTTCTTGTTTGTCTCTAAATGAAACAAAAGGATGTTTCTAATAGAAAGAAATGGATTTAGGAGACTTATGCTGCATAATTAGTCGATTGTCATTTGACAAAGTTTTTCTAACATGAGGGGGGGAAATTGAATAGTTGGAAAAAAAAGGAATGCATTGTTACTATTAAGTATAGATCCTCGAATATAACAATATGAACCAGAAGTTTATTAGGTTATGCATTCATGAAATATTGCATAAGATATGCCAGATGTAATTACTGACTTGAATGAGAATTACTAAATCTCATATTCCAGTTGAAAATGCTCTAATCAACATAAATAAAAGTGAGACATGCTCGAAACATGATGGAATAATCAGTTCTAAAAGAAAAGATAAAGGAGCAAATAATCAAGATGATCATATTAAAGAGGTAGATACTCCAGAAGAGGTCAAGACATAACTAAGAAATCTCAATGAATTATGTCACAATAAGAAAAATGAAACTGAAAAGATAAAGTTGTTGACAACAATTTTAGTAATAATATCACTTGATCAAATGAGGATCTTATACATAAATACATTGGTAGGAAAGAAAAGGTAATTGGCCAACTGAAAAAGGGGGCAAGATGCAATGAAAAATGTTATTTCAATATGTGAAATTTATGAACCTACAATTCAAAACATTTGAAATATAAAGTTATTTGTAATATATGAATATTCATGTGAAAATAAAGATTTTCACTAGATCTAATGATGATTATGATGAGGTACAACATTTGGTGGTGTATACAATAATTGTTGCATATATTATTAGTCTGGCAATAAATGCAAATGAAATAATGCATCTATTAGATATCATTACATATAGCATATGCATATGAATAGTGAATATTACATAAGAATCCTTGAAGGATCTAAAATGCCAGAAGCATATACAAGAAAATCATTCTATATATAAAATATTGTACGAGTTTGAAAATAATTCAAGCATATATAATTGATTGAAAAATAAATTGAAAAATGAGTAATTTTACATTTTACTTGATTTGTAGATCGAGTTATCGAATGTATCAATGATTTCAAAATCACATATTTTGGCCACGGTGAATTTTCTTTTAAATATACTTAGAATTGAATGGTCCAGAAGTACTTATATTTTATGAGAATATTTTTGTATCATACTAATATTTTATTTATTATGATTTTATTGATAAAAATTAGTTCTTGCATGTGCACAGTAGATAACAAAAATAAGATTTGGTGGGATAGTCCTATGAACATATTATATAATATTATTTTGTTCAAAACAAACTGAATATGTGGAAAAAAGATATATTTTGGTGTTTTTCATAATAATTTTCCTTTATTGTTTCCACAGTGAGTAAGATAAAGGCATAATATACTGATATTTTAACATATCACCGGTACAAAAAAGGTGTTTTAGACCTGCCCATTTAGACCGGTTGTAGTGGATGCAGGTCTAAAAGAAATGCGCGGTGGCATTTTCGTTATTATAAACAAGTTGGGAGACCGGTTATTATAATAAACGATCTAAAAAAGATTATTTAGACCGGTTATATTCTAACCGGTCTAAAACAATTAGGGATTTTATTTTTTAGACTGGTTACTAAGAGAATCGGTCTAAAATATATATTTTTTGGACAGGTTAAGAGGATAATCGGTCCTAAAAAAAAGGTTTTTAAGACCGGTTGCCTCGCAACCGGTCTTAAAAGTCCATTTTTAAGACCGGTTATCGTCTTAACCGGTCTAAAAAATGTTCCCAATTTACTTTCCTGTCGTGCCTCAGCTCACACTCCCGCCTTTTCAATATGAAATCGATCCCTTCCATTCTGAATCACCCAAGCAAGTTTGTTCCCAATCTTTTCTCCCCTCAACGCGAGTCCCAGTCTCTTACCTTATCCAATTCTGAATCGAGTCCGTCGTCGATCTTCGGCCGCTGTACTGTCGTGGGTGCTGTCGACGAACATACCTCATACATTGCTTCAGCTGCTAGTGGGTGCTGTCGTCACTGCATTTCTAGGAAATCTTCGTCTTCAATCTCTTTTTTGAGGTATGTTCCTCCTCTGTTTTGAGAAAACACCATTATGTTCCTCCTCTGTTCTATTGTTGAATGTGAATGCACATTAGGTGTTTGATAAAATGTTTGAAAGGAGAAGTTCATATCTAGTTCATATCTATCTTTTCTTCCTAACATCCCGATAGCTCACTACACAACACTAAAACAGTTTTCCATATTTAAAAGCAGTGTAAACATTGTTGTTTTGAAGTCACTATAATTAGTTGAATCATCTGAAATAATTATTCATCATTTGGAAGCCCAAAAAAGTAATCCTCCTATAATTTCTCAGCCTTGCCAATTCAATCTCAACACATTCACACAAACACATGTCATATACTTTGCTTAGACTACTTATACTCCATCAATTAAACTCCACTGCATCATTTAACACAGAACTCGACAGTATATATACCAAAATAGGGGCTTTTATAGGTTTGAATCACACACACACAGATATAGAGTTCATAATCCTAACATTATAAACCTAGAAATAGCGAACCATCACATGCAAGGGCGCCCACTTAAATGCAACGGCATTGAATCACTCACAAAACACATAACCAACGAATTCTTCTTTAATGTAAAAAACTCAGAATTCTTCTTGTTGTTTGTAAACGTTGAATGCAAATACAATAGATCTTTTATTTATCATTTATGCCTTCTTATGTGCATACTTATAGGTATATGTTGTGCCAAGTTATACTATGATGTAATTTTATTTACTAATTTAATCCTATCATGCTAAATCTTTAAATTACCTTTTGAGAATTAGTTCAATATGTACTACTCATCTCTTTACGCATTTTAGTAAATCTAAACAAATTTAAGTGACTTTTTAGTAGATAAAACCTAAATAACATTTTTTTAAAAAGTTGGGTAACTTCGTCCCCCCTCCAAACAGAATAAAGAAAGACACATTTTTTATAGTATTATCCAGTATCGGTTCGGTGTTAGACTATTTTAGACGTTTGCAAAGATGTTGATTTAGTTACAACTTGCATGGCATGCCTTTGACTAAAAGCCATACGACTACAATATTACAAAACAAAAGGGAAAAAGATTAAAGTTAGACTGGGAAGCTTTTAAATCCTTTCACTGGGGCAGTATATCAGAAATTGTTAGGTTATTGACTGAGGATTGTTCATCATCAATGATTCTTCCCACACTGAAGGGTGGGCTTTGGGGTTGACTAAGAGTTGGTGATTGACTTTTCAACATTAAAACAACCGAAGACATGGTTGGTCTGTCATATGCATCTTCTTGAACACATAGTAAATGGGGATGACTCTGCGTGTATCTATTGCTTCCATGCATCGATCTCCCAAAGACATCACAACAACTCAAAATAAACACCACCTTAAAATCACAGCAAGCCTCACGATACATAAATATATTACTCTATTGTTTTTCTTTTAGTTCCTACCACCTTCCTCTGGTACATCATATGTGTGCAGATAAAAATATTTCCTTTTATATAATTATTAATGAACCCAAAATCGAAGCCATTATACTCCTACTTTTTCCACTGTTGAGCCATTCTCATCATACTCCTACCTTTTCCAGGGGAAAAAGTAGAAAACAAAAAAAAGGTGTTGGAATATATGGATCGTAGTTGGATACAAGCTAAACGGACGAGTGTTGAATATGATATTGGGGTGAGGGGTTTTTTAGACTTTGCAAAAAGAAATGCCGATGATGATAGTGGGATGTTTTATTGCCCTTGTGTAAAATGTTTAAATGAGAAGCGATTAAGTGCTGCAGATATATATACACATTTAATTTGTGAAGGGTTTTGTAAGATGTATGTAGTATGGGTATGGCATGGTGAACAATTAGAAGTGCCAAGTGCATCTCAACAGGGGGAAGTGACTTGTGATGATAATGACACGGATATGGATGATCGGATAGAGGACATTATTCGTGATGTAGGAGAAGAGGCTTTTGAACAATCACATGCATATGGTAATATGTGCAGTGATGCTGAGAAGCCATTGTACCCGGGGTGTAAAAAATACCAATTGCTGAATGCTGTATTGAAATTGGTAAGCTTGAAAGCACGGCATGGATGGAGCGACAAGAGTTTTTCAGAAACGCTTGAGGCCTTTAAAGATATGCTTCCTGATGATAATGTGTTGCCTTTTCGATACTATGATGCTAAGAAAATACTGTGTCCACTAGGGATGAAGTATAAAAAGATCCATGCTTGCCCTAATGATTGCATATTGTATAGAAAAGATCATGAAGAGAAGGAGCAATATCCGATATGTGAAACTCCGAGGTATAAATCAAATAAGGGCCCTGTAAAAGTGTTGTGGTATCTTCCAATCATTCCAAGGTTCAAGTGCCTGTTTGCTAATGAAATTTATGCCAAAAATTTGAGATGGCATACAGATGAGCGAATTTCTGATGGAAAGCTTCGACATCCAGCTAATTCTTCTCAATGGCAGAAAATTGATCAATTATTTCCTAGCTTCAGTGAAGAACCTAGGAATCTCAGGCTTGGGCTTAGCATAGATGGTATGAATCCTTATGGTAGCCTAAGCAGTATACATAGTTCATGGCCTGTTCTATTGGTAATTTACAACTTATCTCCTTTGTTATGTATGAAATGAAAGTACATTATGTTGTCTATGTTGATTTCGGGACCAAAGCAACCCGGAAATGACATAGATGTTTACCTAGAACCCTTGATCGAAGACTTGAAAGAGTTGTGGGATAAAGGTGTCGATGTTTTTGATGTGAACAAGAAGGAGACTTTTAATATGCGAGCAATGATCTTTTGTACTATAAATGACTTCCCTGCATATGGGAACTTGTCAGGATATAGCATTAAAGGCCACAAAGCTTGTCTGATATGTGAAGAAGGCACATGCTACCATCAACTTCAACATGGAAGAAAGACGGTTTACCTTGGCCATAAGCGATTTCTAAGACGAAGCCACCCTTATCGTAGATTAAAAAAAGCTTTTTTCGGTGGTCAAGAGTTTGAAGATGCTCCAGAGGCATTGACTGGGGAGAAAATTTATGAAAAGGTGAAAAATATCAATACTATGTTTGGTAAGTCATCAAAGAGTAGAAATGAGAAAAATATATGGAAAAAAAGGTCCGTCTTCTTCGATCTTCCATATTGGCGCAATCTTGACGTCAGACACTGTATTGATTTCATGCATGTGGAGAAGAACGTATGTGATAGTATTGTTGGGACACTGCTCAACATACAAGAAAGTTCTAAGGATGGCATGAAGGCAAGATTAGACTTGCAAGAAATGGCAATACGAGAAGATTTACATCCAAGGCCATATGGTAATAGAACTTTTTGTCCTCCAGCTGCTCATACTTTGTCTAAGGTTGAGAAAAGAAGCTTTTGTGAGTGTTTACATGGCGCTAAAGTTCCCTCAGGGTATTGTTCAAATTTTAAAAAGCTTGTATCGATGAAAGACTTGAAGTTAATAGGGCTAAAGTCTCATGATTGTCATGTCTTAATACAACAACTACTCCCAGTAGCTATTCGAGGCATTGCCGAATATGATCTTCAACACATATTGACTAGACTTTGTTTCTTCTTCAATGCCATTTGTTGTAAAGTCATTGACACGGAAAGATTGGAGGAATTGGAAAATGAAGGATATATGATCTTATGCCAGCTTGAGAAGCTTTTTCTTCTGTCCTTTTTTGATATCATGGTACACTTGGTTGTTCATCTAGTGAGGGAGATAAAGTTGTGTGGCCCTATCTGTTTCCGGTGGATGTATCCGATCGAAAGAACTATGAAAATACTAAAAGGGTATGTGAAGAACCCCAATTGACCTGAAGCATCTATTGTTCAAAAATATGTTTCTGAAGAAGCTATGGAATTTTGTCAACATTATTTGTCAAATGTACGACATATTGGCCTTCCTAAACGTCATGATCAAGAAGGGGGTAGACGCGGGGCACCAGTAAAGAGCATAGATGCTGATGAATTGCAACAAGTCCACTTGTACATCTTGAACAATGTTGATGAAGTTCAATATTACATGAATGCCCATAAAGAAATTGTACTGAAACAAAATAGTCGAATGACTGAACAAAGGTTAATCAGGGAGCATAACAGAACTTTTACACATTGGTTCAAACAAAAGGTTGACGGAGAAGAATGTGTTTCTGATACAATAAATTGGTTAGCACATGGTCCTGAAGTTGATGTCATAAGTTGGACTTCATTTGTGATCAATGGTTATACCTTTTACACGAAGTCCCTAGATGATAAGAGCACCGTCCAGAACAGTGGTGTTGTATTAGTGGCTGAATCTATGCACTTCTCTAGTTCGAAAGATAAGAACCCTACATTGGCTGCCATACCTTATTATGAGGTGATTGAAGAGATTTGGGTGGTTGATTATGTTAAAATTAGATTTTCCATTTTCAAATGCAAGTGGGTTGATGTCAATAATGGTGTGAAGATCGATAGGTTAGGATTTACATTAGTAGATCTGAATAGTAGAAGTTTTGGAGATGAACCTTTCATTATGGCAGATCAGGCGCAACAAGTGTTCTATATCACTGATCAGGCAAATAAAATGTGGTCTGTAGCTCTCCAAGGAAAAAGGGTCATTGATATTGATGAGAAAAGTCACTCAAATTATGATCTTCTTGAGACTCCTTCTTTTTCCAGGGGTCTACCAGAACTGAATGAAGAAGATGAAGCAGATAATGCGCACGGCACAAGAAATGATCATCACGAGGGAATATGGGAAGATATCTCTTTATGATACTACTTTGACCTTAACTAACTAAAGTAATTATGATTATGATTATTATCCGAAGAATATGTTTAGTTATTTTATCGATATAGTCTTCACATGTCATAGCTTAGGATTTATCTTTCTTTGTTGTCGTTACAGGCAAATGACGGATCCCCAGCGTCCTAGTGTAGAGGATCAGCCACCTCCTCCACCTCTGAGTCAGCCACCTAGTGCTCAGGAGAGTCAGCCAGCTAGTGTTAACCAGGGCGAGCCTAGCAATGCTCCGAGCCAGGGTCATAGTGATCGCAGTAGCCAGTCTGTACGGAGGGGTAGACGTTGCACACGGTTGACAGATGTTTCCCTCAGTCGGAGTGCAGGCCAAAAGATACCGATTGAGTTTGATAGACATTGGAAACCAATCGGGCCTAATGCACAACGATATAGGAGTTTCGTCGGCCTCCTTGCACGTAACAAGCCGAGCATCTTGATAGAGGAGTGGAGAAATGTCGATCCAAAGGTGAAGCAGCATATTTGGGACACTATTCAGGTATACAATTCTCTTCTGTATGTAATTAATTATTATAAAATGTCACAAATTTGTCACTTACTCCTTCAATGCATGCATTTCAGCTTACCTACGACGTTCCTCAGAGTGAGATCTTGTACAACAAGACGATGACTTATTGTTATGAGCGCTGGAGCAAGTTTAAGACAAATCTGACCAACAATTACAATCATATTGAGGTGAAAGATGGTCAGCCTCGTCCTAATCCGTGCAACACGTATACATTTCTTGATCAAGCGACTTGGCAAGAATTTGTTAGGCTTCGGACTACTCCTGAATCTTTGGTTAGTTGACTTATTTTTCATTTTATTTACTTAGCAATTATCTTAATTGATTATAATACTTTCCTTTCGTATCATTTCTTATTCGCAGGCAAAAAGCACAAGAGAGTGGTAGAAAGAATGATTGCCCTCATACAATGTCTCGTGGGGGTTATGCAAAGGCTGAAAGAGACTTGTTAGCGGCCAAACGGAAGAGATTGGAAGAAGCATCTCAATCCGATCCTTCTGTTCTTCTTTCTCCGCCATCTCCGATTCGTCGAGAAGAAAAATGGCAATTTGCCCACCAAAAGAGGAGTGGGACTTATACGAGTGAACAATCTTGTATAGTTGGTGAAAGAATTGTAAGTATATATCGTTATTGTAATTAATTACATAAGAAATGTACATTATTACTTATGTTTGTTATTTTGTATTATGTTACAGGATGAACTTAGAAAACAACAAGCTGAGGGCTCTTTTAAGTCAGAGGGCAGGAATGACATCCTCACAGTTGCTACTGGTAAACATAAGCATCCAGGCCGTGTCAGGGGAGTTGGAGGAGGGGTAGGGATACGGGATTACTTTGGAGCCCCCGTACGCCATTCCTCAAACATCGTGACTAGGGAGGAATTGGAGACTATGTTGGCCATTGCAAGAGCAGAAGCAAAGGCCGAGGCTGAAGCATCTTTTGATGCACTGTTAGAGACCCGGTTGAGCAAGATGAAAGAGGAAATGATAGTGTTTATGAGCTCAAGACAAGATACCAGTGCTCCCCAGCCACAATCGATTGATCCTAATAAGCAGAGCACTAAAGGTAGTTGTTGCAACATTGGGCAGTCATCAGAGGGTCCTAACCCAGAAATTACTGAGCTTTGTGATCTTTTTGTCGAGGATCCTCTGAGACGGTTAGTTGCACGGGGTAGTGTGCATAACCTGGGATCAACTGTCCACCACCGACAAATGGAAGGTGATCAAGTCCGGGTGTCAGTTGACGAGGTGATTATTGCAGATGCAACTGTCCCTATCCCTTCTGATGAATTCAAGATCGTTAGCGATGTCTTGGGCACATTCATCTTGTGGCCAACGAACCTTGTTTCTGGTCGAGCCGAGGATAGTCCGATCAAAGCCCCACCAAGTCCGATCAAAGCCCCACCAAGTCCAGCTCCCTTTACTCAGCAAGAAGTTTCACAGCCTCCATTGAATATCATGCAGCAAGTGATTCTGATGGCATATGATACATCCTTCAAAACAAGAGAGTGGCCTACGGATTCAGTTGTTGGACAGTCGGGAGTGACATGCTATCTTGAGAGGGATGATTTGATGTCCCTGGTAGCTCTTGGACAAAATCTTACGATTGGGATTGTCCAACTGTTCTTAATGTAAGTAGCTTTTGCAATTCAAAGTAAATATTTTAAAATTTTCACCATTTACCTTTTATTTATGTGCTTGCGTTATTGTAGGTACATGCATCGTAGGTTGGTCTCCTCTGGCAAAAGCGAAAAATTTGGATTCTTATGCCCCCATCACATCCAAGAGAAAGGGACCACTGCTGCTACTAGACATAGATACTTGTCAGAGAGGCTTAGTGAAACTGGAACTGAGTGTTTCTTGGCTCCATATGTGCATAGGAAAGAAACAAATTGATATACTATAATTTATATAATTTTTTATGTTTGCTTAATATTCTTCTGTTTTTTTCAGTGATCATTGGCAGTTGCTTCTTCTATACAAGAGTAGTTACATTGTCATCCTCTTATGTTCCCTCCACTTCAAACCAGGGAATGATTTGAAAAAGACCATTAATTCGTTAGTTTTCTTGCATTCTTACCTTTTGTATGCAAATTTTATGGAATTTGTGTAAAACCAATAACCTTTGACATTGTGATGATCATAGGTCTATGCGAACATTCCTACATAGTGCTTGTGGTAAGCATGTTCGTGATTTAAATGACCCTACATGGATCATGCCAAAGGTTAGTACATATGGATTAATATTTGTTTAAAGAATGTAATAAGACATGCCTTTATATTTGTTTTAATGATATCATGTTTTATCTCAGAGCCGTAGGCAACCAAAGGGGTCCAACTTATGTGGTTTTTATGTTTTGAGACACATTTACAATATTATCACTCTAGGCACGATTGATTTTACTCAAGAGGTAAATTTATATTTCAGAACTTTTGTTTTACTTTATTGTTTTTAAGTTACTAAGTCAATGTTTCGTCTGGTTTTGGTGTTACAGATGTTTGATCTTGTTGATCCCTTTCCTGAAGAAGATATTGATTTCATTTGCACATGTAGTGCTGAATTCATCTATGAGCTATTACACAAATAGTGAGTTTTTGAATCCAACGTTACGTTGTACATTATTGAATTGTGATGGCTGTGTCCTGGTGTTTTTGTATCTATCGGTTAATTGTGGCAAGATATTGCTCCTAGAATAGGATTCTTGATGAATCATACTGTTGCTTGATTATTTGGGTTTTTGTACAGGACATAATTGACGCCAAGGGCTATTTGAAGCAAAGAGGAATTGAGGTCAATGTCATTTTGATTTTGTTGGTTCTTGCGTTTTTGCTCTATTTCATTCTCTAATTCTTAAAATTATTTACACGTTTTTTATGACATGTTCATTTCTTTGCTTGGTTCTTTTCCTAGAAACTTCATGTTTGATGTAGGCAACCAAAGGGACACTGGGGACTAAGGAAGGTACAATCAACTTCAAAAGAAGAAGCTTTTGTTTTACTGCTGTCATTTGGTCATCCTTACTGTCTAATGGCCAAATGAATCATCAATGTATGACTGTACTATCTTGTATGAACATTAATTTGTTGCTGCTATATACTGGCTTGTATGAACATTAATTTGTTGCTGCTATAAACTGTACTGGCTTTTGAATTTTGAAATTGAAATCAGTGATTGTTATGTACTGCTGTTAAAATTGGAGCATTCTGTGCGTGTACATATAATAAAAGGGACGTTTAAAAAAAATGAAGCTTTAAGACCGGTTGTGCCCACAACCGGTCTTAAAAGTGTGACCTTTAAAACCGGTTATAACAACCGGTCTAAAAAATAACAGATTTTTTAGACCTGCTGTATCAAGACCTAATACAGAACCGGTCTAAAAAGTCATTTTTAACCGGTCTAAAAAGTCATTTTTCTACTAGTGTATCCAGAAGATATGTTGAGGACTACATTTCAGCAGAACTTTTGGTGACAATATATTACTCATAGTTTATCGTCTAAAAGAAATATATGTTCACAAATATATTGTGTAACATCCCAAAATTTATATTCACCAAAAGTATTGTAAATATTTGAGAAATTCAATAAAATGGTGAATATTCATGAATTTGGAATTTATGAATTTATAAATGTTCAATTTCATGAGAAATTGGGCAAAAATAATTAAGGAATTAACTTGGGTAATTTAAAAAGTCCAATATTAAGGTCCAAAAATGAAGGAATATTAGAGAAAATATTTGGTCCAAAAATATATGGGAATTGGCCAAAGAGAAATAAGAAAAGAAATTGAATTAGAAAGGTAATGACAAAATCGTAATTTTGCCAAAATATCACAAAATAAATTATTTTTCAATTAATTGAAGTTAATTTCAATTAATTAAGGAAAATAAAGGTTAAAAATATATTTAGAATATTTTGGTCAATTTGATTTGAATTTATGGAAAATTTGGGCAAAAAGTGCAATTTTGACCAAAATTGAGACTTTACGTGTATACGCAACCTGGACAAGTTGTGAAGCCAATTGAGACCATAGGGAGGGACCCGTAGGTGTCTCCGACATGTGGTATAAATAAGGAAATATTAGTTGGGCTTAATGAGCATGGTTACAAGTTCATAAGGTTTATGTACATAAAACTTCATTTTTGGAATTTTAGAAAAATTGTTAAACAATTAAAGCATAATGTTATATATTATAAAATATATGTTGCATCTTCATCTTCAGCTCATTCACGCACAGAACAGACCTGAAGTTGAGAGAGAAAGTTGAGAGAGTTTAGAGAGAGAAAGAGAAGAAAAATCACAAGGTAAGCCGATTTCTCTGACGATTTCGCTCCTAACGCATATAACTCCGACTCTAAGCTACTCCTCTTTGTTCTTTAAGGTTTGGAAAGCTCAAATTTGGTGTTCTAAAAGTTTGAGTTTTCAGCCATTTTTGGGAAAAGCTTGTGGGAGCTTGAGGTAACTTATAAACCTTCGTATATTGACTATTCTGGTTGCTGTAGACAATTTAATCAGTGAAATTTCGCTGGATTGTCTTTATTTGTAAATTTTGGAAATGTGACATTAGAAGGGTTATGCTGCCCAATTTTAGTTCAAATAGTTGTTATAACTCAATTAGATTGTTAATAAAGTGGTCAGGAGTAGAAAGGAACGTGTTTACGGAGCCGAAATCGTAAAACCCCGATTTTTCCCGGAGAACACCATTATTTCGGCCAGGGATGTTTGAGGGCCTTAGAGTTGGATTTTCAATAATTTGATGGTTCCATTGGGTTCAGGAAGGAAAATTAGGTGGGGTTATAGTTGGGTACTTTTTCAAAAAAGGCTGAGAAAGCATAATTACGGAAACGCCCTTAAAACCCTAACAGTAGGGCTGCCAAGGGCAATTTCATAATTTGACATTGAATTTGGTAATTTTGAGTCCCGAAATGGATTCCTTGGACGAAAATACGTCAGGGTAGGCCTAGTCAAAAATTTGGAAAAACGTGCCATCGGGCCGGGTACGGCGGGGCTGGGGTCCCGGGGGAATTTTGGTAAATTTTCACCATAGGCTAATATAACCACAAGAAACACTATGGAAGTGTCTAAAATGATACTTGTATATGTTATAACCTATTTATTATACATTTGATGTTTTAGGACCGAGTTGGACGCCTTTAGTTGACACGTTTTACGAGGCGGGCCCTTTGAGACAAGAAAGAGGTTAAGGTAGGAACTACTATCTCGCATATACTATGTGACTATTTGTATGATGCGTGTTACTGTATTTTGTGATCTAAACACGTGCTGGAGGCACATTACCTAGATGTGGTCTAGGACCTAGCTAAGGTACACTAATCTTACCTAGCTGTAGTCAAGGACTCGGTTGAGGTACATGTAGGGGTTTCAACGGGTTAGTTGGCCCTGAATTTTGTGTACACACACGGATGATATGAGTTTTCATTTTACTTGATACGGTGTATTGCATATTTAATTTTCGCATTTTATATGTTGATCGTATGTTTCTACTGAGATTCCTTGGAATCTCATCCCTTTTTCTAATCCAAATGTATCAGTGGGTGCCAGTGGCTCGAAAGTCAAGGATGCAGAGAAGGGAAACTGACGGGCACGTTTCCCAAGACGAATACAGTGGTTGTATATGTCTGTATGTGAAATAGTTTTGGGACATTCTGTACATATTTGTCATTATTATTGACTTCTGCTCTGTTAATGACTGTCTGTAAACAAATACTTATTATCAATATAACTGTACTTTTCTGTTTGCCTATGGAACTTGTTCATTATTGCCCTGTGCATATCAAAATGAAAACGGGTGTTGACATATTGGAAGTGATGTTGTCATCAGGGGGAGTAAACATGATATTATCATCAAGGGGAGCAAAGACCATGCGGTTGTAAATATGGTACTATCATCAAAGGAAGTAGAGAACATGTTGTACTATTTTCCTTAGCCAAGGTTTTGTCCCATTGGGTTTTCCTGGTAAGGTTTTTAATGAGGCAACTTCAATATATATTGTGTACTCTTTTCCCTTCACTAGGTTTTTGTCCCATTGGGTTTTTCCTAGTAAGGTTTTAATAAGCCACAATATTTGTTTATGAACATCTAAGGGAAAATGTTATGAATATTGCGGTAGTGGATGTTCATAGTCTCTTAGGATTCCATAACACCTATAACCTCCCATGGTTTTATGTAGTTTTATGTTGTAGATTAATTTCTATGTTTATGACATTGTAACTCCAACATGATGTGAGTTAATTCTTATGTTTATGATATTTAATTCTTGGGAGAATTGTAAGCCTATATATAAAGGTTTAACAAAAAGGATTGTTAAATAAATGAAAATACTACATAAATGAGAGTTCTTCACTCTTCATCTTTACAATTCTCTCTTGTCTTTCTTTATCCTTTTATCCCAATCTCTTATATTTTCTTGATTTCATAACAGTTTTAACAATTTGTGAATTTTTTTATGGGAAAACGAAAATTTCGTATATTATTATTAGTGGGGACCGGTGATGGGTAGGGCAATTAATAGTTAATAATAATTAAAATAATTTAAATAAACTTTGGATTAAATATATGTGAACAAAAATATTATTAGTAACCAGCTAATCAACCGTTTATTATAACATTGTTTTCTCTTAGTTTTCATTAAGCAGTTATGAAATTTGAGTATCCAAAGAAGGTATATATCCAGGTTCATGGTTTTCGTTTGTAATTATTTAAGAAATATTTTATGTTTGATATATTTTTTATAAAAAATATATCCTTAACTTCAATTTTTAATTTGCATATTTTTTTAAAAATTTTAATATAAAATGTTAATGGACAAGTCATAAATCAATCATCCCTAATGAGACTGTAAGCTATAATATAATGCAGAGAATTTTAATAGCTAAATTATACAAAAATGATAGCCGTCAATAAATCTTATGGCCATTGTTGTTAGAAAAACTTTCATGTCTGTATAAGAAAAAACATTCCATTTCTTAAGCAATTTTACTATATTTAACAAAAATGAAAATATCATATCTGTTGAAATTAAATTCGGACATATTTCATTAGTAAAAAAATATGAAGAGGAAAATTTGCAATATCTATTATGATACAGTGTAATGGTAATAATTCATAAAAATATTTTTTATTTAATATTTTTCCTTGTAGCACATTTGTTCTTGAAGTTCTTGCATTTGATGCTTAAAGCTAGCCATCTCGTCACGCAGGTGGGAAACGTCACTTCTGACGTTCAAAGTATGCTGATGGGGTGACTGTAAAACCAGTACCCTGAACACGACCATCATACTCGGGTACTGCTAACGCTCTGCTCAATAAATCGTCCAGACCAACATAGGTCGCCAACGCAAGATCCTCCTGTGTCATTTGTCGCTTTCCCAAAAAGAATTACAATGAAAATTAGTTATTATAAATGGAGTCCATTTAAGTAAAGCCAATTATTTATTGTACGCATAATATAATTGAATACTTACATAATGATGAATAATAATAACAATGATAGACGAATACCTGATCCATAAGTTGATAGCTGTTCCACCTATCCTTCCACGAGTAAGCACATCAGTTAGCACAGCACCATCGACATGATCAATTACACCTTCTGCATTATAGATGTCCGGATGAAAACGTATTTCCTGACCTCGTTGGAGGATCAATTGTTGTACCATTGATGCCAACTATTGGCGATACGAGACCATTGGTTTGTTGTTTCGTTTGCTAGTAGAAGGTTGGGACTTCTGTTGGGTTGCTGAACAATGTGAGTTCTTCCTATGGCCTTCAATTCTTTTTCCTTTATGACTAGTATCAACCTACAAAAATCATTAAAATTTAATCATGTAGTTTTTTAGATAGAAGTGCATATAGAATAAGTAGAAGGAATTGTAAATTAAATCACCTTTTGATATGGCTCAATCAGACCTATTGGCCATGCAACATAACCACCAACAACATCTTTAACCATTGTCTGTTCATCTAGAGAAGGGATTGGTAGGAGGGCATCTGCATCTGTGCATACGTCAACCTTGACTCTAAGTGTGTTCTCAGGCAATGGTGAACCATGAAGGATATCAGTGTCGGTGTTGCAGACAACTCCTATAGCAACTGCATGCTTGAAAGATTCATCGACGTGCAGCTTGCACGCCGATTCGCCCTATGAAAGATGGAGTCAATATTAAGGTACACTAATTTAAAACATAACAAAAAGTTAACTAGAGAAGAAATAAATTACGAAAGGAATTGGGACTTTAGGCGTGGAGGGGCAACTATCATTCTTCACACTTGTGCTGTCACATATTGGGCTTGGTGTTGGCCGAGAAAGCAGTAAAGTGTCAAGTTGAGCCTTCAATAATGTATTTTGCTCTTGCATCAATCGCATATGATCGTTAAATTGTTCTATTTGGTGTTGGTGGACACTCATCTGCTCATCTACTTGATGCTTGTAGACACTCATCTGCTGTTCCAGTTGCTGCTTGTAGTCACAAATCTGCTCCTGTAGTTGCATAAAGTCATTTTTGTTGGGTCGCTTTTGGCGTCTGAAGTATGATGTTTAGGTGACTGCAAAACCAGTACCACGAAGACGACCATGATACTCAGGAGCTCCAAGAGCTCTGCTGAGTAAATCGTCACGACCAACATAATTCATCAACTCTGGTTGGTCCTGCGTCATTTTTTGCTATCACAACAACAATTGCAATAATATTAGTTATTATAAAATAGAATCATTTAATCAAAGAAAAATATTTATGAATAATCCACCACTTACACAATATTCTGCAACTTCTCTGGCTTGTTTGCTAGGAATTTCTCCTTTTTTATTAGTGACGCCGGCCAGCCACAAATTATGACGTGGCATGTGTGTGACATCAGAATGTGATTGTTTGACCTTTATAAAAAAAGTTAGTTGTAGTTAAAAATTAGTCATCTAAATTATATTTATATGAAATGATTATAAGTTCTGACCAATTGTTGCTCCAACTTTGCATATGATAGTGGTCCTTTTAAGTACCGGTATGCCATGTTGCTTGCGCTTTCACGATTTCTATCACTTCGTTCCTTTTTAAATGCAAATAATTTCAATAAATATTAATTTCAATTACATTGCAAGTAGTCTGTAAGGGCTAATATTGTATTACCAAAAACTCCACGGTAGTATGTGTGCTCAAAAACTCATCCCACTGCTCTTGTGTTATTATTCCATCGTACAACTGTGGTGGCGTATGAATGATATTGCCATCTGTGTCCCGCGAGTAGAATTTGATAAGATTGGAATGAAAACATCTCAAAAGTTTTCCACATTTTGCGAGCACGAATTTGTCTTTGTCGTCATCGATAATGAAGATAGACTGTAACAAAAAAACCACACATGCTTCGTTAGATTGTAATTCATGCAACAAAACAACCAGAATAATAAAGTAAATAATGTTTACCTTAACTGAACTCAAAAGCATATCAGAATAGTCTTTCTTTGCCCGTCTCCAATCTGAAATTGTAATGGGGACTCTTTCTTTGACAATAGTCCCAATATAATTAATAAAGTTGCTAGCATTTTCACCAATTGGGTTTCCTTTGTCATTCCACTCAAGCTCTAGCATAATGCCCTTGCTCCTTAGTTTGATCAGTTTATGCATCATAGTCCTAACTCGGACTACAACGGCTTCAAAGGCTGCTTGCTCAATGTGAGGATCAACTACATCTTCATTGTGGGCTTCAAAGGCTGCTTGATCATTGTGGGGATCCATTTTCCTACAAGTTAAATAAACAAGACAAAAATATCAGTGCATATTGACAATCATAGTAATAAAAGTAAATTAAGTTGGAATATATGAATACATGTAATAAAACATACATACTAAAAAATCAAGACACTCATTATCATCTTTTTCTCTTTCTTGTTTGATTTAAAAACCATGTCCCCTCTTTATGATCATGTCTCATATATAAATGTTCGTCTTCATCTTCTTCTTCATTTCTATCAATATATCTTGACCACAACATCTCAAAGGAAAGAGCATCCTCAGGAATATTCAAATATTCATTACTTGTAGTACCAACTTGTTCTTGATGATTCTTGTTTGATGGAACTACAATGGATCAATTCTTCTTAGCAGGATCGGGAACGAAAAACACTTGTTCTGCTTGTGATGCTAAAATGAAAGGATCACCTTTATACCAAACTTTAGAAAGGTCTACTTGAACAAACCCTAACTCATCTGTCCGCAATCCACTGTTGTTGTTAACCCACTTACACCTGAAGACAGGGACCCTCAACAATAACTCATCTAATAAACTCTTTCACCCCATCAATATATTCTCTTGAGCACCGATTAGATGACATCCATTTTCGATCCATCTATACCTTAAACATATATATTTTTATAAGTGGTTAGTTGCTTGCCTATTAAAGTTCTCTTTATTTGTTATTTATTTTTTTAAAAAAGTAAATTCAGTAGCATAACATTCCAAAATTTAAAGTTTTACAAAATATTAAACACTCTTCTTAAATCACAAATAATCAACCAATTAATCCCACAACATCTAAATAATGTTCACAACTCACCACCAAATAAATCATATTGGCCAACACTACTACATGTCGTAATTAAAATAATTGGGTCCATAACAAGCCAACAAAAATACAACCCTGCGTTTATTAAATTAATTGGTTCCAAAATAATCATTGATTAAACTACTAGCGGCATTTATAACACTTCTACCCAATTTGACCATTTCAACAGTGCCATTCCCAACTCTTTCACTATTGACAACATGTACTTCTATAGAAAAGTATAAGCAAATATATAATAGTCATACATATTTTAATTAAAAAAATGTGAATAAAATGTTAAAAAACAAACAACACTTATAGGAGCTTCTGTAGGAAGCTTTGTACTGCAACCAGCCAAAAAGAAAAAGAACACGAGGGAGGAAGCTTTGTACTGCAACCAGCCAAAAAGAAAAAGAACACGTGTGGGAGGAAGCTTTGTACCGCAACGAAGCTCTATGCTGTAATGAAAGTGGCGAACAAATGTTTACAAATATTTGCACGAGAAGGAGACAAAAAAAAAAGCAAGTGGGGGACCAAAGAAGCTTCTACTTGTCGCCGGTCAAACAGAGGAAAGGAGGTGGGGACAATAGAAAAGAAAAGCAGGAAAGCGATATGATAGTGGCGGGGCGCAACAATGGCGGGTGTTAAAAATTTTTAACATTTATATTACCTTTTATGGCGCTTATATAAAAAGTGCCAAAAAATGTGAGTATCTATGGCACTTCTTATATAAGCGCCATTAATGTTATAAAACAAAACTGAAACCTTTAGCGCTTCCTTAGAAAGCACAAAAAATTCCTTTAAAAAATATTAAAAAAAACTAAATTAAAGCTGACTGAATTTTATTTTCTATTATAATTTTTTTAACAACATGTTCTAGGCGTTTTGTACATGTGCATTTATAAGGAGCCCTGCTGTCGCATATGGCTTCCTGTTGGTCACTTCAATTAATACGAATATAGTTCATATCACTAACATGGATCAAAGTGGGAATCAGAGGAAACTAATTAATGGTGGGCCTGTGTATAGGGAATCAAAGCAAGCAGCTTTGAATACTTCAGAAATGCCAATTGCCAACCATCATAATATAGTTGTAATTAAAAAAAAACCATTGCGTGATCCACCAAGTATAAAGGCATATTGTAAAAGAAGTCATGATTCTCATCAAGTAAATGGCCAACCTGTGATTCTTTCCCAACAGCGAGCTCTGACGATGGCTTTCAACGGTCGAGGAAGCTGAGGAAGAGCGTGAGGGCAAGGAAGATTAAGAGCGTGAGTATCTTCTTCAATGCACAGATGCAAATATGACTACTTCTTCAATGCGCAAATACAAAAAGTGATTTATGTCCAACCTCTTCAAGGAGCTGTCGGATGGCCAGCTATAAAGTTTGGAAAGTAATTTATCAATGTATAGACTACTATTCAAGATAGATATGACTTGCCTTGTCAATGAAAAAAACAAATATGCAGGTGGAAGCTTTCACGTGATTCTTCTCCATTCTTTTTTGACTTACCTTTTCAGTAAATGCCAAAGCTTTCATGTGATTCAATTCTTCTCCCTTTGGTGAATGCCAAAGCTTGTCTGATCCCCACGGTAAAGATAATTGTGGAAGCTTTGGCGTTTTATTACAAAACGCCAAAGCTTCCCCTCCAATTCGTTTTTTTAATAATTGTGGAAGCTTTGGTGTTTTATTACAAAACGCCAAAGCTTCCCCTTCATTTTTTTTTTGTAATGGAAGCTTTGGCGTTTTATTATAAAACGCCAAAGCTTCCCATATTTTTTTTTAAAAAAAAATTTAAAGCTTCCCATCCATCTTGATCCAAAAAAAATCTGCAATGATCATATGATTCATATCCTTCGTTTTTTTATTATATATGTGGAAGCTTTGGCGTTTAATTATAAAACACCAAAGCTTCCCAGATCTTCATTTTTTTTAATATATGTGGAAGCTTTTATCTACACCCATCTTTGATCCTTATTTTTTTATATATAGGAAGCTTTGGCGTTTTATTATAAAACGCCAAAGCTTCCTATCTTGGAAACCACTAAATCATATATACATTGCATTATATATATAATATCGGTAAAACACCATGCATGTAGTGACCCTTGGCTCTCTCTGTTCTTTAGTACTTTATAGACATATACACACCAAAAATGTAATTATTATATATTACTATATGTATACTATTTTTTTTTGTCAACACTATATGTATACTTTTAATATATATATATAAGTTAGACTCTGCTTGAGCTGACTCAATGAACGCATGTGACCCTTTTTACACCCTTAAGATGTGCATGATTGGTTTGGACGGAGACAAAGCTTCGGTTTTCTATAAAGATCAATCTACCTCTACAGCCCACATGACCGTGAAATCTGGAATCATAAACTTCCTATTATATATATTTTTAAAAAAATATAAGATGCTTTGGCGCTTCGTAAGGAAGCGCCAAAGCTTCCTATTATATTTTCTTTTTCTTAAAAAACAAAATATAGGAAGCTTTGGCGTTTCCACATAAAACGCCAAATCTTCCTATTGTTTTTTTTAAAAAAAAACTGAAGGCCTTGTTTGGCGCTTGTTCAGAGAAATGTCATGCAAGATTAACGTCAATTATGACGTTTATAATGGTAAGCGCCAAAGTTTTCAAATATTTTTGATTTTAAATAAATAAATAACTATTTTTGGCGCTTCTTTAAAGAAATGCCACAGGAGCTATGCCACTAAAGCCCCTTTTTGTAGTAGTGTATGTTTAATTTGTGTTTGTAGTTTCAGTTCATCAGTCTATTGAAGCTTCTATTTACGGTATGTTTTTTAAATTTTGAGCTTACAAATGTGATTTTAGTTGAATTTAATAGTTATAATTTGTAGGTGTTCTAATGATTGTTATTGATTAATTGCATAAGCAAAATAATTATTCATATATTCTTAACACTTGTATTTTATTTATTGACTTGTAATGTTTTCTAATTTAACTATGATATATTGTGGCAAATATGGTTTCTTTTGTTATGAATTGTAAAAAATTATTATAGTGCCTGGGAATAATTAATGAATTATTTGGCAATTTAAACATTCAGTTTAAGACTTAGAAAGCTTCAATTATGAAGATTCATGTGGTGTATGTTATTTTAAATTAAAATTGGTAAGAGAATATAAAAGTAATTAGTAAATGCAATAGTCATACAACTAACCACGTACTTTTTAAAAAAATAGATTGAAGCCCATAGATGGATCGTAAATGGATGTCATCTAATCGATGTTTAAGGGAATATATAGATGGGGTGAAGGATTTTATTACATTTGCAACTGAGCATACAAAAGATCCTGGCAAAATCTTATGTCCTTGCTTATCTTGTTGTTTTGGAAAGCGGATTAGTCAACTTGATTTGCTAGATCATTTAGTGTGTTATGGTATTGATCAAACATATATACGATGGACAAGGCATGGTGAGACCAACGATGCATATAGTGATCGGGTGCATACCACGGGTGGTGCCTCGGATGAATTTGATCAAATCATTTTTGATGAAGATGATGGTCTTGAAGAAATGGTAAATATGGTTGAAGAGGACCTGTTTCATACGCACGGTTAGAAAGAAAAATGATACGAACTAATGATTATTTCATTCGTAATAAAAATTGTATAAATATCATTTAACTTCGACTAACTTTGATGTGCAGATACAAGAATCAGGCTCAGATATTACACAGGTTCCACGACATGATCTGTGGGTAGCCGGTGTCACAAATAAGAAAGGTGAAATTCGTAGTGAGGAAGCAAGAAGAGTAGCCGAATATTATGTAAGTATTCAATTATATTATGCGTACAATAAATAATTGGCTTTACTTAAATGGACTCCATTTATAATAACTAATTTTCATTGTAATTCTTTTTGGGAAAGCGACAAATGACACAGGAGGATCTTGCGTTGGCGACCTATGTTGGTCTGGACGATTTATTGAGCAGAGCGTTAGCAGTACCCGAGTATGATGGTCGTGTTCAGGGTACTGGTTTTGCAGTCACCCCATCAGCATACTTTGAACGTCAGAAGTGACGTTTCCCACCTGCGTGACGAGATGGCTAGCTTTAAGCATCAAATGCAAGAACTTCAAGAACAAATGTGCTACAAGGAACAACGAGAAGAACAATTCATAGAACAAATGCGTTTGATGCAAGAACAGAATGCGTTGTTAACAACGTAAATACAACAGTTGGTCCAGGGTAGGCCAACACCAAATGTTCTGTTCTGTGATAGCCCAAGTTTCAGATATAGCTGCACTTCCATGCCTAAAGTCCCTTTTCCTTCGGTAATTAATTTCTTTTCTACTTAACTTTATGTTAAATTATAATTAAGCGAACTTTAACATATTAACTCTATTTTCCGTAGGGCGAATTTCAATGCAAGCTATATGTCGAACAAGCATCCAAGCACGCAGTTGCAATGGGTGCTGCCTACAACACTGGTGAGGACATACTGCACAATTCACCGTTGCCCGATAACACACTCCGGGTGAGGGTTGACGTCTGCACGAACGAAGACGCCCTCTTACCGATCCCGTCTCGGGATGAGCAAAAAAAGGTGGCAGACGTTGTAGGTGGCTATGTTGCTTGGCCAATAGGTCTTATTAAGCCATATGAAAAGGTCGTTCATTCAAAATTCCCTGCACTTTTCCTTCGAACTTTCATCTCAAACTGTGATTTAATTTTCTGATTTGCGCAGGGTAAGATTTCAAAGTGTTCAACAACACAACCCAAGTCAAAAGCATCGGCTAGCCAACAGAGCAGAAGAAGACATACCTCATTTCTCGATCAATTAATATCGATTGCACCACAATTGATCGGTGAGGGAGGAGTGCAATTACGTATTCTAAGACATATCTACAGTGTTAGTGGTCTAGTTGATTATGTTACTGCTGAGGTCGTGCAGGACATATGTGCTCGTGATTGGGTTAGTGCTTCGGCTATCAACATCTGGATAATGTACTTCATTATCATCGTTTATCACTATTATTAATATTTCTCTTCTATTTCTTTTGTTTCTCATGACACTGTATGTTTTATACCAGGCATTTGGACCATGACGTTTTAATGGATACGCACAGGGTCCAATTCGCATTTGTCAACCCTTTTCTCGTTGGTTATCATGAGGGTAAAGTAGATATAAATGCGCAGTCTAATGAGCTGAAAGATTACTTTAGCAAGAAAGCGACACCAAATACATTATTTTTAGTGCCGTATAATGTGGGGTAAGTTATTATTGGTACAATTTTTGTTTTTATTGTTTAACTTCTATCATAACATGATTGTTCAAAAAAATTTTTTAAAATATATTTTAGGCGCCATTGGATATTGATCGTTATCAATCCAGTGGAACCTTCAGGCCCTCGTATTTACTATGTGGATTCTCTAAAAAATGGTCTTCCACAAGACCGTTTTGATATGTTACTATTGATCAATAGGTAAGTATACGTGCCTATGTATAAATATTTGCGTACATGATTGAATAACCAAAAGTAATCAGTTTCTATTTGTTTTGTTAGCGCATTGACTGCGTATCGGTCGTCTGTTTCGTTAAACTATTCTAAAGCTACCGACCCCCGCCTTAGCTATCCTTGGAAGAAGATACAGGTATTGATATTTGACTTTACTTAGACTTTGTTAGTAAACACTTTTTATTCATGAACAGAGTTAAATATTGCATTATATTTTTGCAGTGCCCTTTCCAACCCAATGACAATGATTGTGGGTACTATATCATGAAATTTATGAAGGATGTTATTATGCATGATCAGCCATTTATTCCTCAAAAAGTAAGTCATTTAGTTGCACTTCATATTGTGTTTTAATGAAATTAAATTAGTGCTTGACAATTATGTTTTACTGATTTTAATTCGTTCTAACTTGTGTCTGATTGTATATATCTGTAGTATTATGAAGATCAACGTTGTGATGCTTTGATAGACCATTAGGTTAATGAAGTGATCGAGGAATGGTGTGAATATATGTTTAGGCAAATCTCTGGGTAGCTATATATACTATTAAATTCACTAGCTGGTCTTTTTTGTGTTGTTTCTAATTGTCAATTGTTGTGTCATGCATGTTTGTTGAAGTTGAATTTGTTGTATTTCATTCAGCTAGATTTACAATATATTGTATAACAATTTTCAGTACTACTTTAGTTAATTAATCATTTGTTGGTATCATTTTAAAGTTATCTATCATTTTTCTTATTAAACCTTGCAGACTATAATTATATATACATGGGAGATATATATGAGGGAAAAATATGCTAAAAAAAAAACCAATACAAAGAACCCAAAAAATATGAGGAAAAAATATGCTAAAAAAAACCAATATGAAGAATTCAAAAAAAAAAACACCTCCTGTGGCGCTTGCGTGAGGAGGCGCCCCAGGAGGTGTTGGCTCCTGTGGCGCCTGGTTGGCCAAGCGCCACAGGAGGTTATTTAAAAAAAAAAAATTAAAAATCTGTGGCGCTTCCAAGTGCCACAGCTTTTTTTAGTAGCGTCCAGATAGGTGTCATTTCTCTAGCGCCACAGTTAATGCAATTATAAGCGCCACAACTTTGCTTTTTTGTAGTAGTGGTAGGTTATAACTAGGGAAAATTCCAGAAAAAGACATCCGAAATAGGGAAATCCCTAATCAGTGTTGCGAATTCCAAAATTCTGGATCAGTCCGCTGTCAGTACGGATGAATAGTGCGGGGGGCGCCAAAAGACGATTTTACCCTTCAATCCTCATTCTCGCCACTTCAGGATAACAACATGCTGCTCTTAATTAACAACTCTAGATTCTTGATTAACAACTCCCATTTCTTGTTTCACAACTTCGTAATTTAAGTTTCGGGCCAATAACAACACCTCTTTCTTTATTAACAACTCACGACTTTTAATTAACAACTCTGGATTCTTGATTAACAACTCCGTATTCTTGATTAACAACTCTAATTTCATCTTTTTACTTTCACAATAACAACACCGGTCTTGTTATTAACAACACCATATTCTACATTAACAACTCTCATTTCTTGTTTCACAACTTTTGTAATTTAAGTTTCAGGGCCAATAATAACACCTTTTTCTCTATTAAAAACATCGTATTTTACATTAACAATACTATATTTTTGAGATACGAATATGTAGAAGTTGTTAATCAAGAATCTGAAGTTGTTAATAACAAGACCAGTGTTGTTATTGTGAAAGTAAAAAGATGAAACTAGAGTTTTTAATCAAGAATACAGAATTGTTAATCAAGAATCTAGAGTTGTTAATTAACAAGAGCGTGTTGTTATTCTGAAGTGGCAAGAATGAGGACTGAAGGGCAAAATCGTCTTTTGGCGTCCCAGCACTATTCATCCGTACTGACAGCGGATTGATCCAGAATTTTGGAATTCACAGCACTGATTAGGGATTTCCCTATTTCGGATGTCTTTTTCTGGAATTTTCCCTTATAACTATCATGTTTTAATCATATAATAAGCTAATGGCCTGGTAGCTAATAGCATATAAACTTTTTGATAAGTGAGATGTCACATATTCATTTTGTCTATAATCTCAAGTAGTAGTGTTTGCCATTCAAAACACTCTTTCGTTTTCCACACTCCCTTTAAACAAAATGCAATTAATTGTAATAACATTTTTTGTATATTAACTTTTGCTTTTGCCAGAGTTTTTTATGGCATATTAACTAACTTGGTATTAATCAGGAATAATATTGTTATTGCGGTTTATTTAAATTGTACAAGTTAAATCGAAAGTTGAAACAATTCTTATTAAAATTTATTTCTTCATTTTGGTATCAGGTCTCTTGATGATCTAACATTTTGAGTTTAATTTAACTAAACACATTATTATAGTATTAAAAGAATAAAAACATATTTTAAAAATAAAAAAATTAAAATACAATTCTAAATGTTACTTAAATTATGAATTTCATTAATACTCCCCCGCTTCTAAATATAAGACAGGGTTGACTTTTTATTAAGAGATTAAGGAAGCTAATTAAATTATTTTAGAGTATTTGTATTTTTATTTTTTCTCTAAAATAATTAATTTGACTAATAAACTGATATATAAATTAAAAATACACAACATATGATTTGATTAAGTAACTTATTTAGCTTCTTTAATCTCTTCAAAAAAAGTCAACTATGTCTTATATTTAAGACCGGAGGGAGTATTTGAGAATATTTATTAGAATGTTCTATTTTTTTTTACCCACATCATAATTGTTTTGGGAAAAAGACAGTCAAAATTAATATTGAATTTTAATAATTCCAAATGGATTGAATTGGAATTTTGAAATCTTAACAAATGTGAGAAATTATCTAACTACCTTTAGTATTTGATTTTTTTAAAAATCCTCAAACCCCCTTATCAGCTGCCAGAGCTCTGGCACCAATGATCGCCGGCGCTCCATTAAGTGTGAGCTCCGAGCTTGGCTCCTTCAGTGTGGGTTTCGTCTTTTAGCTAGGGATTTTGTGAACAGTGGTTGTCTGCTTGGCAATGCAACAATTTGAGGCTAGTTTGACAATGAAGTTAATTTGCAGCTTTGTAAATTTTTGGTATTGAGTAATGTGTTTAAGTTAAGGGCTTGAATAGGGAGAGCATTGGCAGTAAAGAATCCACACTCTAATGGTAAGTTAAGAGCTTTTGTCCAAGAAAGAGTGTAGATTAACAAATGATTTTGCACTATATGGGATATATATATATATATATATATATATATATATATATATATATATATATATATATATATATATATATATATATATATATATATATATATATATATATATATATATATATATATATATATATGTGAGCAATTTTGTTGCATAAAGTGCATAAGTGACTTTGTGAGGTTTTCCTAAACACCCCCTTAAGACGTGATAAAGTTAATCCTTGTGTTGATACTATGAATAAAAGGTTGCAACACCACTTCCATACTTGTGGAAGAATTGGATATGATAATCGCTCACGTATCCAACTGACATGTATTCCAAAAAATGTGATTCTAGCTTATGTGGTGTGAGATACCAAAAAATGAATTTGAGCAACTCAAGAGGTAAGAGTACCGATAATTGTACAAAATTTACACCGTACCGGTACTTTTTATTTGCCTTATTTTTTTATAAATTATTACTATCATAATTCAAATTTCATAATTATAAATATAAACAAATAATATAAATAATAAAAACTTGTGATAATCATAGTGGCTAAATAAAAACTTGTTCAAATTTATTCAAACTAATGTGAATCTAGTTTATTAAGGTTATAAGAGAAGCAAAACTATTCCAACAAATTTGTAATACAATTGTCAAATCTAGAGTTTAACCCAAAACTATAAGTTAAAATCGAAAAATATTTTCTACAATTTATAAAGGAAGATTGTATTATAAAAATTGAAGGACCAACGGAAGAAGGAAAAATCACACCAAGGTTCTAGTTAAGGAAAATAATAATAGAAAATCCCCATGACTTGTCAATAGCGGTTCTTTTATTTGTTATTGACAAACTATATGACTTTTCTAATATTATTTTTCTTATGATTTTTTCATGGAAAAATGTATTATAAAACTTAATTCAAGGACCTCTACAGCAACTTGATAGGTCATGATCAGAGTGATGAGGCTTATATAGTGTCTTCCGCAGGATGATCAAGTCTTGCAAACCAGATGTCGATACTTATACAATGATGATAAAAATGTTTTTGTGGGAGAAATGATTTGGAGAGGGCTCTGAAAATGTGGAGATATATGAAATTAAAACGGTTTGTCCCGAGCATGCACACTTTTTCCATGCTTATAAATGGGCTGTGTGAAAATGGCAATGTTATAAAAGCTCGTGTTTTGTTGGAAAATATGGTAGAAAAGGGAATTCGGCCATCAGGTGTCAAGGAGCCACTATTTAATTAACAAGCATTAAAGGAAACCAAAAACTAGCAAATACTATATACTCCTCTGTCCTATGTATAAGGTAGAGAAAGAAGAATTTTTTTTGTCCTATTTATAAGTTGCATCATTAAATTTTTCATATAAATAAATGTAATATTTTACCATTCATTTATTATATTGCTGACTATGTTATCATTGAAGTATACTCCTTCCTATTCTTTTTATAAATAATATTCTCTCTCTTGGGTATGATCTTTTTTATAAGTAACAAATACCCTTTGTCTACAAATGGAAATTTATCTTTCCACTTTTATTCTCATTGAATAAATGCCTCTATAATAATTACTACATGCACCATGAATCATATCTGAGGGAGAGAGAGATGGCATTGAAATGTATCTCTCCTAAATTTCCATTAGTCATTTTCTCTCCTAAGCCCTCTTTATGAAGAAGGGTATAATCAGAAAAAAATTTCATATATTACATACTTATTACTTTAACTAAATTTAACTATAATTTTAATCCCCGTGAAAATGATAGTTGTTACTTATAAAAAGAACCGAGGGAGCATTAAACAGGGATAAAGTTAAAAACTTATCGAGTTTTAAGATACAATTAATAAGTTAAGATTTTTCTTGATTCTAGCGAAAAATGTCAGAAGTGAGTAACATGTCAATTTTGCAGAGGAGTATGTGCCAAGGCAATCAATTCTGGAGTCAATAATGTTGGATTTCAGAGCCTTATATCGATTAGTTTGGATTTCAGCCGCTAACATGTCAATTTTTTCCCTTGCATTGACTACAGTTACGTTGTTTGAATATTTGTGCACGTCTTCTTTCGTTCTGCAAGTTCTTAATTATAATCCACATGGAATTGCTACATGCTGCTGCATTATTTTTATAGAAGACCAGCAAGATGGACATTTGGTTAAGTCGTCAAAAGTCAAAACAAGCGATCTGTAAGTGGAAGAAGGTGAAAGATAATTACAAAGTTGTGTGAGAAGCATGCAAAGCTTATATGATGTCTTGTGATGTTTTTCTTGGACTAGCTATATCCTTGTAATTATTGTTACATATCAATTTTTAGGTAGGCATAAGAAGTCATTTGTTAACGTTTTTTTTTTCAAAAAAAAAAAAAAAGAATTCATTTCATTTTCTAGTGGAGGAGTCTTTTGGCTGCAGTGTTAGATTTTACCCTCTTTGTAAAGATGTACTCCCTCTGGTTCAAAATATAATATTCAAATAACTAAATTATGCATCTCAAAATGTGAGTTAAAAATTTATCAGTTTTTTCGCACTAATAACATTTTCAATGGAGGGGTTTCCCAATTTTTCTTATATATATATATATATAATTAAAAAAAAGTACTCCCTCTGATCTTAATATAGGACATATTTGAAGAATTGATATTGATCTTAAATATAAGACATATTTTTATATATTTATCAATCTTCTCATAATTTTGTCTGTTGAGGCTCCCTTAACTATAATTACTGAAGAGAGGGAATGAGAGAATTAAAGAAAATGATTAGGGTGCTTTAGAAAAAAAAACATGTCATATTAATTAATTTAACTAACTTTCTTAATCTAATCAAATTATGTAAATATATCTTATATTAAAGAATAGAGGGAATAATACCCAAAAGCGGAGTCATGTTTTTGTTTATTGGAAAAAATAGTAATTTCGGACCTTATATAAGAGTTAGGAAATTATATTTGATCATAATATCTTATCTTTCATCTTTATCATTTGATTATGTAAACCCAGATATGGAGGTTGTTGATGTGAATAATTAGGGATTGTGTAAGCATTTTTTTTCCTTTAGAATAATAAACTAAATTAGTTGCGTATGCTTTTTCTTCATATAATTTGAATGGAACACAGGTTTTGGGGAGAATCATCAAGGTGATCATGGAGCAGGCCAGATGATTGGAAATAAAAATTAGAACAATAAGGACTATTATCATTATGAGCCCAAAAAAAAAAAAAAACTTGGTGATGGACGGAAGCCATATTCTCTCTTACCCTTCTTGAGTTCCTGGAAAAAACTATAAAATTAACCTCACATTGTCACATCTTTCAATTATATTTTCCCACTTTCTTTCTTTTTCAGCTATTGATACTCATGCCAATGTGCCAATGAAAAGTTGCAGGATCTCTAATACCTTTCTCCTCATTACTCTAGTAGAAGCACACATCTTGTGTATGGTTTGCTTGGATTTATATTTGATCCGGGTGCTTTTTAGGTTTTCTCAGTTGAAAATATTACAATTTTAAAAACTTTAAAACCTATAAAATTCATTATACAATTTAGGTATGTACCATGTTGATATTATATTCTCGTTCATATAAGATATGCTATTTTTGCCTAAATGAATTATGAATGACTTTGTCATGTATAAAATCCTTTCCTTAAAACTCTCTCTCTCTCTCTCTATATATATATATATAAAAAGATTACCATAATAGAAAAGAGTTCAACTAATCATTTGAAAACTCTATAATGGTAATAAAGGATTTAAGCCCCTACAAAGAAAATATTATAACCCATCTTTCAAATATTAATCATAGTAAAAATTAATTCTACTGTGACAATAACAAAAATTCTCATTTCAAAACTAAAGTCATCGAGTTTTATATAATATCCAAATAAAGTACGATAATCAAAGTATGCAATCGAATTAGAGTTTACAGAATGTGGGCCCTATGAGTGGCAATATACATCAATTCAACACATAATAAACCACAAGAGGTTATACAAATATACATAGAGATATATCTATGTCTTAAGAGCTCCTCCCGACGCCTTAGTAGGGGAAATATCATCTAAAAAATGTTAAATTGATGGGGTGAGACAAAAGCCTCAGTAACCAGTTATCCAACTCATTACACATGTCGGCATGTGTTCATGAGGTGCCAAATAGAACAATGTATATAACAAATTATTAGAGATATAATTGACAAAAATTCAATATCATAGTTTTATACACAAATCTCATATCAGGAATTATATATATCACAATTACTATATATCAAATATCATATTACAATTCCCATTTGCCTCCCATCAATCCAACCGAACCGCTTTATTTTTGCCGACTAAACCTATGGGTTGAGTTTCTATCCATGTCGCTGGCCACTCAAAAAGCTCACCGGTCACATGATGAGGATCGGCCAAAATCCAAAGAGCACGTGCCCGGACCATATGTCTTTCCCCTCATTGAAGTAGTGGGGTGTCGCAGCCCCTCAATGAATTGGTGGGGCAATCCCTCATTGAACTGGTGGGACAATAGAAAGCCAATCATCGTGCACCAATGGAGGCTATATCACTTGGTAAAATAATTTACTCCATCTCATCCCAAACCCATTATTAGAATAATTTATCAATAATTATTTCAACGGGATTTTCCTAATATTTCCATATTCATATATAAATATATTCATGTTTTTCATTTCAAGTCATAAAATTCCCCAAGGCAAATTTATATCAAAATATTTCACAATATAATGATAACTTTCTCAATCACTATAAACCTTTACTCATTGAAATATCTAATAAATATCCACATACCATTTTCAAATCTCAAAATCATTTTACAAATACTCACAAACAACATACCAACACATATAACAAGTAGAAAGTGATTACCTCTCATCAAAGCAAAATTATAATTACAAACTCATAATCCAAAAGCTCAAATATACGCCAAAAATCAATCTACAACAGTCAATTTATTTTACATTAATAACTCCTTTGAGTTATTAGAAAATTAACTTAACTTAATTCTATAATTTCAAAGTTTTGAATTAATTACTCCCAAAAATTCTAATTTCGCACTAAAAATCCCAATTATTAATTCAATTATTTTCCTTACCTTAATTAACCCATTGAAGTCATTGATTATTATTAATTTTATTTCTTTATATAAAATCCTCAAATTTAAAATAGCTAAATTATAAATCTTTACTTTAATACAAGATGTAACACCCCAAATTTTATATTCACCAAAAATAGATTGTAATTAATTGATATATTCAATAAAATGGTGAATATTCATAAAATTTGGAACTTATGAATTTGAAATATTCATATTCATGAGGAAATGTGCAAATTAATGCAAGAAAGCAATTAGATTACAAAGGTAATAGCATAATCATAATTTTATCAATTTAGCCCAAGATTAATTATTTTCCAATTAATTGGAGTTAATTTCAATTAATCAAGGAAAATGTATAATTGGAATACTCTTGGAGGAATAAATCAAGAATTGTGAAATTAGAAGGAATTAAGCATAATTCATTTAATTGAAGTATGGAAATGATGAAAACAATTTTATTTCCCTATTCTTCCAAATTTTGTCCAACACAAGGAAAATGGAGGGAAAAATTGATTAATGAAATTAAACATGACAAGTGTCATTATCCTATGGAATGAGATTAGTTTATAATTTATTTTCCAAGAGCACATGTCTAATTACAATTAAATATTGCTTCTTGGACAAATAATGATGAAATGGTACACTACTTAAGTGTATGGTTGATTGCAAACTTAGTGTATGGTTGAGTACAAGTTTGGATTAGTTGGAAGAGAACTCATTTAGTTAGAAGAGCAAGAGGGGGGCGGTTTTATGCTAACTAGAAGAGGAAGAAGATAGTTCAAATCCCACTAGAAGCCTAATGACATAGTTAGGAAGAGATGAGACTATTTGCCAAGTGTCACAACAAGATTTAATCTTGGACATCAAGGGCTAAAATGAAAGAAGAGCAATTGGAGATATTTTATTAAGCACATTTCTCTTCCTCCTCCCATGCTCATTTCGGCCAAGGCAAGAAAAGAAGAGAGAGAGAGAGAGAGAGAGAGAGAGCTTTGGAAAACTTGAAGAGTTTGAGAAAAGGAAGAAGAAGGAGCTTAAGGTATGTAATGATTCTTAAGCATTTTTCCTTGTGATCTTGTTAGAAACCTTCCCTAAACTCCTCTTCGTCATTAAATCCATGATCTTGAAGACACAACTTGAGTTCAAGGAGAGAGAGAGAGGTGGACATTGTAATACCCCGAATTTTGGGATTGGAGGCTTGGGAATAAGCCTAAATTGAGTGGACTAGTAAGCCCCAATTTAGTAGATGTTCCAAATCTATTCTCTAATGTTCCTTATATCTTTGGGGCATTAAAGAAAATAAAATGGTTAATTTTGAAGAAAGTGATTATGCTTTCGGTGAAATTGCCTGTGAGGTAGTGAGCTTGTCATGTGATTTTCAATGATCAAATGATGAGAAAAAATTATGAAATTTTACAGGATGAAAGTAGACATCCTAAGTTTTAATTTGATAGGTCATATGAATCAATTAGAGCTATATACAAAAAGATATTAATTTTTGAAGTCAGCACAGAAAAACTGTGAAATTTCTGGAACAATATGCAAAGAATGAAATTCTGGGAATTTTGTGATTCCATTCAGAAAAAGTCTATATTTTTACTTGAAACTAGACTCAATAAGGGTTCTATAGGCTTTGGAATCACTCTAATTCGATTTTTCTAGAATTAGTTATGATGTTTCAAAATTTGGGCAGAAATCTGCAGAATTTTGTAAAATCCGAATTTTGGAAAAATGGTGTAATAAAGTAAATATCATATAATAAATATGATTCTTCTCCTTTCTTCAGCCAAAACCGTGCAGCACAGGTCTGAAATAGAGAGAGAAGATTTGAGATTTTTAGAGAGAGAAGGAGAGGAAAAAGCTTGTAAAGGTAAGTGATTTCTTCGGTAAATCAGTTCCTAATGTGTATAACTCCGCTCCTAAGCTATTCTTCTATGTGATTCAAGGTTTGGAAGCTCATCTTTTGGTGTTTCAAAGGTTAGGGTTTCAGCCAAGAAGAGGAAAATCTAGTGGGAGCTTGAGGTAACTTCCAAACCTTTGTATATTGACTATTCTAACTGCTGTAGACAATTTAATCGGTGAAATTTCGCCGGATTGTCTTTGGTTCTAAAAATGGAAAATGGGTTTGTGGGGCTGTTATGCTGCCCAAATTGATACTAAATGGTAGTTGTAACATAATGGAATAGTCAATAAAGTGGTTAGGAGTAGAAAGAAATGTGTTTACAGAGCCGAAACCGAAAAACCCCAAATTTTCCTAAATTCTTATAAGTTTTAGCCACCTCTAGAAATGGCTTTTAGAGTTGATTTTCAATGATTTGATGGTTCCATTGAATTTAGGAGGGAAAATTAGCTGGGTTGCAGTTGGGAACTTTTTCGGAAAAAGCCTAGAAAGCATAATTACGGAAACGCCCCTAAAACCATAAAGTAGGGCTGCCAATGGCAATTTCATAATTTGACATTGAATTTGATAATTCCGAGTCCAGAAATGGATTCCTTGGGTGAAAATATGTAAGAATAGCCCATGTCGAAATTTCGGGAAAAGTACGGCCGGGCTGGGTCCCTGGGGGTATTTTAGTAATTTTCAAGATAGACTCATATAACCCCAAGAAATACTATGGAAGTGTCTAAATAGTATATTTGACATTGTAGGATCGAATATGGAGCCCTGAGTTGTTTGCACTTAGATCGAGGCACGTGTTTCGAGGTGAAAAAGGGTTAAGGTAGGGGACTTACCTTACTTGCATGTATTTGATATCTTTGCTTGTGTAATGATGTATGTGATTGCTTTACTTGATTGTGTAGAGCATATTTGAATAAATGAAGCTCTGTTTCTGTTTTCGCTGTGGCCATAGTTTTGTTGTATGAAATATTGAGCATGCAGAAATGTCATTATGGGGCATACATCTAGATAAAGCTAACATGTCATACACATAGCATCAATCATGCATGCATTATGGTATCTGTTTCCTACTGAGATTCTCTCAAATCTCACCCTCCCCTACCAACAATTTAACAGAAGACGACAGAAGATATGCAAACAACAATGCAGAGTACCGTACAAGGGGATTACAGTAGTGGAACGAAGACGGGAAGAAATCTCCGTTTCACTGGGATGAGTTTAGACACCCTAGTAGCCTTGTGCGGCACCCTTAATCGTAAGTATAATGTACAAACCCCTATGGGGAATTTATGTAATCATGCACATATTATCAGTATAGTTATGCTATTCCTGTGTTGCCTACCGAACTGCATATCATTTTTCGTAAATAATCTGAAAAAGGTTGAAATTGAGATAAGGGCGTGACAAACATTTAGAGAGAGAAAGCCCAAGATCTCAAGAGATAACTTCATAAATCTTGGATCTATACAAGTATGAAGTTGTTGTTAGTGATTGTTGTTGGATTTAGTGATTTTTGTTAAGTTTGTAAATTTGGAAAAGGGCTAACCCTAAGGGATTATACTGCCCAAATTTCTTTAAATCAAGATTAGAATGTGTTTAAATGAATTAAAAAGGGGTTAGAAGTGAAAAGGAGTATGCTTTAGAAGCTAAAACACAAAAGTATATTTTTCCCTTTTTGGGCCAAAGTTTCTGCCAGTACCAGATCTGGGAGAAGGAGCAGGATTTGCATGAAATATATGGTTTCATTGGATTCAGTAGGTAAAAATAGGTGGGGTTATAGTTGGTCATTTTTTCGGAAAAGGTCGGAAAAGCGTAATTACGAAAATGCCCCTAAAACCCTAAATCGTGGTTGTCAAGGGTATTTTTATAATTTCACACTAAATTTAGTGATTCTGAGCCTGGAAATGGATTCCTTGGGCGAAAATATGTCAGGATAGCCCTAGTCAAAATTTTGAAAAAAACGTGCCATTCGGCCAGGTAGGGAGGGGCCAGGCCGGGGTCCCGGGGGCATTTTGGTAAATTTTCACCATAGACTAATATAACCACAGAAATACTATGGAAGAGTCTAAAATGATACTTGGATAGGTTATGACCTATTTCTTGTATATTTAATATTTTAGGATCGAGTTGGAAGCCGGAAGCGACACATTTTATGAGGCACATTAAAAAGGGATTGTTAAGACTTTGAGGTAGGGACTACCATCCTTTATACACTATCTGAATAATTATATGTATTTGTTACTGTATTTCATGATATGATTGCATCCTAGAGGCACAGTACCTAGTTGTGGTTCGGTACCCAACGACGGTATATCAGAAATCCTAACTGTGGTTCAGTGCCTAGTTGAGGTATATTATAGGAAATCCTAGATGTAATCGGTGACTCGGCTGAGGTACTTATATGTGAATTGAATTGAAGAGGTACTTATATGTGAATCGAATTGAACTTCCATTTTTGCATAATATGGTGCATTGCATATTTAATTTTCACATTTTATATGTTGATCGTATGTCTCTACTGGGATTCCTCAGAATCTCACCCTTTTTTTTTTTAAATAAACATCTCAGTGGGTGCCAGTGGGACGAAAGACAAAGGTGTAGACGCTGAAAAGTGATTGGCATGTATCGCAAGGCAAGTTTAAAGACGGTGGTTATAATTAGTCTATTCTTATGATATTTTGAGGAATCCTGTATATATTAAAATTTCCACTGTATGTTGTAATTCATTTGCGAACGACATTGGATTGTAAATGAATACTTTTATCAGTATAAATGTACTTTTTTGTATGCTCATGAAATTCTGTCTTTATTACGCTTCGATTATCGAAATGGAAATGGGTGTTGACAAAAGATCCAAACTGATCACAACTATAATAATACTTCTAATAATCCAAATAAATAATCTGTCCCAAATTTAATCGGTTAAAAAGTCTAATATATAATTATTTACAGATGAAATTTATAGAAAACTCATTATAAAATATTATACCAATTGAATAATAAAAGTAAACCGATTAAAATTCACTATTAATCATTCTCTACATTTCTATAGTTATATGTTGATAAATCTTAAATTTGCCCAAAATTCTAATCCAAAAATATTCTTTAATCAGCAAGAAATACTATCAAAAGAAAGATAAAATTATTTAAAACATTTTTCATGAGAGAAATTTTGTGATTAGAAGTGATTTTGAGTACTTTATTGATTCTTAAAGATATAAAAATACGCCTACTTGAGCATCACTGTACACCTTCTGCACAACACTTCACGTAACATTTGATGCGTGAAGTGTGTAGGGAGAGGGGATATTTATAATACCCCTCCATGTAACATATAATTTTATATTATTTTATTATATATATATATATATATTAATATAAAAATGTGTAGTGAAGGCACCAACCATGCTAACCATTATAATGTAAAATAATATAATTATTTTATTTTATTATATAATAATATTATATATATATATATATATTATTTTATTATTATTATTATTTTCTATAAATAATTATTTTCAAATTATAATTATATCATAGAAATTAAAAAAAATAAGAATGTTACATCATGCCTATATTCAGCTGATCTATTAAGTAGTTTGTAGTTGTTCATTAATTAATTTTTTGCCTCTCTCTGGCAGAAACACCCCTTTTAAGAAGACTAACTTATATTTTGTTATTGATTGAAGTTGGGGATAGGGGAAAATGAATAGAGACCAAGAGGGGGAATAAAAGAAGAAGAATAGAGAAGAGGGTTAGAGAAATAGAGGGACAGAGATAAGAAAAGCATACAAAATAAGAAAAAGAGGCCATAATGATTGCTATGCCCTCATTCTATTATATAGTATGTGCATACTACAAAGTGATCATGCCCTAATGAAATATCTTAAGGAATATTACATAGGATACAATATTAGCTTTAGAAGTGTTACAATAATGAGACCATAATTATTCTTATCTTTAGGAATATTACAGACTCATTAATCATTCATAAACTAATAACATTTCTCTCACATACTTATCTCATATACCCCATAAATTACAATTGAAAAGTTATTTATAAATATTTCCACTGTTACAAACAAGCACTAAAAAGCCTTCCTCTCGACCGGCGTCTGTGTTGTGCAGAGCACTGAGAGGAGGCAGACGTGGTGGCAAATAGGAATACAGAAGAATTCCTCACGCTTGTTTTATTCTTCTTCCTGAGGTTTTGAGGTGAACTTGTGAATTTGCGTATCTTCTGGTTTGCCTTTTCTTTATCAATATCTTTACAGTTCACCTTCTTTTTCGTCCACTATTCATTAGTTTCAATATGTTTCTTTTATTGCTATTTCTGTTGATTTGGTCTTTCAAAGTTTCATCCGCTTAACTATGACGAACTAGTGATATACTTTCTGGAATATTTTTATAAATGAAACTATTTCTCTATCCTTCGTGTCCCCCTTCTGGGACTTGATCTATCGATACATTTTCTCATACTGTTGTTTGAACTTGTTAATCTTTTTATTTCAAAATTTGTTTATAGGAACATTTTCTCATATATGGTAAATTTGTCTTGCTATTATGATTCCGAACAAAGAAATATTTTCTTTCGCACTTTAATTGAAGGGGTAGAAGATGAGTGACTTATCCGATCATGTTCTTTCCCACATTTTTTCTGCAGTTTGAGCACTGGTGTGTTATTGTCTTGGCAAGGCAAGTTAGGTATTAGTGGTCAATGCTGCTTATGTACACCCTATATGCAGTTTTGAAAAGTAATCTAGTGATGGTGATGGTTTTGAACGATTGATCAGTTTGTTTGTGTATTCTAAAATGATGCAGTGGACATGAAAATTTTATCTACAGTGGAAAGAAAGCAAGAAATATTGGATGGAAATGAAAGATAATTAGGCTTCTTGTTTCACCTGAACATTTAATTCCCAGAAAAAATTATTTCAGTTCTCTTTTTCCCTTTTGGGACCTAATCTATCCATGCTTTTTTTGCTTGCACCATCCTTTGTAGTTGTATATTCTTTATTTTAAATTTGTTCTTCCACTTTTGTATGGTAGGATTGTCTTGTCATTTTGAACGTTTATAAATGTTGAAAATCATGAAGTCTTAAATGAGAATATTCTAGCAACCGGTAGACTTACTAGTCTTTTGTTAGTTGCAATCCTTACTTGACCTTGTTAACAAGAATAGTAAAGTAAATACACCCCATATTTGACTCTTATTTTAAATAACTGACAAGTAAATGTATTTTAATTAAATTCCTTCAATCATGTATCTTTTTCTACTATAATTCTTCCATTAGTGTTGTCTTCCCTGCACGACTAACACCCACAAGTGTTGCATGTTAGTATGCTTGGCTTGAACACACCACTGAACTAATAGACAGTGGCCCTAGCTGAAGGCGTTTTGACCACAAAAGTATGAAGTCTTGAGTTTGAGTGTGTATGAATGCAGAAAACGTCTTTAGGAGAGTTAACCCAGTTGAATCCAACCATACTTGAATCTATCCCAATTAGATAGCCATATTGAGAAGGCACTATTGACATCTCACTGGGGTTGAAGTCTATGCTCTTGAGTTCCTTAGCTTCTCATTCCTAACAAAAAGCAACAACAACAAATTTAGTACAAAAAATTAATTGCTCTAAAGAGTGAATACTTAAATTTAAATTGTCCATATAAAGTTATGGCTAAAAGAATTTACAGTCCAAAAACAGAACACTTGCTAAAAAAATATAATAGGTCATCAGAGTCATGGATACAGTTAAACATTTTTCTGCCAATGTATTGACAAATAAAATAAAAAAATCTTGTTGAATTCTCAGGTTGAGTATATTTAAATACAGCAACCCAGAAACAGAACTTAGAAAGAACACAGTGAAGTAGCTACAAAGGATAAAACACAAATACAAATAATTTTCCCCCTATTGACGCTAATACAAAAAAGGGCTTAAAAGGGTACCTCATCCTTTTGTCCTCATAATGCCTTAGCCAAGGCATGCATTTACCTCAACTACTTTGTCGGCAGAAACTTGCTGACCACAATTACAGAAAAGCAATAACTTCAGATTATAGGAAGAGCCTATAAAATTGTTTCTTAGTTTAAAATTTTGGAGACTACATTATTAGAGTAAGAATAATTCTTGCCCTTCTCCATCATTCAAAGAGTTCTTACCTGATATAACTAATTCCAAGTTGGTTTTGCTGTTTGCATCCAATATATCTATTGAGCTTAAAATTTGTTAAATTAAAACATCTAATTTGTTATTGTTGTTATCTGCCACAACCTTTTTCTGCAGAAGCAAGTGACAATGAATCTTTTAGCTTCTACTAATACATAGAAAAGCAATCATTAGACAAAGCAACCAATAATATATTACCATTTCAACAACATTTTCAAGGTGCCCGGGGAAGATGCAAGATTGTTTGCCCAAATATTCCTTTTTCATCAAGAGTCTTTGTCTCGATCAAGGTCAAATAAGTGTTTTGCACGTTTCAACAGGAACATAAGCAAAGAATGTCTTTATTAGAACATTTAGACCATGTAAATCATTATAACATAATATCTCCACTCCTTAATATAAAATATATTTAACTAATTTAGATATATTAAGAAAATTAGTTAAATCAACTGTTTGTAAGTGTTGTAAAATATTAGAGACAGAAGATAGTAGCATCTTTTTACAAGTCTATTCATCACTCATGCTGTAAAATATGAAGTGGTAAAGATGATAGAATAAAAATTTAAACATAATCATGAGAAATAGTCACCTCCGATGGATGAAAAGTGGCACCCCAACAATGATTAGGGCTGGCTGCTTCATGTGATTAACAAGTGGCGCAGCCAATATTTTTCATTAGGGACATAAGAATTTGGCATACACATCCACCATCTCCAATGTTAAAAATAGAGGAAAATAATTTCAACAAAAATGGGAAGACAGAACAAGAAAAGAGGAAACAAAGCCTACTATATTGTAGACAAAATCTCTTTTTGATGCCAATGACTATAACTTTGGAACTTTTGGGGTGAACCTTGCAAAGTTTGGTAGTCTTTAGGGGCGCTTATTTTCTTATTACAACCATCGACTTTGACTGTATTATCTCAAACGAAAAGATACATGTGCCTGAAAAAAAAATCAATCAATTAATTTGAAGATATACTTCTTATGGAAAATCTAAAACTCCTTATAGCCTTGAATTCAACATTATCCTCCCTTTTCATTATCACAAATATTTGAAAATTAAGAGGAATAATTTCTTGAAGAAATCAAATAGTTCTAAGAACAACAAGAACACTAACCTTAACATATTTGAAGATTGTCGTTTGCTTTCCTTGGTCTGATCTAGGTGAAGATAATGCTCCCTCTATCATGATATGTTTCCTATACATTAATTTTATATATATATATATATATATATAACATTTCCTATATTTTTATTATAGAATGACAGAACAAAAAACCATAGTCCGACAACATTTAGATACCATAACATTCAAATATTCTATTATATAAGTTCACAAAAGGACCAACTTAAAGCACCAAAAAAACTTAAAGCCACGTCATATTAATCCAGTACAGTCATCCAAAATTTAAATAGAAAAAACTACTGAGAAGAAATTCCTTATGTAGAGAGACTTCACTAAGAGGACATCTGGATTTCAACCATTTGTTCCACCACCTGCATTTTTTTAGAAGAATAAAATCACCAACAATTATTCAATTTACGATTCACTTAAAAAATGAGCAAGCCCATTGGATCATTTTGCTTATTACACTCTATATAATCTATCAGCTTATGATAATGTAATGAAGATTTATATATACCTATCAGTTTTGGAATCTCCTTTTCATTCTGGCCTTGAAAGTTGCCAAGGGGACATAAATCCAATCATACATGTTAGTACAGAATTGAAAATAAGCAGCCCTCCATGAACTTTTAAGGATTAAAGTTCCACAAACTCCCCAAAATCCAACAGGAAATCCTAAAATCATGCAGATATAAAATCCAAAAGTTATGAGTTCATCTCCTTCATTTGCATCGATAGTGGGACTGGTCTTGTGATTTTGATCAAAATCATCATTTTTTTAGCATCCTTTTGTGAGTGGCTGGCCACAAAGCCCATGGTTTCCAATGTAACTCTTAGCATCAAATGTTTGAAGTTGAGTAGTTTGTGGAATTTCTCTTGATAAGTTGTTGAAAGACAAGTTCAAGAAACTCAAAAAATTCAAACTTGAGAAGCTTATTGGGATTCCACCAGAAAAAGAGTTACTTGACAAATCAAGTGATTCCAACATTTTAATTTGGCCCATGTCCTTGGGAATCAATCCTGACAGATTATTTCTTGATAGATTCAAGGACGCCAATGCCATAAGTGATGTCATGCTACTGGGAATTTCTCCTGTCAGGTGATTACCAGAGAGATCAATGGCTGTCATTAACCCAAGATTCTTGTCATACTTGACAACTTCCCCTTTCCAATTCAACATTGCATTTTCAATGAAAAGTGCTTCTTCATTATCCGTACTAACTATAAAATAAGAAATGGTATACCTTGGAAATGTTAAATTTGACAAAGCACTCAAGTTATTGAAGCAATGGGGTATAGTCCTAATAATATTGTTCTACGAAAGATCTAAAATTTGAAGAAGTGATAACTTGCATAAACTTGTAGGTATATTTCCATGAAACTTGTTTGCTTGGAGACGCAAAACAATCAATTTGTGCAAGTAATGACCAATCCATACCAGCAACTTTCCATGCAAATTATTCTGGCCATAATCAATGAACTTCAAAGACGGAGAGTCCATTAAAGTTGGTATCTTTCCGGAGAAGTTATTGTTATTTAAATGGATAGTTTCAATTTTCTTCAAAGTACCAATTGAACTTGGTATTTCCCCTGTGAAATTATTGTTTGCCAATATCAAAACTTCCAAGGACATAAATTGCCTCCAACAGTGAGGAAGTTTTCCTGTTAGCAAATTACTTGACATATCAAGATATTCTAATTCAGATTGTAATGTTGCACATAAAGAAGATATGGAGCCTGAGAGCCTATTATTTGAGAGAATCAAGACTACTACTTGTGGTGAAAATTGTGGTATGGGACCTAACAAATTGTTGAAACTGAAATCCAAATAATACATTTCAGATTTTAGTAATGATCTTGGCAATTCTCCATGGATTTTGTTATGGGAAACATTCAAGCATGACAAAGTCAGGAGTAGCCATATCCATTCAGAAATTGAATCTGAAATTGAACCACCAGAAATGTCCAACTCAAAGAGCTCCCTTTGATGTTTGAGCCACATTGGAAAGCCAATGCTAAAATCGCATGACCTCGCAATAAATATTTGCAATTGAAAAGGTGGAACCCATTTTGGACTAAAGTTGAATGAAAGGAAATTATTAGAGACATCCAAAAATGTCAAGTTGGATAAAGTTGATAGATGTCCTTCATTGACCACACCATTCAACTTATTGTCATGCATATACAAGTGTTTCAACGATGAAAGTTCATGGAGTTTGGGGAATGGCCCACTCAGATTGTTATGACTTATATCCAATTCTACAAGATGAAGCAAGTAACCAAGTGATTGTGGAATTGGCCCATTAAGACTAGTATTTGTAAGTAATAGTGAGTACAAGGATGAGAATTTTGAAAAATCCGGAAATGGGCCACTACGGAATACATTAAGTGTTAAGTCCAATGTCTCGATACTATGTTGGGCACAATACAATTGTGGTATCCAATCACTTAATGGACCAGATAAATTGTTGGAGCGTAGATCCAACTCACGCAGTCGACATAAATTAGAGATGGCTTTCGCAACATCATTGTCAAGATGATTATCAAAAAGATGCAAACTTTCAAGAAAAATCGTATTTGTAAAGGTATCTGAAGCAACATGTTGTAAGGATGTTGATGAGAGATACACACTTTTAAGAGAATTCATATTTGAAAAAGCACAAGTAGGAATATGTTGGAAAGGATTCTCTGAGAGATCAATTTCTACCAAGGTTTTGCTAATATTTGACACCCAATATAAGATTGAACTGTTAAGGTCATTATCTGCAAGACTAAGGCTTGTGAGAGAAGTGGAATAATTACTGTGGAGGAAGGATTTGGGATTGACTTGAGGTAGAACACATCCATCTAAGCTAAGCTCAAGTAGAGAGGACATTTTTGACAATGATGAGTGCCAATCAAGTGCTTGACTTAGATGTAACGAAGACAAATCAAGATGCCACAAAGAAGGAAGCTAGGAAATCCACTTAAGATCATTTACAATCAAATTATCGTTTCCATCAAGGTCAAGAGTTTCTAAATTAGATAGATTTCCTAGTTGATGAGAAATAATGCCAGCAAGATCTGCATCTGAAAGTATCAACTTTCTTAATTGAGGAGCTTTTCTTGATAAAGTTGATTGCCAATCAATAGCTTGACTTAGATTAACTCGAGACAAATCAAGATGTCTCAAAGAAGAAAGGTTAGAAATCCACTCAAGATCATTTGCAATCAAATTAACATTATTCCCAAGGTCTAGAGTTTGAAGATTAGATAAAGTCCGCAATTCATGTGGAATAGCACCACCAAGACGAGCATTTGAAAGATATAACTCTCTTAATTGATTAAGAAAACCAATGCATTTTGGAATTTTGTTACCTCCAAAATAGTTCAAGCTGAGGTCTAAGTGAGTTAGATGTTGCAAATCACATAGTGAAGAATCGATTTTACCTCCATTATATGAGACTTGCAGCTTGATGACATGACCTGTCAAATAATTGCAAGAAATTCCATTCCAGTTGCAACAATCAGCTTCATGTTTCCATGAGGAAAGAATTCCGAAATCATAAGTGAAATCAGCTTTCAACTTGAGAAGAGCTTGCTTGTCTGTTTCAACACAACTCTTTATGTTGGAATTTCCTGCACACATAAAGACGCAGAAGGCTACAATCAAGAAGTAGATATTGAAAGTGTGGCTAGACATGTTGATCACCATGCTTGTGATTCTTTTGGATGATAAAACGAATTATGTGATTTAATAGACAAAAAATATTCCATACTTTTCCAACAACTACATTTTCCCACGTGGATTCATAACCACAATTTCACGTGATTACATTGAATATCGCTTTTACAGTTACGTTTGCCATACGAAAAGGATTTATGGTAGACTTTACAGTCAATCAAACATATTTATGCAATACATATAATTATGTATACTATTTAAAATCAATATTTAAAAGGATCAAATAACAGAAACATTTATGTTCTTATATTAACTAATGTGTTGGTAACTTTAGGTGGACTGAGATTTTATTTTTATTTTTATTTTTTGACTTGTAAAATGATTTTAATCCTTTTGAATCATTTCTGTCAAATAATTAGTATTTGAAATAAGTCAAATTCATTTAAAGTAATAGTTAGTAATAATTATGCACCGTGCAAATAGGTCTATAACAAAAAACAAACGGTTAATTAGCATCAAAATTCCACTGCTAAACTTAATGATGTAAATCCATTGTTAAATAATTAGTGACAGTCTATTTGACAGCGAAATCATTCAATTCCATCGCTAATCCACTATCTTTTCATAGATATTTGACTAAGTATTCTATTGTTGATAGCTTTGTAAACTAATTATATAAAAGTTTTTTTATATAAGTGTGAGGTCGTAAACTCAATTCCCATCTCACTTATAATTTCATGTCATTAATGTCTTATATAATTAAACAAAAAAGTTTTCCACTTCGACTTTTCAATCCCAATCTCACGTAACCGTGACCATACGAGCCTCTATGAGTACTTTATTTGTTAGCCACTTGCATGAGTATTCTTTGGGTTGGAAGAATTGTGCCATAACTGGAGGATTGTTTAAAAAGTCATGTTCTAGCTCTAAATTAATAATAACTTGTCGGTCACTTGAAGTTTTGTTGGGGGCGTAAACTTTTGCCGCACTCTTGGGGTTTGTTTGATATGAGGGGAGGGGAGGGAAAGTTGGCGGAGGGAAAATTTTTTCGAGTTGAATTTAAAAAAAAAAATTAGAGAAGTGGGGTTAAAAGATTTTAATTAATTTTTCTTACTCTTTTATCTTATATATTCTCTTTATTAAAATTTTATCACCCCACTTGTTCAATCTTTTAAAATTCAATTCATAAAAATTTTTCCTTCCCTCCCTTCCCTTCCAAATCTCTCACACCAAACAGACCCTTTGGGTCATAGGGTTGTCTTTGTCATTAATTCTTTTCCATGACATTGTTTAATATTTTTAGACCATCTACAAATATATATTTCATATTTTTATTATAAAATTTTTAACATATAAATGTTAGTTATTATTCCTATAAATATAGTTATATAATAATTAATTGTGGAAGTCATATTATTTTACAAGAATAAAAAATTATATGTTTGTTTAATTTGTTTAATTACATAATAAAATCAATGAGAATCTAAATAAATGTTGAACATATGGGTATTCTCCAAGGCAACAAGTAATGGTCAATTCTGGGTTTAGTTAGTTAGGGTGATTTTTGTCAATACCCGTTTCTATTTTGATAATTGAAGAGTAATAAAGACAAGATTCTGTAGGCATACAGAAAAGTACCATTATACTGATAAAAGTATTCGTTCACAATCCCAATGTCGTTCGTCAACAAAATACAGAAATACAGCGGAAATTCTAATGTTTACAGGATTCTTCAAAATATCTTAAACATAAACTAATTATAACCACTAGCCTTGACCTTGCCTCGAGACATGTGCCAATCACTTCTTGGCATCTACGCCTTTGCCTTTCGTCCCACTGGCACCCGCTAAGATGTTTATTTTAAAAATAAGGTGAGATTCCGAAGAATCCCCGTAGAGACATACGATCGACATATAAAATATGAAAATTAAATATGCAATGCACCATATTAGGCAAAAATGAAAGTTCAATTCGATTCACATATAATTACTTCAACCGAGTCATTGACCACAGCTAGGATTTTTGATAGTGTACCTCAACTTAGTCATCGACCACAGCTAGGATTTTTGATGTAACGTTATTGGGCACTGAACCACAACTATGTACTGTGGCTCTAGCACACAATCATATCACGAAATACAATAACAAATACATACAATTATTCACATAGTGTATGAAGGATGGTAGTCCTGACCTCAAAGTTTTATCAATCCCTTTTTAATGTGCCTCGTAAAACATGTCACTTCGGCCTCCGACTCGGTCCCAAAATATTAAATGTACAAGAAATAGGTTATAACCTATCCAAGTATCATTTTAGACTCTTCCATAATGTTTCTTGTGGTTAAATTAGTCTATGGGGAAAATTTACCAAAATGCCCCCGGGACCCCGACCCGGCCTTGCCCTGCCGTACCCGGCCCGATGGCACGCTTTCCCAAAATTTTGATTAGGGCTATCCTGATATATTTTTGCCCAAAGAATCCATTTTCAAGCTCAGAATCACTAAATTCAGTGTCAAATTATGAAAATACCCTTGACATCCCCGATTTAGGGTTTTAGGGGCGTTTTCGTAATTATGATTTTTCGGCCTTTTCCTAAAAATTGACCAACTGTAACCCCACCTATTTTTGCCCACTGAATCTAATAGAACCATCTATTTCATGAAAATCGAGTTCCTACCCCCTGTTTTGACCTTGACCGAAACTTTGCCAAGAAAAATGGAAAAATGGAGTTTTGTATTTTAACTTCCAAAACTTGTACTTTTCCACTTCTAATCCTTCATTAACTCATTTAAACACACCTTAACCATGATTCAAAGAAATTTGGGCAGCACAACCCCTTAGGATTAGGGCTTTTCCAAATTTACAACTCAACAAAAAATCACCAAATCAACAATAAACTTCAATATCAACTTCATAGAAGTATAGATTTGAGTTTGGTGTAGTTACCTCTTAAGCTTCTTGAATCCTCTCACTCTATGCGTCCTCTCCTCTCTCTCTTGGAGCTCAAATGTGTCTTCTAAAATATGGATTCCATGAAGAAGAGGAGTTTAGAGAAGGATCTAAGGACTGCTACAAGAAATTGCTTAAGAGACATCACTCACCTTAAGTTCCTTCTTCTTCTTCTTCTCTCTAGCTCTCAAGAGTTCTCCAAGCTCTCTCTCTCTCTCTCTCTTCTTTCTCTTGGTGTGGCCGAAATGCACAAAGGGAAGGGAAGAGGAAGTGTTTTAATCAATTGCCTCTTCTTTCCTCTTAGCCCTTGATCTTCCAAGATTAAATCTTGTGGTGACACTTGTCAAGAACCATACTTCCACCTATACCTCCTTCATAATTACTCCATTTGGCTTCCCTTAACATTGGACTATTTTTTTCTCCCTTGGTTAGCCTCACAAAAACCGTCCCCCCTTAATGCTTCATAACCAAGTTTCTTTTCTCCAACTAAATCCAATCTTGCATTCAACTAGGCACCCAATTAGTGAATTGAGTTTACTCCGTGTCATTCCCATCATGCATTCAATCATGCCTTCATGTAGTGTACACTCAACCTTGCATACATGTGGTGTACCATTGTCATCATGACTATGTTCATGTAGCAATTAGACATGTGCTCTTGGAAATTAATTATAAGTTAATCTCCTCTTTATATGATAATGACACTTGGCATAACATGATTCAAATAACTATTTTCCTCTCCAATTTCCTTAAGCTAGGCGAAAATATCAAGAAGAAAGGGAAATAAAATTTGTTCCAACATTTTCCATAATTCTCGTAATTGAATTATGCCCAAGTCCTTTTAATTTCACAATTCTTGATTTATTCTTCCAAGAATATTCAATTTATATATTTTCTTTTATTTTCCTTGATTAATTGAAATTAACTTCAATTAATTGGAAAATAATTAATCTTGGGCTAAATTGGCAAAATTATGATTTTGCTAACACATTCATAATTTAATTTCTTTCTTAAATTAATTTTCCCATTTGCTCATGAATATTCACCAATTTATTGAATTTTTTAAATAATTATAATATATTCGGTGAATATAAAATTTGGGATGTTACAATTTTATCCTAAATTTTCTATATTTATAAAAAAATATTTTTTTATGTTATATGATTTAAATGAAACATGCTTAAACTTTAAAATCTTTATTATAAATTAGATTAAATTGACAACTTAAAATATTTTTTATTTTTATACAATATAAAATGACATCTATATTTATGTAAGGAGTATATATTCTATTACTTTTCACATTATCATGGATATTCATCAAAGACATGATATTGTGTATGCTAAGAATTCATACTTCTTCAGCTCTTTATTGTAAGGTATCAATTAGAAGTAATTTTTGGTCTTGCGTAAAAGACAACAATTGCCGTATCAATTACTTTTTTCCACTTTACCCTTATAGTTAATTGAGGTTTAAATTTGTAAAAATTAAGTCACATAATTTAAAGAGGGGTCAAGTGGAAAATGATTTATCAATTTAGAACAAATTTAATGATTTAACTATCATTTATTATTCTGCGAGAATTAGTAGTTGGTGACTTGATGCCTTATAATAAGAATTAGAGAGAGTATATTTTTATTATCAATATAATTTTTTATATGAACATAATAAAAAAATAAACTATCATTTAATGTTTGACTCTTTGACTTATAAATAATTTAAATGCTTTTGAACAAGGTCATTTTCATGTATTATTATTAGTGGGGACTGGCTATGGGGAGGGGTAATTAATAGTTAGTAATAATTAAAATAATTTAAATAAATTTTGGATTAAATATATATGAACAAAAATATTATTGGTAACCGATTGATCAACCGTTTATTTTAACACTGTTTCTGTAATATCCTGAATTTTGAGATTGGAGGGTTGAGAATAAGCCTAAATTAAGCGGACTACTAAGCTCCGGTTTAGCAGATGTCCCAAATCTATTCTCTAATGTCTCTTATATCTTTGGGGCATTAAAGAAAATAAAATAGTTAATTTTGAAGAAAGTGATTATGCTTACGGTGAAATCGCCTATGAGGCAGTGAGTTTGTCATATAATTTTGTATGACCGAATGATGAGTAAAAATTATAAAATTTTACAAGATGAAAGTAGACATCCAAAACTTTAATTTGATAGGTCATATGACTCAATTAGAGTTATATACAAAAAGATATGAATTTTTGAAGTCAGCACAAAAAAACTGTGAATTTTCTGGAATAGTATGTAAAGATTAAAATTCTGGGACTTTTGTGATTCCAGAAAGCAAAAGGCTATATTTTTTCTTGAAACTACACTCAATAAGGGTTCCATATCCTTTGGAATCACTCTAATTCTATTTTTCTAGAATTAGTTATGATTTTTCAAAGTTTAGGTAGAAATCTGCCAAAACTTTATAAAAATCCGAATTTTGGAAAATTAAACAATTGATTAAAATATTATAATATAAATGATAAAAAGCAAATCATCATCTTCCTCCCAGTATTTCAGACGTGAGCAGCAGCCATAAGGATAGAGAGAGTTGTGTTCTTTTAGAGAGAGAAGGAGAGAAGAAAACTCACGAGATAGGTCGATTTCTTCTATGAATTCGTATTTAACATGTATAATCCTTCTCCTAAGCTTCTCTTATATGTGATGTAAGTTATTTGAAGCACAAATATTGGTGTTTTGAAGTTAGGGTTTTCAGCCACAAGAAAGAAAAGCCAGAAGGAAGAAGAGGTAACTTCTAAACTTCGTATATTGACTATTCTGGCTGTTGTAGACAATTTAATCGGTGAAATTTCGCCGGATTGTCTTTGTTTCTGAAAATTGGAAAATGTGTGTTGGAAATGTTATGCTGCCAAAATTGGGTTTAAATGGTAGTTATAACTCAATTAAATAGTTAATAAAGTAGTTGGGAGTAGAAAGGAGCACGTCTGCAAAGTCGGAATTGAAAAACCCCAATTTTCCCCGGAGTTCTTATAAGTTTCAGCCAGCTCTAGAAATGGGTCTTAGAGTTGGATTTTCAATGATTTGATAATTCCATTGAGTTCAGGAGGGAAAATTAGGTGGGGTTACAGTTGGGCACTTTTTCGGAAGAGAACGAAAAAACATAATTACGAAACGCCCCTGAAACCCTTAAAGTGGGGTTGTCAAGGGTATTTTTGTAATTTTTCATTGAATTTGATAATTCCGAGTCCGGAAATGGATTCCTTGGGTGAAAATATGTTAGGATAGCCCAGGTTAGAATTTTGAAAAAAGTACAGCCGGACCAAGTACGATGGGGCCGAGTCCCCTGGGGTATTTTAGTAATTTTTCAAGATAGGCTCATATAATCCCCAGAAACACTATGGAAGTGTCTAAATAGTACATTTGACATTGTAGGATTGAATATGGAGCCCCGAGTTCCTTGCACGCAAATCGAGGAGAAAAGCTTGAGGTAAGGGACTTACGTTAGTTGCATGTATTTGATATCTTTGCTTGTGTAATGATGTATGTGATTGCTTTACTTGATTGTGTATAGCATATTTGAATAAATAAAGCTCTGTTTCTGTTTTCGCTGTGGCCATAGTCTTGTTACATAAAACATTGAGCATGCATAAATGTCATTGTGGGGCATGCATTTAGTTAAAGCTAACATGTCATACATATAGCATCTATCATACATGCATTATGGTATTTGTTTTCTACTGAGATTCTCTCGAATCTCACTCTCCCCTACCAACAATTTAGACATGAGACGACAGAAGACATGCAAACAACAATGCAAAGTACCATATGAGGGGATTGCAATGGTGGAATGAAGATGAGAAGAAGTCTCTATTTCACTGGGATGGGTTTAGATACCCTAGTAGCCTTGTGCGGCTACATTATTTGAATTTATCAGGTATGTACCCCTTGGGGGAAATTATGTAATTATGTACATATTATCAGTATATTCATACTAATCCTATGTTGTTCACCGAACCGCATATCGTTTTCCGCAAATACTCTAAAAAAGGTTGAAATTGAGATAAGGGTTTGATAGTTTAATTTCCTCTTAGTCTTCATCAAGCAGTTGTGAAATTTGAGTATTCAAAGAAGGTATATATATAGGTTTATGGTTTTTGTTTGTAATTATTTAAGAAATCTTTTATGTTTGATATATTTTTTTATAAAAATATGGGGTTAAGGGGAAAAAATACCCATAAACTTTTATCAAAAGTGTATCCACCACCATAAATTTTTTTTGGGAGCACAAGTAGCCATGAACTTTCAAAATGAGGGCAAAAGTGACACTTCCATTAAAACTAACTAACGGTCGTTAACTCTAGCGCAAAAGTATCAAAATACTCATATCTAAAAAAAAGGTTAAAGGGCAAAAATTGTCAACACCCGTTTCCATTTCAATAATCGAAGAGTAATAAAGACGGAATTCAATGGGCATACAGAAAAGTACAATTATACTGATAAAAATATTCGTTTACAAACCCAACGTCGTTCGTTTACAATTCCGATATTGTTCATCGACGGAAACAGAAAATACAGCGGAAGTTTTAATATTTACAAATTATCCAAAATATTAAGGCATAGACTAAAGCATAACCACGTTCATATCCTCGCCTCGAGACACGTGCCACTCACTTTTTGGCGTCAACGTCTTTGCCCTTTGGCCCACTGGTACCCGCTGAGGTGTTTATTTAAAAATAGGGTGAGATTCCGAAGAATCCCCGTAGAGACATAATATCATTCATAGAAAATGCGAAAAGTAAATATGTCATGCGCCAAGGTATGCACAAATTAATGAACAATATAAACACATCATCGTCATGTATACATGAGTAAGACCCAGCCCCACAATCTACACCGGTTGGACTTCTGCCAACTCCCAGTGTAAGTGCACCTCTGGCACTAACAGCCCCTCTCTAGGCAAATCATGTTATTAATAAAGTGCATTAACAAAACAATGGCATCCACACAATCACATAACTTATGGCATAGTGTATGAAGGATAATGTCCCTACCTCAAAGCTTTGATATCCCCTATTTAATAGTGTCTCGTAAAGCGTGCTGTCCCGGCGTCCGACTCGGTCCTAAAATATTAAATGTACCAGAAATAGGTCATAACCTATCCAAGTATCATTTTATACTCTTCCATAGTGTTTATTGTGGTTATATTAGTCTATGGTGAAAATTTACAAAAATGCCCCCCGAGAACCCGGCCCGGCCCCGCCGTACCTGGCCCGATGGCACGTTTTCCCAAAAATTTTGACTAAGGTTATTCTGACTTATTTTCACCCAAGGAATCCATTTCCGGGCTCAAAATTGCCAAATTCACGGTCAAATTACGAAAACACCCTTGACAGCCCCTATTTAGTGATTTCAGTGGCGTTTTCGTAATTATGCTTTTTCGGCCTCTACCGAAAAAGAGCCCAACTGTAACCCCACCTATTTTTGCCCATTGAATCCAGTGGAACAATTTATTTTATGAAAATCCAACTCCTTCCCTTAGATCTGTGATGGCCGAAATATTGGTCAAAAATTTGAAAAATGGAGTTTTGTGTTTTAGCTTCTAAAACTTGTACTTTTCCACTTCTAATCCTACATTAATTCATTTAAACACTTCATAATCATGATTTAAAGGATTTTGGGCAGCATAACCCCTTAGGATTATGACTTTTCCAATTTTACAACTTAACCAAAAATCACATAAATCAAACAACAATCACCAACAACAACTTCAATACACAAAGAAGTTGAGATTTTGGAGATTACCTCTTGATCCTTGGTGTTTCTCTCTCTAGGACGTCCTCTCTCTCTTCTCCTTGAGCTAAGAATGAGTCTTCAAGATCATAGATTCATGAAGAAACATGGTTTAGAGAAGGATCTAGGGGAAATGTTACAAGGAAAACTTAAGAATCAACTCTTACCTTAAGATTTCTTCTTCCTCTTCCCTCTAACTCTTCAAAGTTTCTCCAAACTCTCTCCCTCTCTATGTTGGACAAAAATGCATGAAGGGAAGGGAAGAGAAAGCCTTCATAAAAATGCTCCCTTGATTCCCAACCATTGATCTCATCTAAGGTTGTTATGGTGACACATGTCAACCACCATATTTGCCTCCATGCTTGCACCATACTTCCCTTTTGTGTGCACTCAACCTTGCCATGCTTCCCTTTTGTGTGCACTCAACCTTGCCATGCTTCCCTTTTGTGTACACTCAACCTTAATTATCATTTCCTTCTCCCTTGGTTGGCCAAAAACGTGCTCCCTCTTATGCTCCAACTAAATCAAGTGTTCCTTCCATTTACTCAAGTCAATTGGTGCAAAAGTTGGCTACCTAACCTTATGACATAAGTAAGGACTTATGACACAACAATTATCTCCATCATCTTTCATGTGGTGTTGACACTTGGTCTCATTGGATTTTGACACTTGTCTTCTCCTCCTTCATCCCTTAATTTCTAAAATAATTAAGAGAAAAAGGAAGATTACTTTATTTCTTAAATTTTCGGAATAATGCCAATTCTGGTAGATTTTCTGCCTTAACTTTGAAAAATCATAACTAATTTTGTAGACATAATTTTAATGTGATTCCAAAGCTTATGGAACCCTTATTGAGTCTAGTTTCAAGAAAAAAATATGGGATTTTACTTAATAGGATCATATTATTCCCAGATTTTCAATCTTTGATCGCTGCTCCAGAAACTTTCCAGATTTTCTGGATCAACTTCGAAAATTCATATCTTTTTGTACATAGCTTCAATTGAGTCATATAACCTATCAAAGTAAAGCTTAGGATGTCTACTTTCACCCTATAAAAGTTCATAATTTTCGGTCATCATTTGGTCTTCCAAAACTATATGACAATCTCACTGCCTCATAGGCGATTTCATTGAAAACACTATTCGACCTTTAATTTTCAATATTTAATTCTTTTGGCCTTAAATATTCACCATTTCATTGAATATATATAATAATTACAATATATTCTTGGTGAATAAAATTTGGGATGTTACAGTTCTCCCCCACTTAATTAAATTTCGTCCCCGAAATTTTCTACGCTTATATAGCTATAAACTCCGGGTAACTCTTCTTCATACTTTCTTATGTTTCCCACGTAGCCTCTCTAGGTGATAACCCTCTCCAGACGACCTTGACAAATAGAACGCTCTTATTTCTGAGCTGCTTTTCCTGCCAATCGATGATTCGGTCAGGCATGACTTCATAAGTCAAGTATTCACACAATTTCCATAACTTCGTACTCTATTACATGTTCTGGATCAGGTTGTTACTTTTTCATTTGGGAACCATGAAAACGTCGTGTAGCCTACTTAGACTCGGTGGCAAAGCGATACGGTACGCACTTTGAGGTTTTTTCTCCTCCTTTGTGCATCAACAATGTCAGGCTGATTAAATAGGAGTCCCACAGGAATCTCCATAATACCTGACTACACTCAAAATTAGTGTTTCTCTATGCCACGCCTTGGTCCTATTCCACTTGAATCATTCAGAGCCATAGAAACTCTTATCAAAACCCCTTTAATATGGAACTTATTACAACGCACCATCGTTGAGAGCCAACGCTCCTGTAGCTCTATTCTACAGTTCAATGTCACGGTGACTGCACTTTAGGGTTAGTCATCACAGTGGCTGCACTCTAGGGTTTGTCGTCACGGTGGCTCCACTCTAGGGTTCTGTCATCACGGTGGCTCCACTCTAGGGTTTGTCGTCACGGTGGCTCCACTCTAGGGTTCTGTTGTCACGGTGCTTCACACAGGCGCCCATACACCTAGTCAGCCCCCCTCCGGTCAGAATTTTCCTTAGGTAGCCCTCTCCGTTCAGATTTTACCATAGGTAGCCCTCTCCATTCAGATTTTACCGTAGGTAGCCCTCTCCGATCAGATTTGACCGTAGGTAGCCCTCTCCATTCAGATTTCACCATAGGTAGCCCTCTCCGTTCAGAACTTTCACTCTTTGTGGTCGCAGTACAACTCCACAACTACGCCATAAAGGCAATATTTTCATATTCAAAGCAAACATTATTACCATCTGCTTAAGATTATGGATGGGATAGTTCGATTCCTGAAGCTTCAGCTGACATGATGCATACGCCCTCAATCGGCTTGCATCAATTCTCATCTCAATCAATGCCTGCTTGCATCCGGGACTCAATTCCCTTCCCAATCCATGCCATCTAACATTAGTGGAGACAACAAAGGCTCACTATAGATATGGGATTATCAACGTTGGTACTTTAATAAATTTTCATCATCAGCTCTCTGAAGCTCCCCTCACAATCATCATCCCATGCATAATGTTGAGTTCTGAAAAATTTCAATATAAACATCTCATCCTTTTTATTGTCACACCCCGCACTTCCCCCGCACTTCCCCATTCCCAGGGACTACGAGCAGACTACGAGCGTGGACTCACCAGGAATTTGCGGCCCCTCCAACTCAACCGCATTTCTTTTGCCTCCTGTAGCCTCAAACACACGACCCTGAGGGCATAAGGTCGTTGTCCTAACTAAGGCTACTACCATTGAGCTACTCATAATAATCAATAGGACTCAGAACACTGCGTATCACAATCACAGTTTTCGACCTTCTCGGTTCAGTACTGATTCCACTTTACCAGGGTCCCTTAGGATCCCTTGCCACGAGACTACTTGGCCCAAAAGTCTATCTTCTAAAAGCCAGATCCCACATTTGCTTACCCCATTAATTGGATCCCACATGACCTTCATAGTAATACACCATCGTTCATAGAACATGGATAATGTATATGCCTTTCACCATATAATGTAATATTATACTAACACATAACTCAGTTCAGTCGGAAATGTGTTCGGAGCCAACCATTGTTGCAATCCCTTACACATTCCGTACCTCAGTCCTCGACTAGGCATATAATGTACCCGAAGGCACTGCCCGTAGGCATTATTCATCAGTGTACCTGAAGGCACTGTGTAGCATACATATTACATAAGATGGCATATACAAAGCATATAAACATTCACATAGTGTATGGAGGATAGAGTTACTACATTGACCCTTCCTGGATAATATTGAATTTTTAATCTTCCCCTGGTCCGGGTTCCACTACATCTCTCGCAGCTCATTACTATGATCCTTGATCATTACATACCACTTATTATCGATAATGTATGGTTCAATGTACCCGTAGGTACTCAATTCAGTTCAGTGTACTCATAGGTACTATATTAGAGGTACCCATAGGCACTATGCATCAATTTCGGTAAGTCCACCCCCTGTCAGTAAGCCCAACCCAGGCCCAAGGGACATGGTTTCTCACTATATGGCTAGCAACAATGCCAACACGTCTCATTTCTAGAAGATCTCTGCTCGCTACAGCTATCATCCCGATACCGCTTTTTTTTCATTGCCTCCAGAAGGAACTTCCTGATTCTTACATCTCTAGGTAGGATTCCCACAACCAAACACATCCTTCTAGTTGTCACTTCTGTCAAGATGCAAGCTCAACAAGTCGTTCTAACTACTGTACATCACGATATTAATTCTGATACTATTATCAGAATAGTTACTACTGGCACTCTGATAACGTCATTACGTGTATCGATTCTTTGATCCAGCGCACTAGTCTCGCTGATACTGTTGACTGGGCACTGTACCTCCTTAGCTTGTGCTGATTCTATTGTCCTCTGATACCGTTAACACTATTCTGATACCGCTGACACCATTCTGATACTGCTATCACAAGTGCGTTTATCGTTTTCATATGTACAGGAACCACCAATACCATCAACTGGGTACTGGTACTACTTCTGCATGCATTGATACTACTGATACCACCCTGATATCACTGTATCATTTTGATACCACTGATACCATCGATACCATACTGATATCATCTCCAGGTGCACCAGTACCACTGATATGGCAATCTGGGTACTGATATCATTTCTGAGTACTCTGATACCCCATTCCTTGATATCGAGTTTACCATCTCGATACCGCTCAGTCACGAACCTGCTCCCTTGGTATCCTCGTCTCTACACCGTCAAGGAATGCTAAGTACCGGTCTCCCGGGGTATCGTGCTCCTGCAGTGCCCTGCGACACTTGGCCTTGGAAAAGTATGATAACTCCATGTTCGGATGTAGGTTATACGACACCTGTACCAGCTCTATCTGAGACTCGCGGTCACTCGCCTCATCCGATAGAATCTCCTCTGGTTCGTAGTCGGAATCCCACTCTGGGTACTCCTCTGGCCCATCTTCGATCTCGCCAACCTCTGTCACTCCTGGGGATGTCAACCTTGGCTCCGGACTGTACTCGGGCAATCTCAGAACGCTCTTCCGTGCTGTGTACCTATACCAACGTACCACCATTTTCGAAGTATTCGATCGTTGGTCCTCGGTACGGAATAAGCTGGTTCACCGTCGCCTCGCTGTGACCATTAACCATGATCACAATCATCGGCTCACTCGGACCATCCATGAATATAGGCGCACTCGGACTATCCATGATGTCCTCTCGCCGTGCAAACAAAAACTTATCAGTATACAATTCTGATAATGCCAGAACCGCTTATTAGCTCTGATACCAAAAATGTCAACACCCGTTTCCATTTCGATAATCGAAGAGTAATAAAGACGGAATTCAATGGGCATATAGAAAGTACAATTATACTGATAAAAATATTCGTTTACAAACCCAACGTCGTTCGTTTACAATTCCGATATTGTTCGTCGACGGAAACAGAAAATACAGCGAAAGTTTTAATATTTACAAATTATCCAAAATATTAAGGCATAGACTAAAGCATAACCACGTTCATATCCTCGCCTCGAGACACGTGCCACTCACTTTTCGGCGTCAACGTCTTTGCCCTTTGGCCCACTGGTACCCGCTGAGGTGTTTATTTAAAAATAGGGTGAGATTCCGAAGAATCCCCGTAGAGACATAATATCATTCATAGAAAATGCGAAAAGTAAATATGTCATGCGCCAAGGTATGCACAAATTAATGAACAATATAAACACATCATCGTCATGTATACATGAGTAGGGCCCAGCCCCACAATCTACACCGGTTGGACTTCTGCCAACTCCCAGTGTAAGTGCACCTCTGGCACTAACAGCCCCTCTCTAGGCAAATCATGTTATTAATAAAGTGCATTTACAAAACAATGGCATCCACACAATCACATAACTTATGGCATAGTGTATGAAGGATAATGTCCCTACCTCAAAGCTTTGATATCCCATATTTAATAGTGTCTCGTAAAGCGTGCTGTCCCGATGTCCGACTCGGTCCTAAAATATTAAATGTACCAGAAATAGGTCATAACCTATCCAAGTATCATTTTATACTCTTCCATAGTGTTTATTGTGGTTATATTAGTCTATGGTGAAAATTTACAAAAATGCCCCCCGAGAACCCGGCCCGGCCCCGCAGTACCTGGCCCGATGGCACGTTTTCCCAAAAATTTTGACTAAGGCTATTCTGACTTATTTTCACCCAAGGAATCCATTTCCGGGCTCAAAATTGCCAAATTCACGGTCAAATTGCGAAAACACCCTTGACAGCCCCTATTTAGTGATTTCAGTGGCGTTTTCGTAATTATGCTTTTTCGGCCTCTACCGAAAAAGTGCCCAACTGTAACCCCACCTATTTTTGCCCACTGAATCCAGTGGAAAAATTTATTTTATGAAAATCCAACTCCTTCCCTCAGATCTTTGATGGCCGAAATATTGGTCAAAAATTTGAAAAATGGAGTTTTGTGTTTTTGCTTCTAAAACTTGTACTTTTCCACTTCTAATCCTACATTAATTCATTTAAACACTTCATAATCATGATTTAAAGGATTTTGGGCAGCATAACGCCTTAGGATTATGGCTTTTCCAATTTTACAACTTAACCAAAAATCACATAAATCAAACAACAATCACCAATAACAACTTCAATACACAAAGAAGTTGAGATTTTGGAGATTACCTCTTGATCCTTGGTGTTTCTCTCTCTAGGACGTCCTCTCTCTCTTCTCCTTGAGCTAAGAATGAGTATTCAAGATCATAGATTCATGAAGAAACATGGTTTAGAGAAGGATCTAGGGGAAATGTTACAAGGAAAACTTAAGAATCAACTCTTACCTTAAGATTTCTTCTTCCTCTTCCCTCTAACTCTTCAAAGTTTCTCCAAACTCTCTCCCTCTCTATGTTGGATGAAAATGCATGAAGGGAAGGGAAGAGAAAGCCTTCATAAAAATGCTCCCTTGATTCCCAACCATTGATCTCATCTAAGGTTGTTATGGTGACACATGTTAACCACCATACTTGCCTCCATGCTTGCACCATACTTCCCTTTTGTGTGCACTCAACCTTGCCATGCTTCCCTTTTGTGTACACTCAACCTTAATTATCATTTCCTTCTCCTTTGGTTGGCCAAAAACGTGCTCCCTCTTATGCTCCAACTAAATCAAGTGTTTCTTCCATTTACTCAAGTCAATTGGTGCAAAAGTTGGTTACCTAACCTTATGACATAAGTAAGGACTTATGACACAACAATTATCTCCATCATCTTTCATGTGGTGTTGACACTTGGTCTCATTGGATTTTGACACTTGTCTTCTCCTCCTTCATCCCTTAATTTCTAAAATAATTAAGAGAAAAAGGAAGATTACTTTATTTCTTAAATTTTCGGAATAATGCCAATTCTGGCAGATTTTCTGCCTTAACTTTGAAAAATCATAACTAATTTTGTAGACATAATTTTAATGTGATTCCAAAGCCTATGGAACCCTTATTGAGTCTAGTTTCAAGAAAAAATATGGTATTTTACTTAATAGGATCATATTATTCCCAAATTTTCAATCTTTGATCGCTGCTCCAGAAACTTTCCAGATTTTCTGGATCAACTTCGAAAATTCATATCTTTTTGTACATAGCTTCAATTGAGTCATGTGACCTATCAAATTAAAGCTTAGGATGTCTACTTTCACCCTATAAAAGTTCATAATTTTCGGTCATCATTTGGTCTTCCAAAACTATATGACAATCTCACTGCCTCATAGGCGATTTCACTGAAAACACTATTCAACCTTTAATTTTCAATATTTAATTCTTTTGGCCTTAAATATTCACCATTTCATTGAATATATATAATAATTACAATATATTCTTGGTGAATAAAATTTGGGATGTTACAAAAATACCCATAAACGTTTTTCAAAAGTGCGTCCACCACCATAACCTTTTTTTTATATAGGGGTATTTTCATACTTTCGCATTGGAGTTAACGACCATTAATAAATTTTAATGGAAGTGTCACTTTTGCCCTTCTTTTGAAATTTCATGGTTACTTTTGTATCCAAAAAAAGTTTATAGTAGTGGATACACTTTTAATAAAAGTTTATGGGTATTTTTACCCCTTGACCCAAAAATATATCCTCAACTTCAATTTTTAATTTGCACAACTTCTTTTCTTCTAAATTTCAATATAAAATGTTAATGGACAAGTCACGAGTCAACTATGCCTATCATTATTGAGACTGTAAGTCATAATATTTTAATAGCTAAATTATACAAAAATGATAGCCGTCCATAAATCTTATGGCCATTGTTGTTAGAAAAACTTTCATGTCTGTATGGGGGAAAAAAACCTTCCATATCTAAAGAAATTATACTATATTGAACAAAAATGAAAATATCATATATGTTGAAATTAAATTCGGACATATTTCATTAGTCAAAAAATATGAATTTAAGTAGATTATTTTTTTAAACGCTTTTATTTTCAATCATAATGGATTATATAATTTTCTTATTTTTTATATTTGTAATATTTATAATACTAATAATAGTTCTACATAATCAATTTATAACTATCATGTGTTTTTTATAAGCAAAGTTATCCTCTTTTAACCCTATTTGGGGCATTGGTAGACATTAAATGAGGACATTTCTCCTAGTGAGGATTTGAAACCAACATTATGAGAGATTAACCCCCTTTTGTTAAATCCAACACCGTAAGTTATAAGTATAACTATCATGTAATTTTGGTTTGACTAACATTTAATTTTTTGACTTGTAAAATGATTTTAATCCTTTTGAAGCATTTTTTTTCAAATAATTAATATTTGAAAGAAGTCAAATTTATTTAAAGTAATAGTTAGTAATAATTATGCATAGTGCAACTAGGTCTATAACAATAAAAAAAATTTAATTAATGTCAAAATTCTGCTACTAAACTTAGCGATGTAATTCTGTCCTTAATTAATTAGTGACAATCTATTTAAAGGCGAGATATCATCCAATTCCGCCACTAATACACTATCTTTTTATAGATATTTGAATAGGTGTTCTATTGTCTATGGTCTTGTAAATTAATTATATAAATGTTTTTTTTATAAGTGAGAGGTGGTAGACTCAATCTCTTATCTCACTTATAATTTCATGTGGCCTTCTCCTATAATTTAAAAAAAGTCTATCCCTTCCACTTTTAAATCCCAATTTCACGCAATCGTGACCAAATAGGCCTATATCCCATTCTTGTTAGACACTTACATGAATGTTCGTTGGGTTGGAAGAATTGTGCCATATCTGGAGGATTATTTAAAAAGTCATGTTCTTGCTCTAAATTAATAAAAACCAAGGAAAAAAAATGGACCAGTCAATGAACCGGTCATGGAACAGGTTTAAGGGTTAATGGTTTAACTGGGGTCGAATCGGTGGTCGAACCGGTCATATTAAAATATTACAATTTATTAGTAACAACATATATATTAATAGATTCTTAAACTTCTATAGATAAAATCAATTGATTATGTTAGATTTGATTACTTGAATCATATAAAATTAATTGACTAAAATATTATATATTATATGTATATAATATATAATATTTTTTTCATTTATTCTTTTTATTTTTTAAATTTTTGTAGCCTTGAAATTAAAATTTGTTCTTATAATTTAGTAAAATATTATAGATTGTATGTATATCTGTTTAAATCTATTATTTTCTTTCTTTTTTAGCCTTTTTTTAAATCGGATATCTCATTTTTCAAAAAAAAAAGTAAAAAAAGAGCAAACCGGTTGAACCAGTAACCCACCGGTTTTGGACCGGTTTGACCTTCCCCCCTTTGAAACAGCAAACCGGACCCCATTAAGTACCGGTTCACCGATTTTCCGGTCAAACCGGCCAGTCTGATCTGCTTTTTCACACCATGATAATAACTTGTCGGCCACTTGAAGTGTTGTTGGAGTGTAGACTTATGATGTGCTCTTAGGGTCATAGGGTTGTCTTTGTCATTAAGTCTTTTTCAAGACCATTGTTTAATTTTTTTTAGACCATCTATAAATATATATTTCATATTTTTATTATAAAAGAATTCATACTCCCTCGACTTCATTTTCATTTTATCATAAGATACAAATTAGAAGCAAATTTTGGTCTTGCATAAAAGGCACTAATTACCGTATCAATCACCTTTTTCCACTTTACCCCTATAATTAATTGAGGTTTAAAGTTATAAAAAACAAGTCACGTAATTTAAAGAGGGGTAAAGTTGAAATAGATTTATCAATTTATAACAAATTTAATGATTTAATTATCATTCATTGGTCTGTGAAAATTAGTAGTTAATGTCTTATAATAAGGATCAAAGGAAGTATATTTCTTTTATATCAATATAATTTGTTATACGAAAATAATAAAAAATATACTATCATTTAATGTTTGATTCTTTGACTTGTAAAATATACTACATGACTGACCCATTTAAAACATACTACATGTCTACAAAATTAATTATGATTTTTCAAAGTTAAGGCAGAAAATCTGCCAGAATTGGCATTATTCCGAAAATTTAAGAAATAAAGTAATCTTCCTTTTTCTCTTAATTATTTTAGAAATTAAGGGATAAAGGAGGAGAAGACAAGTGTCAAAATCCAATGAGATCAAGTGTCAACACCACATGAGAGATGATGCAGATAATTGTTGTGTCATAAGTCCTTACTTATGTCATAAGGTTAGGTAGCCAACTTTTGTGCCAATTGACTTGAGTAAATGGAAGGAACACTTGATTTAGTTGGAGCATAAGAGGGAGCACGTTTTTGGCCAACCAAGGAAGAAGGAAATGATAATCAAGGTTGAGTGCACACAAAAGGGAAGTATGGCAAGGTTGAGTGCACACAAAAGGGAAGTATGGTGCAAGCATGGAGGCAAGTATGGTGGTTGGCATGTGTCATTATAACAACCTTAGATGAGATCAATGGTTGGGAATCAAGGGAGTATTTTTATGAAGGCTTTCTCTTCCCTTCCCTTCATGCATTTTCGTTCAATATAGAGAAGGAGAGAGTTTGGAGAAACTTTGAAGAGTTAGAGGGAGGAGGAAGAAGAAATCTTAAGGTAAGAGTTGATTCTTAAGCTTTCCTTATAACATTTCCCCTAGATCCTTCTCTAAACCATGTTTCTTCATAAATCTATGATCTTGAAGACTCATTCTTAGCTCAAGGAGAAGAGATAGAGGACTTCCTAGAGAGAGAGACACCATGGATCAAGAAGTAATCTCCAAAATCTCAACTTCTTTGTGTATTGAAGTTGTTGTTGGTGATTGTTGTGTGGTTTTGTGATTTTTGGGTTGAGTTGTAAAATTAGAAAAGCCATAACCCTAAGGGGTTATGCTGCCCAAAATCCTTTAAATCATGATTATGAAGTGTTTAAATGAGTTAACTAAGGATTAGAAGTGAAAAAGTACAAGTTTTGGAAGCTAAAACACAGCTCCATTTTTCTATTTTCCCTTCAATATTTCGGCCAGACCAGAACTGGTACTAGGAGTTGGATTTTCATGAAATAAATGGTTCCATTAGACTCAGTGGGTAAAAATAGGTGGGGTTACAGTTGGGCACTTTTTCGGCAGAGGCCGAAAAAGCATAATTACGAAAACGCCACTGAAATCCCTAAATAGGGGCTGTCAAGGGTATTTTCGTAATTTGGCAGTGAATTTGTTAATTTTGAGCCCGGAAATAGATTCCTTGGGCGAAAATAATTCAGAATAGCCTTAGTCAAAATTTTAGGAAACTGTGCCATCGGGCTAGGTACGGCGGGGCCGGGCCGGGTTCCCAGGGGCATTTTTGTAAATTTTTACTATAGACTAATATAACCATAATAAACACTATGGAAGAGTCTAAAATGATACTTGGATATGTTATGACCTATTTCTAGCACATTTAATATTTTAAGACCAATTTGGAGGCCGGATACGACACGTTCTTCGTGGCACATTTAAAAAGGGGATTTAAAGCTTTGAGGTAGGGACATTATCCTTCATACATTATGCCATAGTTATATGATTCTGTGGATGCCAATGTTTGTAAATGTGCTTTATTAATCAACATGATTTGCCCAGAAAGGGGCCAGAAGTGTCAGAGGCACTTACACTGGAGTTGGTGAAAATCTAACCGGTGCAGAATAGTGGGGCTGGGCCCTACTCATGTATACATGCACATGATATGTTTATAATGTTCATTAATTGGTGCACACATGGCATATATCATATTTACTTTTCACATTTTCTATGAACGATATCATGTTTCTACTGGGGTTCTCCGGAATCTCACCCTATTTTTAATAAACACCTCAGTGGGTAACAGTGGGTCTAAGGGAAAAGATGTAGACGCGGGAAAGTGAGCGGCACGTGTTTCAAGGCAAGGACAAGAACGTGGACATAATTAGTCTATTTTGTGATATTTTGGTAAAAATTGTAAATATTAAAAATTTTGCTGTATTTTCTGTTTTCGTTGACGAACGATATCAGAATTGGAAATGAATATTATTATCAGTATAATTGTACTTTTCTGTATGCCTATTGAATTCCGTCTTTATTACTCTTCGATTATCGAAATGGAAACGGGTGTTTACAATTTTAGAGAAAACTACAAAAAGGACCTGTAACTTTGGAAAAATGAAAATTAATGTTGATGAGGACCATAGAAAATTATAGAAAAGTATCCAAAACTTCTAAAAATTGTACAAATGGCCCAAAATTAAAAAAGCTATGTTTCTTGGTTGAGAAGTTTGATTTTATGGCTAGAGACAAAAGGAAAAAGAGGGTCACGACTTGAACGAGAGAGAGGAGACTTTCAAAGTTGGTCAATACTTGTGAATAAAGGGAAGAAGACGAATATCACCATTACCGTCAATGATGTCCTTCCTCTTTACTGTCGTTCATCTCTCCCTCTCCGCCCAGCCCTACCATCTCCATTCTCAACCACCATCACCACAATACCTGGACCACCATCATCAGCCTCCTTGTTTCACATCGTCAACTTCTTCCTCTTCCACCACAGATTTGGTCTCTTTTCCTTTTTCTTCTTCCACTTTCATCTTCCATCACACTAGCACTATAAATCTATCCTTTCGTCGTTCAATTTCCATGGCAACTTCATTTTACCATTCTTTAGTAACAGAAAGTAGCTTCATGTGTGGTTAGCTTCTCACCTCTTAAGGATAAGGGATTTGGTTTGAGTTCCAGATCTTCAATTAAGAGAGTTTTTCTTAGTTCTTTATGAATTTCTTATTGTTATTGTAATTCCTATCTAAAACCTAAGGTAGTTTTAGTAGGATTTTATTGTAAGTTATTTGAACTCCATATTGTTGAGTTGATATTTGAATGCCAATATCATTTATCAAGACATCAACTCTTTTTTGAAGTCCTTTGCCTTCTTTTTTGTTCATGTTTCCTACTCCCCATCGGCGAACCTTTTTTCATCTCTTAGCCATTGTCTTTGTCAACACCAATTTCCATTTTGATAATCAAAGAGTAATAAAGACATAGTTCCATGGACATACAGAAAAGTACATATATATTGATAACAGTATTCGTTTACAATCCAAAGCTGTTCATCGACAAAATACAGAGTGCACATAATTCCAATATTTACAGGATTTCCAAAAATATCTAAAACATAAACTAACTATAACCACGATATTTGTCCTTGCCTCGAGACACATGCCAATCACTTCTCGACGTCTACGCCTTTGCCTTTTGACCCACTGGCACCCGCTGAGATGTTTGTTTAGAAAATGGTGAGATTTCAAGGAATCTCAGTAGAAACATGTTATCTTTCATATAAAATGCGAAAAGTAAATATGATATGCGCTATGTATGCACCAATTAATGAACAATATAAATAAATCATCATCATGTATACATGAGTAGGACCTAGCCCCACTAATCACACACCGGTTGGATTCTTATCCAACTCCCAATGTAAGTGCACCTCTGGCACTAACTGCCTCTTTTAGGCAAACCATGTTGATTAATAAAGCGCATTTACAAACAATGGCATCCACATAATCATATAACTATGACATGATGTATAAAGGATAATGTTCCTACCTCAAAGTTCTTTCTACCCCTTGTTAATGTGCCTCGTAAAACGTGTTGCTTCCGGCTTCCGACTCGGTCCTAAAATATTAAATGTACAGGAAATAGGTCATAACCTATCCAAATATCATTTTAGACTCTTCCATAGTGTTTCTTGTGGTTATATTAGTTTATGGTGAAAATTTACCAACATGCTCTTGGGATCCCGGCCCAACCCTACCGTACCCGGCTAGATCACACATTTTTCCAAAATTTTGACTAGGGCTATCCCAACATATTGTTGCCTAAGGAATCAATTTCCAAGCTTAAAATTACCAACTTTAGTGTCAAATTACGAAATTGCCATTGACAGCCCTACTTTTAGAGTTTTAGGGACGTTTTTGTAATTATGCTTTTTCGGCATTTTCCGAAAAAGTGACCAACTATAACCCCTCCTATTTTTGCCTCTTGAATCCAATGGAATCATCAAACCACTGAAAATCTAACTCCTTCCTCCAAATATGAACTTGGCCAAAACTTGACTCAAGAAAAAGGGAAAATGCACTTTTTTGTTTTAACTTCCAAAGCTTATGGTTTTTCACTTATAATCCCTTATTAAGTCATTTAAACACATTCTAATCATAATTCAAAGAAATTTGGGCAGCATAACCCCTTAGAGTTAGGACTTTCCAAATTTACAAACTTAACAAAAATCACCAAATCCAACTATACACTCCAACAACTACAACATTCATGTATGGATTTGAGTTTTGTGAAGTTACCTGTTGAAGTTACCGCACAATTCAGACAAATGTCAGCCATCACAATTCATGTGCCCATAGGTGTAGATATAACCAAATCATACGGGGATTTTTGTATAGGTAAATGTAACTGTCTCATGCAGTCGTATGCAATGAATGAATAGCTCGCACCAGAATCATACATAACATGCACTAAATTTCCGTTTAGAGAAATCATATCTTGAATAAGCTTCAGAGACTTTCTAGCTTCTTCTTGTGTCAGTGTGTAGACCTTGCCTGAAACCCTATGTTTAGTCTTCTCCTACTGCTGCTTTTACGGACAATCCCTAGCCATATGTCCTGGCTTGTTGCAAACATAATAGATAAGTGGTTTACTCGAGTCTGGCCTAAACGGAATCTTGCTGCTGGATCTACCAGGTGAAGTGGCGTTCTACAATTCCAACAACTCTTACTTCCAGAAAGACCTTGGCCTCTTTTGCCCACAGATTGATTTGATCTCTTAGGATCCCTTCCAGAAAATCCACTCTGTGCTTTCCTCTTCTGTGCTGAGCTACTACTTCTGGAAACATCTCAATTCCCAGTCTATGTTGCTTAGTTTGACATATGTTTCTCAATGTATTGGCACTCTTCTGCCGCTTTTCTATATTCAGTAAAGTGTTGAGAAATCAGCCTCTCTTTGAACTCAGGTCTTAACCCTTTAATCATCATGTCTGCATTCCACTCTTTATTATTGTTCAGCTTGTTATATGATGAGTACCGCGACATTCGAATATACTAGATCAAATAATCATCAAAGCTCTCTCGGTCTTGTTGTTTGATACAGAGGAATTCTTTCTCCTTTTCTCTTCTGACAGTTGGGGAAAATATTTCTCATTGAACTTTTCCTAGAATAATTCCCATGTGATAGGAGCATTCCTCACCTTCAAGGTAAGATCTATGCCTTTCCACCAGCGGTCAGCATCACCTTCCAGCTTGTATATAGCTAACCGATCTTTCACTTCATCTGGGCATTGTAGCATATCAAAAATCTTGTCCAAACGAGCCAACCAGTTTTTCGCTTGTTGAGGATCAAACTTCCCCTGAACATAGGTAGCTGTTATTTACTGAACCTACTCAGCCAAATTTGAATATCCACCTCAAGCTCTGGTAGTATATCCTCTGGTTGTGGTTCCTCCAGTATCTCTTTATTATTACCTCTTATAAATTCATCTAGACGACTCTCTAGATGATCCTGCCTTTGTTGTACTCCCTGGAGGTCAACTCTTATTTCATTCATTGTTTGTTGTTGTTGTTCTAATATTTCCAATATTCACTGCTGTACTAGATCAGGTCGTCCCTCAATCGCAACATGATTATGCCTTGCACGTGGCCTGCCACGAGGTCTACCAAGTTGAACTATCTCTATGTTTCAAACTACATGAAAATAGAGAAGAACTACATTTTATATAAGAGCAAGGGCATTTTTGTCATTTCATATAAGTTAGGGTACAAGGATATGTCATACATAGGACATAACAACTATTTACAGTAGTTACGGAGAAATAGAAAATTTACATATCCTATATACTATTGTACATGACATACTAGTCCTTTACATAACCAAAATATTAAGTTCATGCAACTTCCTAGGGGTCACCCATCCTATACTACCCCAGGTCGAGTATGCTTAACTTTCTCTGTACCCTTTAAAAACTACCAACTCTGGCTAACTCTTTCTCTATTTGTTGGTTCTGCCTGCCCGCCCTTAACTTGTAATACGTGCTGGTCAACTCCGATCACCAAAATAGCTTGCGTAGGCTCCACATCACAGCTCGATATACATAAGATCACGTACTAACCCTTTGATATACTTCCGAAAGTTCCAGAAGTTTGCCTTCGGGCCCGCTCGATGATGAGGTTCTTCTTCTATTCCAGAATGCTGTGTCCGGGAAGAAGTACATCATGGAACAAACCCAGCACTCATCGGTTACCGTAACCCCCAACGGTATCTGCAGTCAATACAATATCTCTATACTGTCAAGGAATGCAAAGTACTAGTCTTTCAGTGTATCGTGCTCTTGCAGTGCCCTGTGATACTTAGCCCTGAGAAGGTATGACAACTTCATGTTTGGGTGTAGATTATACGGCACACGTACCAACTCTGCCTAAGACTCACAGTCACACAGCTCATCCAATGGAATCTCCTATGGTTCGTAGTCAGAATCCCACTGCGGGTGCTAATTTGGCTCATCTCTAGTCTCCCTACTTCTGTCACTCCTGGGGAAGCCGGCCTCGGATTTGGACAGTACACGGGTAGCCTCGACACACTCTTTTGTGCTATGTATCTCATGCGCATATTACCGTGTCCATAATAGTCTATCATCAGCCGTCTGTCAGGAACACGCTGGTTCACCATCGTCTCACCCCCAAACGACTCACTGTTGCTGTTGCTCATGATTATGGGCTCACTCGGACTGCTCATGATGTCCTGTTGCCATGTAAACAAAACCATATCAGTATACCATTCTGATAATGCCAGAACCGCTTATTAGCTTTGATACAAAAAATGTCAACACCCTTTTCCATTTCAATAATCAAAGAGTAATAAAGATAGAGTTCCATGGGCATACAGAAAAGTACATATATACTGATAACAATATTCGTTTACAATCTAAAGTTGTTCATCGACAAAATACAGAGTGCACAAAAATTCCAATATTTACAGGATTTCCCAAAATATCTAAAACATAAACTAACTATAACCACGATCTTTGTCCTTGCCTCGAGACATGTGCCAATCACTTCTCGGCCTCTACACCCTTGCGTTTTGACCCACTGACACCCGTTGAGATGTTTGTTTAGAAAAATGGTGAGATTCCAAGGAGTCCTAGTAAAAACATGCTATCGTTCATATGAAATGCGAATAGTAATTATGATATGTGCCATGTATGCACTAATTAATGAACAATATAAGCACATCATCATCATGTGTACATAAGTAAGGCCCAGCCCCACTAATCACACATCGGTGATTCTTATCCAACTCTCAGTGTAAGTGCACCTCCGGCACTAACTGTGTAACACCTTAAATTTTATATTCATTGAATATATTATAATTATTTGAAAAATTTAATAAAATGGTGAATATTTAAGCCAAAGGAATTAAATATTGAAAATTGAAAGGTGCACAGTGTTTTCAGTGAAAACGCCTGTGAGACAGTGAGTTTGTCATGTGGTTTTGAAAGACCAAATGATGATAAAAAATTATGAAATTTTACAAGGTAAAAGTATACATCCTAAGCTTTAATTTGATAGGTCATATAAATTATTTGAAGCTATATAAAAAAAAGATATGAATTTTTGAAATTAGCCCAGAAAATCTAGAAAGTCTCTGAAGCAGCGGTTAAAGAAATGAAATATGGGAATGATGTACTTCCAATTGGATAAATTCTATATTTTCCCTTGCAATTAGATTCAATAAGGGTTCCATAGCCTTTGGAATCACTCTGAAATGATGTCTACAAATTTAGTTATGATTTTTCAAGTTAGGTTAGAAAATCTGCCAGAACTGACACTATTCCAGAAATTGAAAATAAAATGTGTTAGCAATTGTATAAATTGTGGAATAAAGAAAATAGGAAGAGAAATAATTATTTGGCTTATAAACATGCCAAGTGTCATTATCCTATGGTCAAGGGATTATTTTATAATTGATAAAGATGGCACATGTCTAATTGTGTTAAAATAATACTTATTGTACATAGTAATCATGATTATGGTATAACACTTGAGTACATGGTTGGATATGTTGGATGAAGCCCATTTGATTTGTGAGGGCTTGAACTAGGCGTTGTCATGGGCTAACCAAAGGGAAGAGAAAATAGTTCAATGCTAATGAGAGGTTATGACACTAATTGGAAGAGGATAGGCTCAAGTACAAGACTTGTCATAAATTGAATTTATGACTAGAAGTTAATAAAGGGAAATGGTAAGATATTTTAAGTCTTGGATGACCTTTCTCCTTGTCATTTCTCACGCCTAGACACCCAAGAAGAGAAAGAGAAAGTGTCATAAAATTGAGCTAAGTACATGTGGTGTCATAAAGTGGATTTTTGTAATAAACTTAATTAAGAACAATGGTATGATATTTTAAAGTGCTTGGTCATCTTTACTTCCCCATTTTTACACCTAAGAATCCAAGAAGAGAGAGAGAAGTTGTCTTAGAAAAGGCTTAAGAAACATGAAGACTTAGAGAGAAGGAGGAGCTCAAGGAGGCTTGAATCAAAGGTGAGGCTTAAAATTTCATATGTTTAGGTCCTCAAATTTGTGTAGCAACTCTTCTAACCTCTTGATTTTCATGGAAACCATTGTTTAGCAAGCTAATCTCAAGTTTAAGGAGAGAGGAAGGGGACGCCTAGAGAGAGAAAGGATAAGAACTAAAGAGGTAACTTCACAAATCTTATATTGATACTAGTATGATGTTGTTGATGTTTGTGGTTGGATTTGGTGATTTTTGGTTAAGTTTGTAAATTTGGAAAGTGTTAATCCTAAGGGATTATTCTGCCCAAATTTCTTTGAATCATGGTTAGTATGTGATTAAATGGCTTAATAAGGGATTAGAAGTGGAAATGAGTAAGCTTTAAAGGTTAAATCACAAAGTTGCAATTTTCCCTTTTCCTTGGTAGAGTTTCGGCCAGCATTGTTTTGGGGGAAGGATTTGGATTTTTGATGATTTGATGGTTCCATTGAGTTTAGGATGGAAAATTAGGTGGGGTTACAGTTGGTTACTTTTTTGAAAAAGCCCGAAAAAGCATAATTATGAAAACGCCCCTAAAACGCTAAAATGGGGTTGTCAAGGGTAATTTCATAATTTGACATTGAATTTGGTAATTTTGAGCTTGGAAATGGATTCCTTGGGTGAAAATATGTTAGGATAGCCCTGGTCAATATTTTGGGAAAACTAGCTGTCGGGCCGGGTACAGTGAGGCTGGGCCGAGGTCCCGAGGCATTTTGATAAATTTTCACCATAGACTAATATAACCACAAGAAATACTATGGAAGTGTCTAAAATGATACTTGGATAGGTTATGACCTATTTCCTGTACATTTAATATTTTAGGACCGAGTTGGAAGCCGGAAACGACACGTTTTATGAGGCACATTAAAAAGGGGTTGAAAGAACTTTGAGGTAGGAACATTATCCTTCATACATCATGCTATAGTTATATGATTGTGTGGATGCCATTATTTGTAAATATGCTTTATTAATCAACATGGTTTGCCTAGCGATGGGCAGTTAGTGCCGGAGGTAAAGGTGGTAATATGGTCTGGCCCGGTGGGTTCGGGCCAACCCACCACGGCTTAGGACCATATGGGTTCGGTCCCAAAAGGACCACATCAATATGGGTTGGTATTTAGTCAACCCAACCAATAACCGTTGGGTTGGCGGGTTGGGCGGGCCAACCCATATTTTTTTTTCATTTTTTTTAACAATATACTAAGATTGTTTTTTTATATACAATAAGATTGTTTTCTCTACACACTTAAACATAACAAAATTAAAATACATTACAAATTAAATATTCATCACAGGTCCATACACAACAAAATAAATATAAATCCACAAATCATCAGTATAACTTAACAATAATCAATAATTAGTTAATATTAAAGGTGTTTCAATTAGAGTAGGGATTGAGGAGAAATGGGCTGGACTTAGGACTTTGGACTTTGGACTTTGGAGTTACAGTTTTGGAGATTTGGATTATTAGCTAATGGTTCTTCCTTTTCCCTCTTAGTTAAAAAAAATATGGGCCAACCCACCAACCCGGTGGTCCAACTCGTGACGGGTTGGGATCATATGGGTTCGGGCCAAAAAGGACCGCATCAATATGGTCCCAGTTTTGTAGAACCTAAACCGCCCATTTTGTCGGGTTGGGCGGGCTCGGCCCATGGTCCCAACCCATATTACCACCTCTAGCCGGAGGTGTACTTACATTAGGAGTTGGATTTTGCCGGAGGTGTACTTATACTGGGAGTTGGATAAAAATCCAACTCCCAGTGTAAGTGCACCTCTGGTAGTTGTGTGATTAGTGGGGCTGGGCTCTACTTATATATACGTGATGATAATTTGTTTATATTGTTCATTAATTGGTGTATACATGACACATAGCATATTCACTTTTCGCATTTTATATGAACAATAGCATGTTTTTATTGGGATTCCTTGAAATTTCACCCATTTTTCTAAACAAACTCTAACCAATGCAAAACAATAAAAATATTCCATAATGCTTTTAAAACTCTTTGCAAATCAAAAAATTTCAGAGAAATAATTTTTAAAAAAGACAAAATGAAGTTGTTTGGGTATAAAAAAGTTTAAAAAACATAATAAAAGAGGGGTAAACCGATTCACCACGGGTCACCCTGGGTTACCCCGGTTCATCCTGGGTCAGACCGGTTCAGACGGGGTCGACCTGGTCAGTTACCCCTCGATTTTTTGACCCCAACTGGATCGGTCCGGCTTCCGGTCTAAACCGGCCAGTCCGGTCCGAGTTTTAATACACTAGGTCAGGATGGGCTGGGCAAGGCGGGCTTCCTTGCCTAAGTGTTAACTCCTTAACTAATACCATAAGTACAAAAACTTCAATTATACCTATAAATACTATTAAAACTTTAAATACATTCTATAATTTTAGACCATTTGAGATATCTCAAAATAAATCTATAACTTGAGTCTTGCAATTTTTTTTAAAAAACTAACATATATCTTAATAATTACATGACAAATTATGAAATAATATTTGTTTGTGTATGAATATTGATTAATATGAATAAGCGCAATTGTGATAAAGACTCCAAAGGAACCAAAATGTTTTCTTTGATCTCAACCCTTTAATGCTTTATATCATCCATCCAAATTAAAAAACCACGTCCATCCAAAAAGCAATAAGTTATATGTAAACTGTGGTGTTTAGATATTAAATAATAATATAAAATATTTCATAAAAATGAAATAACATATATTAAATAAAATAATACATTTAGAATGTTGTTTATTTTATATAAAATAACATATATTTTAATTAAATTATATATAATTTTTTGGGCAGGATGGTACCCCTACCCGATAGTTAGCCCGGCCTAAAGATGCCTACATTTTTTTTGGGCCACTTTTTTTGGGCAGGGCAAGGCAATTTTTGATCGGGTTCGGGTGGACATATCAGGCTCCTGAGCACCATGCTCACCCCTAGTGACAAAATGAAATTCAAAATAGTTAACATGATCAATTAAATTATTTATATTTATTTAATTATAAAAAATTATAAGAAAAAACATGGTTTGTGAACCCGGACTTGACTGGCTAGAAAATCAGTCTGGTTTAGAGTTGAACCTAGGTTAAGGGCATGACCCGGGTCAACCTACTCAACTCGGCCTGACTCAGCCAAGTTAGAGACTTATACCGAGGTCACGCCCTTAATTTTTTTTCCTGAATCCTGAGACAAACGATGTTGTTTGGTATTTTTTTTAAAATCAAACCTGAATCAGAATAGGATGGCCTCGGGAGTTCATCAGTTTCTCCATTCTCACTTCAATCGTCCTCCTCGGCTCCTTTGTCTCTCAAACCCACAATCTCAAATCCGCTCCCTCCATCCTCCGTCTCAAACCCAAACATCATCCTCTCCTTCCGTCCTCCGACATCGTCCTCTCCCTCTGTCGTTCGACATAATCCAAGGTAGTGGTTTCGCCACCGTCAAATCTCGAAGGTCACCGTCTTAGTTAGGAATGGGTCACTTGTTACAGAGCTCGAAGGTCGCCATCTGAAGGTTGTCGTTCTAGTTCCGAAACTCACTTGTAGCTCAGTTAGTTTGTGCATTTTATTATTTCATTCGGTTGTTGCCATTTAGTTTTCTTTTTTCCGATTTTGTTGTCAGTATGTGATTATTGCTATGTGGATTTTATGCTTTTTTCCACTTGCAACTCACTGTTGAGACTTGAGACCACTTGATGCTTCGCTCTGTTATGTGATTATTGCTCTGTGGATTTTGATTGTTGGTGATGCTCTGTTTTACAAGGTTATTTTTGGTTGCTCTATTTAAAATTGTTAACAAGTGTTCTTAAATTAAAGTTTGATTGCTTGTGCTATGTGGATTTTGAATTTTTTATTGATGCTAGTGCTCTGTGATGCGATTAACCATGGTGCTAGACAAGTGATTTTCCTAAACAATGTTCTGAAATAACATAAATGGTCAAAAACCATAGTGCTCTATTGGTATAGAGATTATATATAGTATTAGAAAATTTGGATGGTATGATGAGAAATTAAATTATTTTTCAATTTTTTATACCTCACCAGTCTAGGCCCGGGTGGACTCTGGTCTGACCCATTGACTCTTGATCCAGTTCCTCGACCGGTTTAGTGACCGGTCTGGGTTTTAGAACCTTGGAAAAAAGTAAGTATAAATCTAATCCATATTTTTGCATTTTTAAACGCATATATATATATATATATCAACATTTAAAGAAGTATTTTATTATATTTTAAAATTAATGCAACAGATGTAATATTTAGAATGAGAATAATTGTATATAATTACAAAATATTTTGAAATAATTTAACAAGGGCAAGAAATGTTAACCAAATCCAACATCAAATCTGATTTATAAATTAAAAAAATGTTATTTGGGAAAATAAAAGAAGAAAGAAAGAATCTCCAAGGACAGGTGGACCTCAATGTCAATGCCATCAAATTAGGTCAAGGGTCTCAAATATGAATGTTTGGCTATAAAGGAATAAATGGAGGGTTCTACATTATTCTCAGTCTCTTGTTTTTTTTTTTTTTTTTGTTGAAACATAGTAGAGTACCAAACAATAGCAATTTAGCCTTCTAGAAGAGAAGCAAAATCACTAATTAAAAAATAAAAAGGGAAAATCCCTTATAAAAAACCTTTAAAATGCTAAAAGACAAAAGGATATTTCAAATGTTTATAATCTCGAAGAGATGCTAATCTCAATTTGTCTTTCTTGAAATAAAAAAAATGACTAAATTGCCTTTAAATATATATATTTTTTAAAAATATCATTCCCATCGGCCGCCGCCTAAAATCTGGTGGCCAATTAGAGCTCTGGTAGAAATATTCTAATGGGAATATTAATTCCTAAAGTGGTGGGGGTGGGATTCGAACCCCCACTATTTAGTTTGCCCGAACGATTGGTGGTCCAATGGCCACCAATGGCTTTATATATGTTATATGCAAATAAATGTATGTATATATGTGTGTGTGTGTGTAAACTTTTGGTCTTTCACCCGAGTCCTTTCATAAGTTTTGTTAAGAAATTTTTGATATTTTATTAGGTTTTAATAATTTTTGTTTACCCAGTAAAAAAGTTTACACTATCAGTTCATTCAGAAATTTTGTTCAGGAATTCACAATATTTCATTAGGTGCTAACAACTTCCGTTCACTTAGTAAAAAAATTCACACAATGAGGTCATTCACAAATTTTGTTATGAAATTTACAACATTTGATTAGCTTTTAACAACTTTTGTTAAAATAGTCATACTATCAGGTATTAACAACTTGTGATTTTTTTTATAGGAAAATGAAAATTGTTAATACCTAATGAAATACGGTGAACTTATTAACAAAACTTGTAAATGACATAATGGTAAGAATTTTTCACTTGGATAAAAAAGTTGTTGAAATTTAATAAAATATCATGAATTCCTTAACAAAACTTTGTAAGATTGTTGGAATTAAAGATCAAAAATTAATATATATATATATATATATATATATATATATATATATATATATATATATATATATATATATATATATATATATATATATATATATATATATATATATTTGTTTGCATATAACATATTGAAAGTTATTGTTGGCCCAATGGCCACCAACTTTTTTGGCAAACCAAGTGATGAAGATTCGAACCCCACCCTCACCACTTTGGGAATATTAATTGCCAATGAAATATTCCTACCGAAATACTCCCCGTTGGAGGTTTGGCCACCGACAGAGTGTGGTTGTTGGCAGCGGTGGCCAGTGGGGGTAATATTTTTTTTAAAAAAATATATTTAAGGCAATTTAGTCATTTCTTTTAATTTTAAAAAAGATAAATTGATGCTAGTATATAACTGAGATTATGAATATTCAAAACACTCTTTTATTTTTTTAGCATTTTTAAATTTTTTTATAAGGGATTTTCCCTTAAAAAAATAAATATCAGTGCCAAACCAAACTCTTCTAACGTAATCAGTCATTGACATCATATGCTCATTCATATATCAACTAGGAGACTGTTTATGTAACTGGGGCAAAAAAAGGAACCTGCTTATGTATGCTTAAAAAAATAGAAGTAATTTTTAGATAATCTAGGAATTTTATATAATTAACCTATAAAGTGATTTATTTTATAGATATTATATAAAAAGTAGAAATCATTTTTTATCAAGATAATGAAAAAGTAATTTATTATTTAGTGATATTAAGATTTTATTATATTTTTGTGAATCTCTCTTGATAAAAATGATTTATTATTTAGTTATTCTAAAGTTTTATGATATTTCTTCATATTTATGGCATTTACTTTCTCTCGTCTACCACATTCGATTGTTTTCACAAGTGACTCAAAGTAGTTTCTTAAAATAATCAGAAATATTTTTTTTTAATTTTGATTGTTTTTTTATGAATTTAAATAAATATCATAAAATTTATAATTATTTTTTAAATCAATCTTTTTCTTGAAAAAAACAACTAGGACCCAACGTAATCATAATAGACACTAATTGCACATACTCAAGGATTGTTCACATATAACACTAAATAAATAACAGTTATAGCCCACTCAAAAAAAAAAAAAAAATAAATAACGGTTATAGCTAATAAGTGTCATATATATTGAGGCAAAGTTTGCGTAAGAATATATAACGCTAACACTTAACGGTTAAATATATGCACCGTCGTATATTAAAATAATCTTGCAACGTGATAACAAATGCTAATTGCCTTCAATTCTTTTAATTAGGGTTTAGAAGCATCAAAATAAGTGTTTAGAAGTAAATGGCATACGAGTCTGTCACTACTACAAAAAGGGGTTTTAACGTCCCTATGTTGGCACTTTTAACGTCCAAAAACTAGGGGATGTCTATATAGGGAGCGTAGTATGTTTTAAGAAAAGACGTCCCAAAAAAGTTGGGATGTCTAAAGTGAGACTTTAGACGTCCCAAATTGAGATTTGGGACGTCTAAAGTCCTCCACGGGGGGACTTTAGACATCCCAATTTTTAATTTGGGACATTAAAATGTTTTATTTTTTTTAAATGATTATTTATATTCTTCATTACCCAGCAAATTAAAATTGCAGAAACAGAATTGAAGATGGATTCATAAACCACAAAATGTCCCTTACGAAATGGTAAGAACTTCTAGCACTGCAATCTTTTTACTATATATATATGTATAATAACAACAATTCATACAACCTAATATCATATATGTATAACAACAACTAGAAAGTGTCAAAATATTTGTCACCACACAGCTACAAAATAATTGTTGTTCATTTCATCAAAATAAATATACATATGTATTTTCCTCGATTTCCAAGCTCCAAACGTATAAAACAAAAACATTATTAGTATTGCATAACTACTAACAACTAGTTTATGATTCTGGCAAAAAAAAATCAAGGGAAAAACACTCCAATAACTAGAATCATGTAAATAAATTGAAAGCATTATAATAATTTCATATTGCAAGTTTAACTTAATTCTTCATGTAAATTTATATTTAAAAAAAAAGGGAGAATTACACAGGGGTCCCATGGAAGCAAATATACGAAGAAATGGTCCCGGGAAAATATGAAATTACCCTTAAGTCCCAAGGGACCATTTTGTAATAAAATGTTAATGAGAAATGTCAGAAACACCCTTTAAGGAAGGGCAAAAAACGGAGAATGAGCTTTAGCTTATTTTCCTCATTCTTTTCCCCATTCGACAGCAGCTTCTTTTCCCCATTCGAAATCAAAACCTATCAGAAGCATTCGGCCATAGCTGTGAAACCCGACAAAAGCATTCGGCCATATCAGAAGCATTCTTTTCCCTATTCGAAATCGAAACCTATCAGAAGCATTCGGCCATTCGACAGCAGCTTCTTTTCCCCATTCAAAATCGAAACCTATCGGAAGGTGTGTGACGAAAGGGGCAAAAAATGGAGACACACCGGGCTTCTTTTCTTCATTCGTAATAAGCTTCTCCTCCTCATTGTTTTCGTCATTCGAAATCATGTTCTTTTCCTTCTTTTCCTCATTCAAAATCAGAACGCATTCCTTGTGTAATTTGTGAAACCCGAGACTCGATGATGTGCGACAGAAGGCAGTGATCTCTTAAACTCAAAAAGATTATATGGATAATATTTGAAATTTTACACTGAGACTATTTGAATAGTTAAGATACCTATTTGAATAGTGATCTCTTAAACTCAAAAAGATTATACTGATACATGAGTTACTATTCGAATACTTGCTTCGAGTTTGACTAAAAAATTTTCTTTCAGCTTTCAATATTATTCGAATAGTCTTCTTGCTATTCGAATAATTTCTCATCTCAATCTCATAGGCTTGATGTTGGCTTTGAATTGCTATTCGAATATTAATATCACTATTCGAATAGTGGATACACTATTCGAATAGTATTCATACTATTCGAATAATATAATTTGAAAACTCTTTTAAGCAAACGTCGATTATTCTGATAATGGCCATAGTATTCGAATAGTGACCATTCTTATTCGAATAGTCATATTATTATCCGAATAATACATTTGATATTTACTTTAAAGAATATAAACCCTATTCGAATAATGTACCGGCTATTCGAATACTTTTTGATCAAAAAACTTTCAACTGATATACTAGATTATACTAATCGAATAGTCAGAGTATATGCGAATAATATGACTATGTATTAGTGTATCTTTATTTGAATAACATATGCATTATCATGATAATTATTTGACTATTCAAATAATCTGAGACTTATCAGAATAATAGCTAATAGAAACTGAGTTCTACTATTCAAATAGTAGGTATGCTATTCGAATACTTTCTTAGTGAAAATCTTGTGAATAAGAATGCAAAGACAAATTAAACTAGACTTAGGTTTGTTATCATCAAAACTTTGAATCTGACATTTCCAACTAGTTAATTCCTCTCTACTTTGACATTATTTGCACCAATGTTGTGTTCCTTGTCTTATATTTCAAAGTTTGAGTGGTCGTTGTTTTCGGACATGGATTGATTAAATTCTGCATTTAAATATTATGGTCTGCCATGTTTGGTCTTGTAAATAAATTTTTGCTTATATGATAAGATTTGGGGAAAATCCCGAAATTTTCTTTGGCTATGTGTGTGGTTTATGAAAAATTCTGAATCTGATGGGCCTCTCTTTGCTGCATATGTTAAATTTCTTAGTAGATCCATATTAAATGTTTAGCAGCATATAATTTAATAGTGAAGTGCAGTAGGTCTTTGTATAAAAGTATGACCTATTTTTCATTAACCATGTCCAGGAAAGGAAGATGGAAACACTTGGTTATAGCAAAACCAAACAACCAACAAACAGCCCCACAGGAACAAGGCCAGCCAACTTTTCTGGGTATACTCTATTCACAGAAGAGTTTTTCAGCCAGAAGAAGAACAAGCAGAAGGGAAAGGTGAAGGACAAAGAGAAGACAAAGGTGAATAAGGTCCACAATTTTCAAAAGTCAAACCTAGAGGTGAGGGAGGCTTGAAATGCATTAAGTGAAGAGAAGAGAAAAGAATATGGTAAACGGGCTAAAAAATTAAGAGGCCCTAGCAAAGGGAAGACGTATGTCGTTCCATTTTTGACACGATGCGCACCAAAACAGTTTATGGTTGTGTGCAAAAACCTGAAGTCCAGACCCGACGCCATGAAAAGGCTGAAGAATATTGGGTTTGACAAGTTGGTGCATATTTATTGTCCACAAATAAACCGTCACATCTGCGCAGAGTTCATGCGATGTTTTGACCCTCCGACCAACCAAATCTCATTTTGAGGGCAGACGCGTGAGTTAAAACCTAAAGATGTGCACCAATTGCTTGGGCTACCTAATGGTAGGGTAGATATTCAAGTACATGTGAACGAGAAAGATCTGATATTCAAGGACCTTAGGAGCGTATACAGAAATCTAAAATACCAACAAATAGGGGATTTGTTGATGGGTGCTTTAGATGAAAATTTTGAGTTCCTCTTTGTCATTTTCACATCAGGAACCTTATTGTCTCTAAGTCCGAGTATTTATGTTAGTGACCGTGTCTTAAAGTTGATGACACTAACAAAAGATGCACTTGGTCAGTTCAATTGGTCATCCTTTATTCTAAATGAACTATGTGCTGCAATTGGGGATTTCCAGAAGGAGTTGAACAAAGGGAACGCTAAAGGCAGAAAAACTGTTGGAGGTTGTATATACTTCCTCATGGTACGTGTCTATGTTGTATTTTTTTTCTGCAGTTGAAAATGTCAATGTATAATTGCTAATTGTGATGCACATGTGATGCAGATGTTTTGCCTACAACATTTTCCTCTGGCTAATCTGAAAGCAACTAAAGATGAAGATGCCATCCTTTACTAGAATGAGGAAAGGGTGAGGAGCAGAGTTCAACTAGAGAAATCCAGCAAAAAAGGGCTTCTTTATGGTGTTGGGCAGAGGGATGGCCCTTCATCTAGATCATTTAATCCTAAAATAATGCTGACACACCCGGTAATTATGATTATTTAAATATGTACACTGTTGTAGATTGCATTTCAGTTAACTTGGTAATACCTTAATTACAAAATGTGATGAGTATGTTAATGTTACAGGAATTAAAGCGGACATACACTAGGTTGGGTGGCATTATTGGCAATGAGCTCGTTGCGCTTCAAAATAGGTTGTTGCATGGAAACAACAACAAAGTCGACGACGAGAAGGACGATGAAGATGAAGAAGAAGATGCAACAATCCACAAGCCATCAAGTTCAACGATTTTTGAGAAGGATGATAACAAGGCAGCTGAAGAGGAAGAAAATGAAGATGATAAGGAGGAGGAGGCATACACACAAGGAGAGGAGGATGAATCAGAATGTGAAGACAAAGGTCCCGATGATAAGGATGATGACGAAGACGATGAACATCATGAGGCCATCATTGAAATTGACGCACATGATGGAGGTGAACCAGCAAAAGAAGAATTCTAGCAGCATGAACTTAGAGAAAACCAGCAACAAGGGAGTGATGTGGAAGTGAGAAGGTTTACAAGGATCATAACTCCTAGTTGGGTTGTCAAATCTCCTTGGATAGATGCAACCAGAAAGTCTAACGGGAAGAGAAAAGTTGATGAGAAGGAAATTTTATTTCAGTTATGCACAATGCGGTGTAATGACGAAGACGGGACGAGTAAGTTTATAGTAGTACGTTGCAATTGTATTACATTGCTGTTATAGTAATAATTACAATTTTTGCTATTTGTTTTATTTTAGGGAGTTCGTGGCGATGCATGATAACTTCCTCACAAGGAGGGAACTCCAGTGTCTAAGACCAAGATCATGGATAAATGATAGGGTATGCCACTAGAATTAAGTTATGTGTTATCGATTTGCTGTCATATTTCCGTTGTATAACTTTTTCATGTCATTGCTGCAGTTAATGACGATAGTCGCAAAGACCATTGTTGCTGATCAACAACAAAAGGAGGGTAGAGTAACAAGACATATATTTACTGCCGATTTCACGCGAAAACTTGTTGCTAACCCATTTAGATAGTCTTTTCCTGACCATGAAACACAAATCCTCCCCAAGTACCTGGGATATAACATTGGGGATTGTGATTTCATATTTGCCCCATGTGTTTGGAATGATCACTGGTTCTGCTATGTTGTTGACACCCAAGCCATGCGCTGCTATGCCCTTAACTCGTTGGTTGACATACGGACATATGGTAGGAGGCAGCGGGAATTGGAATCAGGGTGTAAACCAGTAGAGCCAAAGAAGAAGAGGGGGAAGCGTAAAGGAGAGATTGACCTAAAGGAACACATGGCACAAGCAGTTGTATGGAATATTGTCACCTGACACCTCACACTTTGTTTACATTCATATCCCTTACTGATGTTGTATTTCTTTTTTCAGCGAAATTGCTTATTTCAAATTCTGCGGAGAGTAAAACCACAACTGTTTGCCGATGAGAAAAAAATAGAGCCGGGTTTCACTTGGGCAAAAGTACATGTACAGCATGACACGTGAGTTGCCTTAGTGGCTTTTGTTCATAGTTTTACATTGTATGAAAAATGACTGCAGTGGTTTGTTACCTGTTAATGTGTTTATGTAGAGATTCTTGTGGTGTGCATGTACTATCATGGCTACAGATGTGGGATGGCACTGAGCAAGGCCAAGACGGATACACCATGTCGTACTATACCGCTGAGGAGCTCTAAGAAATGAAGGTGGGGTTCTTATGGTGGCTCGTGACTCATCCGCTGAACAAACATGTAGACAAGGTTATGTCTTTGGTTAGGGGCATGCATAAGAGGACCAGAACCAATTAGGTAATCATTGAACCTCTTTGTCAGCTCCGATCCATGTTATTGTTCTTATAATGCATGTACAAATTCTATTTCCAGGTTATGTTTATTATGTTTTTGTCGAAGATTTTTTTTGTACTCATTTGGTTCATGGTTTTGAAATCTAGATTTTAACATATTCAATTATTGTTCATTCCCTTCCATTCTGATGTATGATGATTTTACATAGTGGCTATTGGCAAATTATTTTAGGTCTGAAGTTTTCATTCCCTTTGTATGTTTTATTTTTCATGTTGAGGTCTTATTCAATGGATGAATTATTTAGATGACATTTTTTGGCTGGTTTATTGCCAAGTCTAATAACTAGCAATTATATTGTGTATGAGAATTGTATTAGCAATGCATACTTTTGGTGTTGGCGAGTCTTTGCTTGATGTTGCAAATTGTGGAATTCCTATGTTTTGACATATCTGATAGTAAGCATCAAATTTAATTTCAGCAGGCACGAATGCATTTGACTCCAGTTCTAGATGACTAATTCTTCTCCTCTCACTGACAACTGATATAGCAAAGAAAGCTCCATTTCAAGTGCTAAGTCTGGCTTGTCCATTGTACTTGACCTGTAAATTTGAAGGCAAATAAAGCTAGAATATGTGACTTGATTGCTGGCCATCCCTTATGCAGAAGTTAGTAGTCACCTCTCTAAAGAACATGCCTTGTTATCTGGAGCTACAATAATTAACATTAACCTTTGTAATCATGTTCATTTTGCCATTTATGCACTGAAGAAGAAGCTCTATATTGTTTTTCTCTGTAATGGTCACCTCCTAGTATGTTGTAGAAACTTTGTAGCCTTATTTGAATTGGCAATTTATGTACATAAAGAAGCTACTTGTTTATTTAGTGAAACGAAAAAACAGCTTTGTAATGTTTTTCTCTGTAATGGTCGCGTCCTAGTATGTTGTTGAAACTTTGTAGCCTTGTTGAATTTCTAGTTTATGAAATGAAGAAGAAGGTGATACTTTATTCATTCAATTACAAGATATGGTTTTAGTTTATTCATATAAGCATGCCCTGTGCCTCCGCAATTAGGCCAAGTGCCGTGGCACGGGTGCGTTAACAATTTGGTTATGCACGTTTTTCATTATCTCAGCATCATTTCTTCAATTAGTACCATATCGTATTGCATCAATTGCCATCGGACCAACCCATTGTGTGAGTGTTTTGGAATTTCCTAAACCTAGGTTTCACCTCGTAAGTCGTAAAGGTAAACCAAATACACACTGAGACTCACTTGACAATTCATAACAACATAAGTTTGTTAACAACTCGAGGGGCTCCACTGACAACTCTAGGGGCCTGTACTGATAACTCAAGGGGCCTCCATTGACAACCCTAGGGGCCTCCAGTGACAACGCTAGGCGCCTCCACTGACAACCCAAGGGGCTTCCACTGACAACTCTAGAGCATTCACTGACAACTCTAGGGGCCTTCATTAACAACTGAAAGGACCTCCACTGACAACTCTAGGGGCCTTCATTAACAACTCAAGGGGCCTCCACTGACAACTCTAGGGGCGTTCATTAACAACTCAAGGGGCCTTCACTGACAACTAAAGGGGCGTTCATTAACAACTCAAGGGGCCTTCACTGACAACTCTAGGGGCCTTCATTAACAACTGAAGGGGCCTCCACTGACAACTAAAGGGGCATTCACTGACAACTGAAGGGGCCTCCACTGACAACTGAAGGGGCGTTCATTAACAACTCAAGGGGCCTCCACTAACAACTAAAGGGGCGTTGATTAACAACTGAAGGGGCCTCCACTGACAACTAAAGGGGCATTAATTAACAACTGAAGGGGTCTCCACTAACAACTGAAGGGGCGTTTATTAACAACTCAAGGGGCCTCCACTGACAACTAAAGGGGCGTTTATTAACAACTGAAGGGGCCTCCACTGACAACTAAAGGGGCGTTCATTGACAACGCTAGGGGCCTTCACTGACAACTTAAGGGGCGTTTATTAACAACTCTAGGGGCCTTCACTGACAACTCTAGGGGCGTTTATTAACAACTGAAGGGGTGTCCACTGACAACTAAAGGGCCGTTCATTAACAACTCCATAGGCCTACAATGACAACTTGACGTCCCTTCGTTGAAAACAAAATTTACATCAGCTTCAAACATTCAAAACATGACAGTGGTTGACACAAATGTCAACATTACTGCACAAATATATATTAACAACTCCATGGACATACACTGACAACTCCATGGGCCTACAATGACAACTTGACGTCCCTTCATTGACAACAAAATTTACATCAGCTTTAAACATTCAAAACATGACAGTGGTTTACACAAATATCAACATTACTGTATAAATATATATTAACAACTCCATGGGCATACACTGACAACTCCATGGGCCTACAATGACAACTTGACGTCCCTTTGTTGACAACAAAATTTACATCAGCTTCAAACATTCAAAACATGACAGTGGTTTACACAAATGTCAACATTACTGCATAAATATATATTAACTCCATGGGCATACACTGATAACTTTAGGTCCATACATTGACAACATAATTTACTACTCATTACAACCTTTCATAAATGAAAGTGGGATACCAAGCCATATTATATCCAACCTTCATTTACAGCTGAAAATGCATGCACAAGTAACACAAAAGTGACATACCAATACTATATAACTAGTATGGACTTGTAGCTATTCATATTTACACAAATAGTATGACATGCACTTTCCAAAAATTATAAGAACCAAAATGATCATGATTTATCAGCTGGGATTAGGATTCTTGCAGGTCTTTACAGTGTGGCCAGCTTCATTGCACCTGCCACAATGATAAACCCTTTTGTCTTGAAACTGAGATTCAATCCTTTTTCTTTTTGGCCTTCCCGGAGGCCTTCTAGTAAGTAGTGGTCGCAATAAATTCTGAGTCATCAGCTGTGTCACTGTAAGGGCTTCAGCACGTGGGCAATCATGCATTGCTACAGGCTTCATGGCCGTTGCATATATTTTTTCTTGGGTACACAGTTTGTAGCATTCATCGACGTATGAGTAGACACTACGATGAACTAACTTGGTTGCTGCACATGCATGTGGACAAGGGATTCCGCTCATCTGCCATTCAAGGCAAGTGCATGTGTGCCCTATGAGGTCAACACTCAGATGGATGACTCGGCTGTCACACCCTGTTGCAACTGAAATCATATCATCACCATAATATTCACATTGCAGATTTTCAACGCCCTTGACTTGTTCCATCAACTTAGACTCTATATTCGGCCCAATCCCATTCCTCCAATTTCTCATCGCTGCTTTGCATGCAACCATCTTCTTGGCTAATTTTTCTCTATGCTCATGAATGAAAACATCAACATTGTGCTTCCTCTCTTTCAATACCCATGCGTTAAATGACTCCACAACATTTGATGTTAATTTATCCCATCTTTTGTGAGGAAACTTGCTTTACGCCCATCTTTCAACGTCTCCTTCAGTCTCAACACACATACCTAACTCCAGAGAAAACAGTTTCAGCCTACCTAATGCAACATTATATTCATGTTTATGTCGTGCATATGCAATAGCATCAAGCATTTTAAGTGCATCTTCTTTGCTGTTCGAAGAAGTCCTATCCTTTACTCTTCTAAGCTTGACAAACTATGAACTAAAGTTTTCCTTCACGTGCCGGTAACAAAATGCGTGTCTCTGAGATCCAAATATACAACAAACAGCACTTATGATTGCAAGATTCCTATCTGACACTATTGTGATCTCCCTTGTGTCAATGATATCCTTCACAATCTTAAGAAACCAACTCCAATCATCATGTGTTTCTCCACTGACTATGCCATATGCCAAGGGAAACAATTGATCATCAGCATCATACGCATTAGCTGAAACCAGTGTTCCCTTGTAAGGACCACTGAGGTGACATCAATCTATATACAGTATGCCTCGACACCCTTGTAAGAAGCCTTTAATCGAGCATCCATAAGCAATAAATAGCCTCTCAAATCTGTCACCCTCAGAGAATTCACACCAGGCTACCGTGTCTGGATCGGTCTCTATAAGCCTATCACATATCCAAGGAAGAGTCATGTATGAATCTTCGATGCGGCCATGTATTTCCATCAATGCTCTTTCTTTTCCCCTGTACGCTTGACTATAATTTAGACGTACCCCGTAATCTCTATACATATATCTCATAACCTCATTTGCATTCTTGTCTATGTTACACCTCAAACTGTCTGTGATTATTGATGAGGTTAATTTGGATCTCTTCAAGTGAGGTACAAGTAGATTATCCTGTGCGTCATGTTTGTGGTCACCTTTGAAAGTCCTTTTAATGAGGAATTCTGTATCTTGTCGTTCACCCATTGAATATGCTCCCAAGTACCATGGACATCCATCAACCATGCATTTGGCGATGATCTTTTCCTTGTTGTTTTTTACATATTTATATGCAAACTTGTGGGCAATGCCACACTTGTATAATGTTTGTCGAAGGCCATCCGCATTGACAAAAACTTGTCCCTCCCCGATTGTAAGATCCTTCCACTTTGTAGAGTTCATTTCAGGTGTTCCTATTGACACCATTTGGACAGCGCATTGCAATGCAGGAGAATCTTCAATAGACATAGTGGCTGATCCTCCATCCCAACCTTCTGACAAGTTATCAAACATGCACCACATTGCAAAGTAAAACATGTTACTAACGACAAGCTCATTTGCATTCGTTCACAAGCTTTTTCTTATAACGATTTTACACTTACACATATTGCTCATCACTTCGATCATCCCTTATTGCCGTTGTATTATCATCTTCATTTTATCCTTCATCTACATAGACATGCCCACTTTCTCCGCTATAATTGATTAAATGTTCAATTGCTTCATCATCTACTATGTCTACAAATGTTGTTCTATCACATGGCAATGTGAACTTCATAACAAGTCCTCCACTTTCTTTTCCCATAATGGAGGATATCATTATTTTAAACTCTTCTAAACTTGTTCCTTCCTTAATGGTTCTAGATCTGACGCTTCCACCAACATATGTTAAATCACCATCTCTACTGACTTCAAACCTTCCCCTTATATGGAGGAAACATAGTAGAATCTTGCCGGACGTCGTAGCCATCTCCGCTGTCTACTGCATAAAAAAGTTGTCATTAACAATGTCAGCAGCCTTAGTAACAAATGCCACAGCCCCAATTAACAACACTTTCTTACTACATAATCAACACAGCCAACCACACATATTTCACACCTTGTTCATTAAATCCCACTTATAATGACTGAAAACGGCACAAAATACTGAAAAACATTCCAAACTTTTCAGCCCCATTCCAAACACTATTACACCACAAGGAAGGAACATTTAAATATGACCTCTAGTTGTTATTAACAAGTTATGGAGCCTCCATTGACAACTATCGATGCTGTCATTAACAACTCTTTTTTCCCTACGCAAATCAGTTTATGTAGCCCCTAACCTTTGACCCTCATCTTCATTCCTTACCTTTTCTATTACAGAAACACACCACCATACACCAGAAAACAGAGCATAATGACTATAAAAACAGAGCACACAAAATCATAGCAAAACGCATTGAAACCTTAGCTATAACATATACATTGCATTTACAAGACCTTCCTTATAGCTTGCAAGCATATGGAGGACAATTCCCACAAAAATCTTGACCAAACCAAATATCAATAAAAAAAATCTTTAGTTGTCACAAAAATCATTTAAATATGACCTCTAGTTGTCATTAACAACTTAAGGCGCCTCCATTGACAACTATCGCTGCTTGCATTAACAACTCTTTTTTTCCTACAAAAATCTTGTCATGTAGGCCCAAACCTTTGACCCACATCTTCATTCCTTACTTCTTATATTGCAGAAACACAGCACCATACACCAGAAAACATAGCTAATAACACCAAAAACAGAGCATACAAAATCATACCCAAACACAATGCAAAATTTGTCAAACCATATCCATTACATTTAATAGATCTTCCTTGTTAATTTCCAAGCATATACAGGACAATACCCATCAAAAGTAGATAACTTTTTCCATTTTCATGATCAAAACGAACATGACTCAACAAAACCTAAAGCTATGTTTAACAACTAAACAAAATATGTGAGTCAGATGCAATAATCAAGACAAGAGAGTGGATGCCATGAATTCCCTACCTTAATCTTCAACCATGGATGCTGATCTTCGCTGCGTTTTTCCAGCCTTCTCCATACTTCTTCCGGACGTAACATGCGTGATTCACCACATTTAATCACATATTTTGCTGTTTGTCTGACAGGGGCAATTTCTGACTTTTCTCACCTGGATTTTATTACAAAATGGTCCCTTGGGACTTGAGGGTAATTTCAGATTTTCCTGGGACCATTTCTTCATATTTTAGCTTCCATGGGACCACACTGTAATTCTCCCTAAAAAAAAAACCTGATGAAAGTAGGGGAGAGGGCAACCAACGATGTCTATGTACTTCCAAGGTGGAGAGAAGACATTGGAGGAGTTGTGTATACACAGTGGAGAGGAGAGGTACGCCGGAGGCTGAAAGCAATGAAGAGAGTGGGAGGTGTACGCCGGAGGGTGGAGGGGGCCAAAAAGGTGGAGGAGGTGTATGCCAGAGGGTGAGAGCAAAGAAGGTGTTATGAGAATGGAAGGAGGTGGAGGAAAAGGGAATGAAGAAAAGGAAATGCAGAAAAAAGGGAAGAGAAGTCATGGGGATGGGAAAGATGGAAAAAGAGGGATGGGTTTCTGACATGGGAATGAAGAAAAGGGAAGAAAAGTTTCACGCATGTCAGAATTTCTGACATGACTTTAGGAGTCCCAAATTTTTTTTGGGACTCCTAAAGTGTGACTTATTTGGGACGCCTAAAGTAAGTTAAATTTTTTTAATTTACTTTTTTGGCGCTAGTGGAAATTTTTAGGCGTCCCAAATAAAATTTGGGACGTCTAAACTCAACTTTAGGCGTCCCAAACTCAAATTTGGGACGTCTAAGGGTTTTCCTATGTACACATAATTATGAAAATGCCACTGCCTTCTTTTTTAACCACCCAATTTTAAAATTGGGACATCTATTGGGGTGGTTATATCATAATTCTGTAGTAGTGTGTTTTGATTGTATGCAAATGTCATACTCTTTATTCAATAAAACACGTTTGCCTTTTACAAAAGTCAAATGTCTCAAAACTAGTAAAAGAGCATGTCTTAATCTCTTGTGTAAAAGTAACAAATCATCAAAATTATGTATCTTGCCATTTAAAAAAACATTCACGTTTAGGCCTTCTTAATTCTACCTTACCAATCGTCGCCTTCTTGCCATTTTGAAAGGCCTACACTAAACAATGGTAAAAAAAAAAAAAAAAAAAAATACTAACATGCTTCTCAATTTCCTAGTTATTCTTGACACAAAAATGAGATTAAATCGTAGTTGAGATGCATAAAGAACATCAGCAAGATCTATATCCGTAGACAACCTAAAACTATCTATATGTTTGACAAGGACCTTATCTTAATAGCTTTAATATTACTATCATTCATTTGGTAAGTATCAAATAGAGAGAGATCCATTGTTCTATGTGTGGTAGCGCTAGAATATAAAACCCATCTAATGTGATGTGAAGCAAAAAGATTATGCGGTAATACCTCATGATCAGATGAAAAATATTTTTTGAATTAGGACAGCAGATCTGAATCGAGGAGGAAAATGAGTTAAAAACAAAAAAAAATGAAACTTTAATTATTTAAATAAAACGAAAAGAAGAAGAAAAAAAATCAAAGACTACCCTACTTCCTTTCGAGATTAAAGATGACTTTACTTATATACTTACTACAGAAAGAATGCTAGTGAATGAGTGAAATGTTAAAGGAGGTTTAAGAATAAATAGAAAGTTTTAAAGAAGCTTAAATTTGAAATGAGATAGTATGTGATAATTAATAAATATCTTTTTTTCAAATAAGACACAAATTAATACCTTATCTTAAACTTATAATATTTTTCTCATTATCTTTATTTAAGATCAAATAAGAACTGGATAGGGTCATGTTAAACGAAATAACAATTATTAATATTATATTCATTATATTTTTATTGTAGGTTGTATTTATTTATATATTTTGGTCAAAAATTTATTTATTTATAAATATAGCTAGTGTACTCTAATTTTAAAATTTTTATCCAAAAAGATATGCTAGAATGTACAGCATGGCTAACAAAGTATCTCTTCTCTAATCTCATATTACGATTGATTATTCAGTTTCTCTTCTCTAATCTCTCCGTTCTCCGTATCTCTCCCATCTCCTCTGTTACCTTTCTTTCTACTGTCACCCTCCCATACACTTAATTGATTGTATTGAAATGATATCATCTTTTCACAAATATATTTGATTAAATGTAAGTTTTGTTTTTTATTATCTCTCTTGGTACATTTTTCTTACCATAAGTACTTGACAATATACATTTTCCTTCTAATGCGTCCATAAATCAGAACCATTTCAACTGAAAAGCTGCAGGCAGGAATACTATAAGAATAAATAAAGCATTATAGCAGAAAATTGTTCAATCAAAAGCAAATCAAGGATTATATTTCATTACTTCACAATGATATACAAACATTATTAACTTGCTGCAACTCTTGAACAAGTGAAACTTAAAATGACTACCAAACCTAAGAAACACAAAATCCAAAGTACAATTTGCATGGTTGCATAAAGCAAACTTTCCCAGGTGAAAGGCAATTTATTTACAGATCGTTAATTATATGAGCATGCTGTCCTTTAGCTGCATCTATATGAATAGAGGATTCAGAAATTGCTAAACTCTTGAAAATTGTGTCTGTCCTTGATATATGATTCTTCTGGTTTCATAGCAGTGGGATATTTTCCCACTGAAGACTGGTGGCTTTCTTAGAAGGGAGAATCATTGTGGACTCTCTTATAAGCAATTTAATTACTAAAAAGTCTCACAACAAATGAGTAGCATATGTAAGCTCAGATCTTATCATTTTTGTAAGAATAAAATAAGTGGAGGGAGAGAGAAGTGGTGTACCAGAGCGAAACCATGTTCGGATCTGGGTCAAAGCTCCAATACTCCATAATTGTGCTCATACAATTATTAGACTACTAGAGCCTAATTGTGATTTGCACAGTAGATCACCAGAACCAGAAAGATGGTAGGAGAGAAGAGAATTGCCAGAAAACTCAATGGTAGGGATGAATTGCAATTGAGGAGGCACACCCTATTTATAGTGGTTTATGGAGGCCACTAATTAGGAAATGTGTGCACTTCTTCTTGCCCTCTAAGACAGCAACTAAATTAATTGATTCTCAATTAATTTCTTAATTATGGTGATTTATTCCTTAATTAATAAATCCATAATTATTACTGAATTATTCCCCATTATGCAATTATTGCTGATTTTATTCTATTTGATTGGGCTACTTATATCCCAATCAAATAGTCCAGCCTATCAAGGACGGACTTGGAGCCAAAGTCCAACATCTCCCACTCGCACTTGATGGGCCTCCCATCGTGCATCCGTTACTCTTTCTTGTTTCATACTTAGCGTCTGCAGTGACCGCGTGGGCAGAAATGTCTTCAAGATTTGGTGCTTGTGATACTAGAAATCCCTCATACCGAATCAACATCCAAGGACACCCTTTATATCTATAAGCTATACATTTATTGCCTCAGATGCCCCAAATTCTCCAATACATATTACTCATGGCATATCTAATCCCTCTCGAGTTAATATGTTGTTAACTCAGATTGCCTTCTATGCACATAGTATCCGCACTTACTAGCTACACATAGAACTAGTAAGAGGTCGACCACAGATACTAGCACATCATATATATCTAGGAGTAAATCTTCCTTTTTGACTAAACATCAGTCCATCTTGACTTGGTCGCATTCCTAGTTTTCACTCGTCTGATCGAATTAAGTGTGACATGGAGCTTCAACTAAAGTAGCTGTCACCAAACCAAGCTTTCATGATGCCACCTAAGTCTTAAGGGCATCGCGGAAGGACTTTTCCTTCCTGGAACTCACACTATAGTGAACTAAGGATCTTCCATCTACATCCCATGTTGCAGTCTAACTCTTAAGCACATTCAGTATGAATTACATGCTATGGTGAATGGTTTAAGGTGTACGTCAATTTCTTTATCTTTCACTGTACAGACATTAGTTCTAAAATGTACTCAACATTCGAACTAGAACTTTCTTTTTCACAATCTCATTTGTGAAAAAAAGAGTTCTTTGCCTGGTTACAGGTCTGTATTCATGCTGTAATCCAGTTTATGTGTATATGTACACATATAGACCTCATCTTAGACTAATTGAGGCGACTCAAATGCAAAGATTCTTCTTAACCATCTCATGGTGATCATTTGCTCGTCTTACCCCCGCATGCCCCTATAAAACATGGGAAGATGGTTGTTCGTGTGAGTGAACCAACCTCTTCTTACCTGTACGACATACAAACTTGTATACTTTATATGTATTTACTCAAAGCATACATACTATTTCTTTTATCTTCATATAAAAGAAGTTCACAACCTTACATTTTATTCGCGCCCCAAGATTTTCACTAACTCAATGAAAATCAAGCTATAGGCTCAATAAGGGGATCTACCAGCATTCTGTTAGTAGAAGGTCATTGAACTGATGCTTTCTCTCTTTGAAAGCATATCTCTCATAGAGATATATTAAGAAGTATGTTTCACCTAACTGTGATTCTTAGGATCCTTATCATAAGTTGCTATCATTTGGATCCTTCTTTCCACAGTTCATTCCCAATCTCTCACAGGAACTACTTTATCCATATGGCACTTTGAATGATGGTAGAACACACTCTGTGTTCTATTTCCATAGATAATAGAAAAAATACTTTGTATATTTCCTTACTCAATTACTATTTGCCTAAGTCTTGTATTGGAGTATCCTTTTAAAGGAAAGTTGTTTTCTTGACAACTTAATCCATGGTTATTCTCATAATCTATTTCACAGCATGACCAAAATTAGCTTCCAAGTCTGACCAAAAACATTTTGGTCTTATATGCACCAATGTACGCATTACCAACCATAGTCTTACTGTGGGACCCTATCCATTTTTTCTATGTTAGTTCCTCATAGGACATGTAACCTTTCTAGGTTTATGCCCTGAACTTTGGTATGTCTTTGGCATCCTTGGATGCCTAAAGATCACACTTGTACATGTCTTAGGTAGTAAAGGCTGTATCTTCCTCGTGCAATCTCTATTTACCTTGTCATTCAAGATATTTGTTCAACCCATGATTTTCTCAACTCAGAATTTAAGAATTCTCTGATCCTTTATTCCTTTGACTCCCTTGACACTTGTTTTAGCTAAACATATGTCATTTGACAAAGGATGACTTCACAAAGAATCATCACTAGACCGTTTGGCACTCATGTAGTGTTATTTGATTATCTCGAAGTTGGTGAGGCTTTCACCTTATGAAACCTCATATACTACTATCTGGGTGATTGTTTGTACAAAGTCCTTAAGCTGCTTCATTAGAGTTCATAATCCAATTTCCAAAATTCCCAAATTGGAAAACGGCCTTCACATCATCTTGATGTAATTTCAAGACTAAGCTTGTTGTCATGGCCAAAGTTTAGAGTTAAAAATGCACAATGGACAACCTTTCGTTATTGTACCCCTTAGCCACTAAGTATTTAAGTTTTATATACCCCCAACAGATTTGAGAACCTACTTGTTCTCAATTGCCTCCTGACTAGGTGACAAATTGCCTAAAACATATACTTGGCTAGTTCCAAAAAAAGAATCCATATCCTCCTGCATAACACTTTGCAATTCTTCTTAGCAGGTCCTTCTAGTGTCCTTCAGACACTTATAGGTAGTTGTCATCACCTTCTAAATGATGAAGAGAACATTTAATCCATTAGGGAATCTATCCCGTAATAGTTATACGCAAGATGACAATTTGCTTCAAGGTGGATTTCATAGTATTCTTTTCCTATGTATGAGTGAGGTAATTCTCTCATAACTTACCTCTTGCCTCTTTCCTTGTGAAAATGGTCTTAATCTTCCCACTTGGATCAGTGAACTTAGGAACACTTGGTTATTCCTTGTCACTTGTGAACCTCTTAAAGACATTCAATATGATTAATGCTCATTTCCTGGTAGGAAATCTGAGTTTTATGAATGTTGTGTCCCACGATTTTCTCTCAGTCACTAAACCACCATCATTTTCACTAATGAAGACGTGTCTTGCCAAATTCTCAGGTTATCTCACTAAGAAATACCTTGCATACCTTGGTTCCAGTCTTCCTTACTCATAGGAAGAATTATGGATATGAAGTTGTTGACCCTTATGGTCTCAGCGAGCTTGGACTTGATCTAAAGCCTATCCACGATTTATAGGGTAAGGTCGTGACTAACATAGAGGGCATTTGGTTAAGTGTGAAGATAATAGCTGTAAGATTACATACCAACATATGGTTGATAGTTTCACTTATGCCATTATTTACTTAACCATGTCAAGGAGAGGTCTATCTCTCTATCTCAACAATTCTATTATGTTGAAGGGTTCTAGGTATTGATAGTTACCTAACAATGCCTTTTTTGTACATAGAGCAGCTTGAACTAATCACGTAGGTGTCTTTTACCCTTGTTTCCTTTTAGTTTAACTGATTCCCGACTAGTTCAGCCATTATCTAACAGCTTCACACTTGCCAAAAATCAAGTAAACATTACTGTATTTCGAGTAAACGTTCACGGCGTTAAAGAAACACCAAGCTCTGTGTTTTGCCCTCACATTTATTGGTTTACTAACGTCATAATTTGCCAATTGCAGTGGATTTTCTCAAAAATATTTCTTTGTCTTTCTCGCCAAGTAGAATAAGTTCTCAACTTATTCATAAGGGTATTAACCCTTTAGCACACATTGTTTAACAAATACTCTTTTGCTAGTTTGATAATTTCTTTTGATCAATGTGTGCATGTGGCAAGAAATGGAATCTTTTATCCCTAAAAAGAAACATCAAAATCCAACGAAGGATTTGAGAATCATAGTCTCATCGATCCTTAACTAAAGAGATAGCAAAGATGTGACTCTGTCAGTTGCAATTGCATTGAGTGAATTAGGGTGGTTTATCTATGTAGAGTTAATGTGCAAGTTCCAATCCCTTGATTCTATCTCTTTATTGCTTTGCATTTGACGTGAAGCCATATGCTTCTGTGAAACATCCACAACTCATGTGGATTGCTACTTTTTCAACCCTTAAGGATTATCAATGGAGCTTTTCATCTTTATAGAAACCATTTGACCTCCTCTAGATCAAGTTTACATCATAATTTTCTTGCCTTTAGGCTTAGAGGATGAATCCTCCCACTCTTTAACTAAGTTCATCTGACTGATGGATCTTGGATTCTTCAGTCTTTTATACTCAAGTTCAATGTGATGAATCACATTGCTAAAGATTACAATATGCATATCAGGGGCAATATTTACTTTCGTATGCCTACTCACTGGAAGACGTGGCTCACTCCCATTGCTAGGAGACATAGCTTCCTCCCACTTACTAGGAGATGTCTTGTCACAACATACACTTATTGTTTGTTAGAAAGAACTTGGTATTTAGTTTGTCTCAACTTCTTAGTTTGACATTTGCCTCAAGTGTTGCCTAAATGACATGTTAGGACTTAATACACTATGTTAAAAATTAGTTTTAACTTTATGGAAGAAGATCATCTATTTCACTATCTTCCAACACTATCCACACAGCTTGGATAAGGTTACATTGCTTATACCAACATAAGTTTAAGCAATGTTGTTCTTTTTATGCTTGATAGCATAAACCTTTTGTATCCTTTGGTTGCTTGAGCCTCTAAATGTTGAAGAGTAGTTGGTAGGACGTCCCTGACATCTCATTCTTCTTGAATGAAAAAGATATTTGAGAGTTTCTAACTCCATAGTCATCTCTATTGAGCTTGTCTTCATAAGCTCAGTCAAATAGACTTGGTCATAATTGGTCACTTTGACGATTATGGTATACAAATCATATTTGTTCAAATAAGATAAAGGATAATTAGATAATAAGTTTACTAGTTTCATGTTTAGGAGACAACTAGGTTTACTCGCATCCCAATCATGCTAGTTAGCCCATCACCCTTTTAACCATAGTCTTCATTGAACACATTCCCATTTGGATTTCTAGACGTATTCCAGAAACCCCCACTTAATCAAAGATAGTTATACTAAGAAGACAATAATACAATATCATCTAATCAATATGAATGTTCATGAAAACAAGAAGAGAATATTCTTAATTCAATTCCAAAAAACAAAGAATTTAATCATTAAATTCAATAGCAAAAGAGCATTAAAAAAACTTTATCTCATATAATTGTTTCTTAACTAGGTTCTCCCTTTCACAGGCCCTTCTGACCATATGAACTCATGAAGCGTTTAGCTACAATGTTTAGCTCCTCTTTGCCATATTTACATCCACTTACTTGGATGTAATTGCAGTATACCTCCTATTTGATGAGATGATTTTCATATCTCTATCTGTCTTGTCCTTTGTCACAACATTTGTGATAAATGATTGACTTTTAGAAGTCATTGCTTCAATCCCAAGTGAATCAATGTGGTTAAAAGCATGGGAAGACTTATTATTATTCAATAATTTCAAGTTGCTACAATTTTCAAGTTTTTATCTCTAAAAGTTTGAGTCAAGGTTAGATAGGATTTTATATTCAAAAACTCATTTGAATAATCCCTCACTTTTAAAGAATCTTTCAGCATTAACCTTATATTGCAGCTGAAATATTCTTAATAAGTAAGCCAACCTATCCCAAAAACAATAGAATAATAATTGATTCAATTTCAATGTTTTTGGAAATCTCTAAGTGCATATAAGCACTTTTTTGACTCAAAACAGATCCAAACGTGCTTCAAATATATGCAAATTATATATCAAATTGAAGCTCTCAAATTTAGGGAATTTTAGGAACAAACCAAGCCTCAATCAGAGGTCCGACACGCTCACACGTGCCCTTAGAAGATGTTTGGATAAAAAAATCAAGAAAAATTGAAAAATTCCAACGTTGATCACTCTTGGCAGTGGCGTGACCTCTACGCGTCGCCTTGTGTCCATCTACCGACGACACACGCCAGCTCCAGTGACTCCATATGCCATCTTCTCTCCGACAATACTTGCCACATGTCAAACAAAGGCCCTAGTGGGCCCCACGCGCCCTCTGTCTTTTTTTTTTGGGCAACAGTCAACAGATGACTGTTGACTTTGACCAGTCAACGGTTGACTGGTCAATGATCAACGCTTGACCAAAACCAGGATGACGTGCACTTGAAGTGGCGATGATGTGTGTCTGAACGCTGATGTAGCATGATCTCATTGGCACCACATGGCTATTGTTGACCGATGACGTGGCAGTCATCGTCTTCAACCTCCAGCCGGGTCAACCTGACCCGGTTGGAGCTCCAGTGGGTCATCTTGACCCGCCAACTTCGGGAAGCCATGTCTCCCTCATTTTAGCTCTGTTTTTCGCGTTCTTGGTGTTGTTGGAATCATAGTTCAGCGAACTACATATCTATGGCATTTATTTGATCTAAAAACATCTTTTTCATTGATCAAATCGTGGCTCAAGTGGCGGCAGCGACAAGCGACCCACCAACTTCTTTCCTTCGTTTCTCCCTCATCCGAACTCCATTTGACGCGTTCTAACTATCATTGGAATCGGATCTTCGAGCTCTACACATCCATGGCTTCGTTTGGGGCAAAAACACTCATTTTTGAACACCCTATTTTTTGTCGACGTTGACGGCGCTACGTAATTCAACCTGGATGTGTGTCCTCTATGTTTCAAAGGCTCTTCTAACCTTTAAGGGGTTAAGTCTTTTGTTTTTGGTTCCATATAGGTTCCAAAAACGTCAACATTAAGAAATCAAAGATGTGAGGAGAAGACAAAGGAAATCGCGCCGTGAGTTATATATACACACTTGTTATATATATATATAATAACCAAAGGAGCAGACAATATTAGCATGCATTCAATATATATGCAAAAATGCCCAGCAACAAATATATATCACACCTAAGGCTTTCAAATATGCAGAAGCAAAATATATACATATATATACATGTTCACGTTTTGGAAAAAACATATGCCTAGATTCCTAAAAGTATTCACATATGAACCAGAGAACATGCATATCCAACAAATTTTCAAGCAATAGAAGCCAAGGATATAAAGCTTGAAAAAAAAATGTATAGTAGCACATAGAAAAAATGATGAAGAGATATAAACAAATTATATCACATTATTATTCACATAGAATAATCACAGCCACAGGATCAACAGGCTCTGATGCCAATGTAAGAATAAAATAAGTGGAGGGAGAGAGAACTGGCGTACTAGGGTGAATCCACGTTCGGATCAGGGTCAAAGCTCCAATGCTCTATAATTGTGCCCATACAATTATTAGACTACCAGAGCCTAATTGTGATTTGCATAGTAAATCCCCAGAACCAGAAAGATGGTAGGAGAGAAGAGAATTGCCAAAAAACTCAATGGCAAGGGCGAATTGCAATTGAGGAGGCACACCCTATTTATAGTGGTTTATGAAGGCCAGTAATTAGGAAACGTGTGCACTCCTTCTTGCCCTCCAAGATAGTAATTAAATTAATTGATTATCAATTAATTGCCTAATTATGTTGATTTGTTCCTCAATTAACAAATCCATAATTATTACAGAATTATTCCCCAATCTGTAATTAATGCTGATTTTATTCTTATTTGATTAGGCTACTTATATCCTAATCAAATCGTCCGACCCATCAAGGGCAGATTTGGACCCAAAGTCCAACAATTTTATTATGCTTTCTTATTGTGGGACTAAAGTGATTAAGGGCTTGTTTGATTCTGTTTTTTATTTTTGTTCTCACAAACAGTTTTATGAAATAGTTTTTAAAAATAAGTTTTAAAAATGGAAAAACAAAAAAAAGGAGCTTTTCGATTTTGTTTTTGAAAACTATATTTTTTAAAACAATAAAACTTGTTTGGTAAACTGTTTTGAAAAAAAAAATTATTTTTAAAAACAAAAAAACAAAAAGTTGTTTTTAAAAACTTAAAAATAAAAACAGTTTTTAGTTGTTTTCATGTTTTCATTTTTTTTATTTTTTATTTTATTTTTTGAGGCTATCACTTATCCATTATCAACACTATACTACCAATGACGACTACCGCCACGTCACTATCTGTAACCGCACCACCACATCACTTCAAAAATAGATTTTTAAAAACAATATATCTAAACAGAATTTTTTATAAAACTGTTTATGAGGAAAAAAACAAACAACAAAATCAAACAAGCCCATTTAGTCCCACAATAAGCAAGCAAGTTAATAATGTTTGTATACCACTGTGAAGTGACTGTTAGATCTCATGTTTTGATGATAACAATGAATGGTATGAAAAAGATTTGATTTACAAATAAGTTTGAACAAAGTAATAACAGGGAAAATCATCACTTGAAGTAAGCATTGGAGTAATGAAGAAAGACCAAGAGAAAAAGCTGAGAAACTTGATCAGAAGCAAGTTTTCTAAGGTATTACTCGAGTAAGTACTCGAGTAAAGAAACAGAAACTTGAAGTAACCAGAGACAACTTCGAGTAACCTGCCAACAATACTCGAGTAACAGTGTAAATGTTTTCAAGTTGCTCTCGACCTGCCAATGTTACTCGAGTAGCTACTCGAATAACCAGGTAAATCATTTAGAGTTGCTCTTGGCCTGCCAACGTTACTCGAGTAGCTACTCGAGTAACCATGTAAAAGACTTCCAGTTGCTCTCGGCCTGCTAATGATACTCGAGTCACTACTCGAGTTACTCTGTTTCAAGAAATGTGTTGCTCTCGGCATTTTCAACCCTGCCAGCATTACTTGAGGACCTACTCGAGTAACTCACTGTGGTAAGCAAAAATCTTAAGGTAGTACCCGAATAACTTGATCTGGTTTTTATCACATTTCACTCGAGGCACTACTCAAGTATGCAGGTATGGAATGACTTATTTAAAGTGAATTACTCGAGTAAGTACTCGAGTATCCAGAGTTATTTTTGAAGAAAAACCTCAAGTCATTACCCGAGTAAGCTATGTAGAAAATTTATATTTACTCGAGTAACAAGGTAAACAAACTTAAAGTGTTCTCGGCTTTGAAGTCCTGTCAACATTACTGGAGTAAAGCATCGAGTAACCTAAAGTTATTTGAAGGTTTACTCGAGTTGGTATCCGAGTAACCTATCAAGAAAAGAATGCAATACTCAAGTAGGTACCCGAGTAAACAGGTATTTCCAAAGGTTAAAATTTTGTTTACTTCATGCACTACCCGAGTAATGTTATGTTTGCTTATTGACTTGCAGTTTATCAAAGTTTTTCCGATGATACTCGAGTAAACTTAAATGACTACTCGAGTAGCTACTCGAGTATGCAAGTCCAGAAATCCAGAAATCATTCCAATGTTCATTGATTTGTTTCCTATATGATTAATCTTTCATTGTATTAGTATTCTTAGTATATCCACAGATAAATAATGAAGAGATCTTACCAAATAAGGAAAGTCAAATGCAACGTTCAAATGTCACCTACCGCCACCTACCTCAAACGGATATTTTTCAAATAATTGAAAAGTCAACTATGGTTGCGCATACTCTAACAGACATGAAGAAAAACGTTCCAACAATCATTACCAATGCATCTATATATATGGGAACCTCCAAACAGAGAAGAGAACAAGAACACACACACGAACGTATCATCAAGTTCATTACTCTGTTTTACATTATACTTGTAATTCTATGCTTCAGTGATTCTTATTCACTCTGTGAGAGAGATAGTTCATTCAAACTCAATATTTTTTATTGAGATAACTTAAGGTTGTGGAACCTTGAGTTGGGATTGGATTACAACTTGTAAAGGGGTGCGAGTGTCCAGGCGAAGGAACTTGCTTGTACTGAGGTGCCAAGAACCCATTGAATCTTGAAAGTTATAGTGAAACTCTCAGAGAAGCTCTGAGGACTGGATGTAGGTCAAAGTGGTTGTGGCCGAACCAGTATAACTCTCGCTGTACACTTCGGTGATATTTCTCCTTACTCCTTATTGCTTTATTTTCACCGTCAAGTTTTTTTATATTTGCAACGAAATTTCAGTATCACCCAATTCACCCCCCTCTTGGGTGAAACGCTTGTTCTAACAGTGACATGGCGACGCAAATTACTCTTGTAATTTAGTCTCAACTAGAGCCAGGCCCTTCACGAGCTCGGGTCTAAACGGGCCGGCCCGAATTCCTAACTCTAGTCTCAACTCGACAGCCAATCCAAATTCCCTCACAATCCTGAATGCATTCAGCTGTTGTTCTGCAAATATAGGCCATGTCAAAATTGGCACTTCAAACCACAAGCTCTCTAATATAGAGTTCCACCCACAATGAGACACAAACCCAACAATGGACTTATGTACGAAAACCTCCACTATCCACATATCATTTCCTTATCATGGGTTGAGTCTATGAAACCTTCCCTTAAGGTTTTGTCTGCATTGTCTTTTGTTGGTGGTGAATGCATAGCCCACAAGAATCTAACCCCACTAATCTTAAGCCCTTTTGCTAATTCTCTTGTTTGAGATGGACTTACGCTTCCCATGCTCCCAAAACAAAGGAACACAACAGAGGAAGTTGGTTGGTCATCAAGCCATTTCATAATCTTGTCATGTTGAGCTTGATCCAAATTGGGGTTAGGCTGACCCTTGAGCTTTATCACAAGACCGACAATGTAAATTGGGAGGGATTTTCATTTTCTCATCTTTAATTATATCACAGGACCGACACTGTTCCAATTCAGAGAAGTTACTTACATTAATCCCCTTGTCTCTGTGAAATTCGGAGCTAGCTCTTAATAAGCAAAATAGCCCCCATCATTACTGAAAAAAACATTAGGAAAAACCCTAGAAGGAACTAGATTAGAGAAACCTGGAATCAACAAATCTGGACCAGAATCACATAACACATCGTCAATTTGGCGTTTCCGAAATGAAAGCACAGTCCCAAAAAATCCTGCGTTTGTGGTCAGAAATAAGAAGGAAGGTCAAATTCCTTTCCCACATCAACCAAAGACAAACAGAAGAAATCAAGGACCAAGCCAACAAATGGGTTTAAATCATCAGCCATGTGTAAGATGTTCTGTATAGTGGATTTGACGTGCGGTACGAGGCTTTCCATCAAGACATAGATGAAATACTTTGGAGATTTCAGAAACTCTGGTGAAGGTGGATTTACATATGGAAGATCAATGGGTCGGATTCGAGGTTGGGAGGCTAAGACTGATTTGATGTATGAATCTGAAAAGGGAGTGAATGGGAACTTAATGCAGAGAACTGTGAAGGAAATGCGAGAATCTTGATCGATTATGCGCTTTGCGAACTCGAGAGCCAAAACCAAGTGACCAATTCCCGGCAAGGGACTGAAGATGAGCTGTGAGTTCTTCTTCATGTCAGCCATTTTTCTTTTAGTTTCTGGGTTTGTGAACTACTGATATAGCCCGGAGGCCCGACCTCGTCAAGGTGGGTGATGATTTAGAATCTCCAAGAGAGATGTTGGGTCTAAAAGATTAGTCTTCTGGGATCGCAGGCTTCAAAGGTGGTAGGGTCAATTTTTTTGAGGTCTGTTTAATTTTTTTAAATAAATTAATATATATAATAGTATTATATTAAATTATTAATATGAGGGATATCTAAGTACTTAATAAAGTATTAGTAACATGCTAATATTTATTAAATGGTTTGATTTATTTGGTTTTATACAGTGATTTATTTGGTTTAAACTTTTTAAAAAAGGGTTAATTTGGACATTAGATAATTATTTTAACTAGAAATTTATGAGTTTTAAAATAATGTATCTCAATTTAAAGTAAAATAATAATTAAATTGTAAAACTTGAAAGTGAATTTTATTTAATTTAAAATGAGTTTAGACCCGATCCCATGAAGAACCGACCTTATAAAGCCGTAGGCTTCATAAATTAAGGGTTTTATAGGAGTCCAGCCTAAATGGGCCAACCCGTTTAGACACGACCCCTTGAAGGAGGGCCGAGCCGGTCCTTATTTCCGGCTATAACTACTTACCTGTGAAAGAAGAAGGATTCTCAAATAATGGCCTGTTTTCTTTCCATGTATGGGGGTGGCAATAAATTTTGTATTGTTTTGACTTTTGATGCAGATGGTCTTTTTTTTTTCAATATTAAACGTTAAATAAAATGTATAATCGGATAACTGGAAAAATCATTGTTATTATTGTTTGAAATAAGAGTTTCAAAATTAAAATAAAATTAAGTGACAAGATGAAATTCAAAATAGTTAACATGATCAAATTAAATTATTTATATCTATTTAATTATAAAAATTTATAGGAAAAAATAAGTATAAATGTAATTCATATTTTTGCATTTTTAAGCCCATATATATATATATATATATATTTCAACATTCAAAGAAGTATTTTATTATATTTTAAAATAACGCAGAAGTTGTAATATTTAGAATGAGAATATTTGTATATAATTAAAAAATATTTTGAAATAATCTAATAAGGGCAAAAAATGTTAACCAAATCTTACATCAAATCCGATTTATAAATAAGAAAAAAAGGTTATTTTGGAAATGTAAGAAAGCTTCTCCGGACAAGTCACATGTGGATCTCAATTTCAATGCCACCAAATTAGGTCAAGGATCTCAAATCTGAATTCTTGGCTGTAAAGGAATAATGCAGGTGTCTACATTATTTTCAGTTTGTTTTTTTAAAAAAAATATGGCAGCGTGTCAATTTAGCCTTCTAGAAGAGAAGCAAACTCACTAATTAAAAAAAAAAAAAAAAGAAGGAAAAATCCCTTATAAAAAATTTTAAAGCTGTTCAGAATATTATAAACCCAAAGAGATACTAATCTCAATTTTTTTAAAATTAAAAGAAAGTGACTAAATTACCCTTAAATATATTTTTTTAAAAAATATTACTCCTACCGATGGAGTTCTCGTGGCCGGCCGGCGGTCGAAGCTCCAATGGGAATGCTCGGACAGGAACATTAATTCCCAAAGTGATAGGGATGGGGTTCAAACCCTCACCACTTAGTTTGTCCAAAAATTTTAATGGCCATTGGGCTATTAATGGCTTTCAATACATTACATGCACACAAATTTATGTCTTAACTTTTAATATTTCACCCAAATCTTGTCACAAGTTTTGTAAAAATATTTACGACATTTCATTATATTTTAATAATTTTCGTTTACCTAGTAAAAAAATTTTACACTATCAACTCATTCATAACATTTTATTAGGTTTAAACAACTTCCGTTCACCCAATAAAAAATTCACACAATGAGATCATTCACAATTTTATTATGGAATTCACGATATTTGATGGAGCTTTAACAACTTTCATTAAAAAAATTCATACTATCAAGTTTTAACAACTTGTGAATTTTTTTATGGAAAATGAAATTTTCGTATATTATTATCAGTGGGGATAGGTGATGGGTAGGGGCAATTAATAGTTAGTAATTATTTAAATAAATTTTGGATTAAATATATATAAGAACAAAAATATTATTAGTAACCAACTGATCAACCGTTTATTTTAACACGGTTTCCTCTTAGTCTTCATTAAGCAGTTATGAAATTTGAGTATTCAAAGAAGGTGTATATCCAGGTTCATGGTTTTCATTTGTAATTGTTTAAGAAATCTTTTACGTTTAATATATTTTTTATAAAAATATATCCTTAACTTCAATTTTTAATTTGCATAAAATTTTTTTATTTTAAATCTTAATATAAAATGTTAATGGACAATCACAATCAACCATCCCTATCATTAATGAGACTGGCCATAATATAATGCAAAGAATTTTAATAGCTAAATTATACAAAAATGATAGCCGTCAATAAATCTTATGGCCATTGTTGTTAGAAAAACTTTCATGTCTGTATAAAAAAAAAAAAAAATTCCATGTCTTAAGCAATTTTACTATATTTAACAAAAATGAAAATATCATATATGTTGAAATTAAATTCGGAAATATCTCATTAGTAAAAAAATATGAAGAGGAAAATTTGCAATATCTATTATGATACAGTGTAATGGTAATAATTCATAAAAATATTTTCTATTTAATATTTTTCAATTAAATTTTATTTTCTGTATCAAACCAGAGAATGCCCATAAAATTGTCACATATATTTAAGAAGATTTTAAATGCTTTTACTTTCAATCTTCTTTCCATTCACCTAAGAAAGATATGTCTGCCTAGTTTAAAATCAGTCAAGGCTAGGCCAACTATTGTGCAATTTCTTCATCCTTCAGATACTCAAGAGCAAGTTTTTTCCTTGTCTCGCACTTCTGTCAAAGTGGCTTGGGAGGCCGCCCTTATAAAGCTTCCCCGGTTGCCATAAAGGTGTTAAGCTGGAACTGCCGTGGGTTTCGTAAAGCCACGGCAATTCAAAGATGTAGGCGTCTTGTGTCTCATTATGATCCTAATTTTGTGTTCCTGTCAGAGACAAAAATTTCTGTTCAAGGTGCCTATAATCCTCTGTTAAATTTAGGATATTCTAATTTTAGTGGTACTGATGTTATTCATAGGGGTGGTGGCACTTTAGTTGTATGAGAAAAGCATTTCGTTGTTGAGGTTGTTGAAGTCAATGTTTCTGTCTCTTACTTTGTCTCTTTTGTTTATGGTCCACTAGTTTCTGGTTTGAGAAGACTTTTATGGGAATGGTTATTAAATACTTCTTTCAGTATGGATTGTCTTTGGATGATAATTAGTGACTTTACTCAAATCCTCTCAACCGATGACAAACTTCTCTGTTTGGGGGAGAACAGTGGAATGAAGCATTTTCAGAAATGTCTAGATGATTGTAACCTTATACCTGCTCCTCAAAAAGGTCCAAGTTTTACTTGGTCTAATAACAAAAAAGGTCACCAATTTGTGCTGGAAAAAATTGACAGAGCATTCTTCAATCATCAATGGTTGTTAAAGTTCCCAGACTCAATGATCAATATTTTTCCAATTGCAGCTTCAGATCATGGACCAATCTTGTTCTCACACCAATTTGAAATAAAGAGGTCTCAGTTTAAAAATTTTGAGGAATTCTGGTTTAGATTCCCTGACTGTGATAAGATAACTAAAGAGTCCTGGAATGTGGTATCGTTGGGATCCCCTTATTTCAGACTTCATTATAAGTTTAAAAGGGTTTTAGCTGATCTCTTAGCTTGGAGTAAATCTTCCATAGTGTCAGACCCCTTAACATTTTGATATTTGTAGGGTATTAAGCGCACAGTTCCATAAATCATACAAAAAAAGCGAAAACATACTGACATTAGGTACTTATTTACAATACAGGAGAATCCCCACAGGGTTGGAAAAATATACGCAAATGTACTGAGTATTCAAAAGAAAGCAAAAGTACAAATATAGATACCACATTAGCTCTGGTATACACCAGGACTCTACACACAAGTAGCCCCTGTCTTTCCCTTCGAGCTTTTGCTGGAATGTTTTTCAGTTTAAAAAAGGATGAGATTCGAGTGAATCTCAGTAGTAACATGCTTTTTCGACATATAAAATGTGAAAATAAATATGCAAAACGTCATGTAAGATGCTAACTCATGTTGTGTGCACATTGTCCAAGGTCAAACGACATGTTTGCAACCCCAGCTTAACTCGTGTCTAAGGTCAACAACTATTTGAACTCCTGGCTTAACCACGTGTACCATCGCTGGATCCCTGATCACAGCTAAGTCATGTGCCCTAAGCACTACCATTTGCAAAAGTTGGCATACACAAAGCATACAAATTATTACATAGTATATGAAAGAAAGTGTTACTATCTGAGTCCTCCAATTCCACTATCCATTCTAAACTTTTGTTCTGGCTCGAGTTATTGATATGCCCTAAAATTCTAAATATAAGAATTGAGTTATTACCCATTCATGTATTGTTTTTACACATTTTGAGCTACTCAGGTAGCCATTGGAAGTCCAAACAAGTGCCTATGTGAATCAATCAACATCGTTCAAAAATGAAAAATATTGGTATAGGGGTCTCGGCCCCGGTCAAGAAATCATTTGGCCACGGCCAAAGAGGTGAGAAACATTGTGGCCCCAGCCAAGAAATTCTCTGCTTCTTGACACAACTTTGAAAAATCATAATTAAATTTACAAAAAACCAAATGAAGTGTTTTAAAGTTCTATGGAAAGCTCTTTAAGTGTATTTTCATTAAAAAAAATACCTAAAACTAGTAAATGTTATCAAATTTTGCCCAGAAATTTTGCAAACTCTCCCTTGTTCTAGATTACAGTCCATAAATAAAATCTGACGGCAATTAACTTCAAAAATTCATATCTCTTAATATACTAATCTAAATAACATATTATATATCAAATTAAAGCCTAGCATGTATACTTTTATTCTGGAAAGTTTCATGATTTTCGAACAAGATTATATTACTCAAAAACATCACACAACCAAACTACCAGAACCTGAGCGTCCAAAATTTTCCTTGTTTCTCACTTAAACTTCAAAAATCATAAATCTCTCTATAGGTATCAAAATGATGCATTCTTAGACTCATTTTAAAGCTATGGATGTCTATTATATTTGTAACCCCTACCACTATCAAGGCCGAGATTAGCATTTAAACACGACTAATAATGGAATGAGAGATCGGAAGTAATTAAAAACTTTTCACAACACATGTACAAATAGATCTCCATTCCTCCATTCATAAAATCAATAGGCCTGTTCGGTTTGTCACATGTACAATATTAGAGTATCAGCAAAATTTCCGTCATTCACCCAGAATAATAACATTAATCTAAGAGTTGATATAGGGCATCATTGCCCATCTCAGTTCCCATACCGAGGATTACCAAAACTAAAATTCTATGATCTATTCAATATATACATTCGTCCAAAATGATAACCAATCAAAAACCAAAAGTATTTAGATAAAACTACCGCCGGCAGTCCTAGTCGTCCTTGCTCACTTGTTTGCTTCTTAATCTACTTGCCCTGTCTAAAAATATTATTTGGAAAGAATAAGATTCTAAAGAATCCCAGTAGCAACAGTTTACGTATATAATGCATAATTAAACAAAGCAAGTAAGCATATATCACAATGCAGCAATCAATATTCAAGGCCGGGCATACTGCCACGTCCCCTCAATTGTATCTATATTCAAGGCCGGGCTTTCGCCATGTCCCCTCAATTGTATCTGTATTCAATGACTAATTCTAACCAGCATTGCATTACACATGATATAGGATAAAGTTTCACTACCTTGGTCTTTCCGTTCTTGAGCAGGTACGGGCCTTCTACGCTCCGAGTAAATATCAAATCCTATAGTCATAATTAAGGACGATGCGTTATTACTTATTCTAATGTTCAATACTTTCAAAATACTTAAATTGGTTATCATTACTGTCTCTTAAGTATCCTTAAACGCCTCTAACAAAGGCCCTAAAGGGTTGGAGGAACTACCCCAACGATTCCATTTTAGAAGTACAAACACTGATATTTTTCATTGTTTCACTCGAGTGATGGTACGGTTTGCACTCGGGTATTAAAGAGTGAAGGACAACGAGTGAATATCCAAGAGCACAAGAACTTTCAGAGATCGAGAACACTCGAGCACAGAAGGCAATACTCGAGTGACACCAAATGCTCACTCGAGTCCTAGGAAGTGAGGTGTAGAAAGTGAGAACCCGAGAGCAAATAGAAATTTCAAAGGGAAGGGCACTCGAGCATGGATCTTTTCACTCGAGGCATTACAATTCTTCCCCCGTTCAATAAATTTCACCCTCAAAATTGATTACACATCATTAGGCATAAATTCAGGAAATCGCTTCTTCATATCTGCCTCCGCCTCCCAAGTTGCTTCTCTTGGAGACATTCCCTTCTAGACCACCTTCACAAAAGGTAAGCTTCGATGTTTGAGCTGCCGCTCTTCTCGATCAAAGATTCTTTCTAGCTCTATCGTATAAGTGAAGTTATCTTGTAATTTAATCTCTTCGTACTCAATGATATGCTTAAGGTCTGGTTGGTACTTCTTGAGCTGCGAGACATGGAACACATCATGCAATCTACATAAATTTAGGGGTAGGGCTATCCGGTACGCTACAGGTCCAATTCGTGCTAGAATCTCAAATGGACCAATGTACCTAGGGCACAGTTTCCTTCTCTTGATTGCTCTCTCGATGCCTGTGACCAGAGATACTATGAGGAAAATATGATCCCCTACTTCAAACTCTAGAGGTCTTCTCCTTTTATCAGCATAGCTCTTCTGACGACTCTGTGCTGCAAGGAGCCTCTTTCTGATTATTCTAATCTTTTTTAAAGTTTGATCAACGAGGTCTGGGCCATACAACTTCCTCTCAGACAATTCTGTCTAGCACAACGGTGACTGACACTTCCTTCCATACAATGCCTCATACGGAGCCATCAAAATGCTTGCGTGATAACTATTGTTATAAGCCAACTCAGCCAATGGAAGATAATAATCCCATTTTCCCTTGAAGTCAAGGACACACACTCTCAGCCTATCTTCCAAAGTCTGGATAGTCCTTTTTGATTATCTGTCTGTCTGAGGATGGTAAGCCGTACTAAACCTCAACTGTGTACCCATAGCTTCATACGGAGCCCTCCAGAATCTTGAAGTAAAGCGAGGATCTCTATCGGAGATGATGTTCTTCGGTGTACCATGGAGTCTTACTATCTCTTTGATATAGATTTCTGCTAGCCTATCCAGAGAATAACTAGCATTAATCGGTATGAAGTGCGTTAACTTCATGAGTCAGTCAACAAGCACCTAGATCGTATCATAGTTCTTGATCCTAGGCAGACCCACCACTAAATCCATGGTCATACTCTCCTACTTTCATTCTAAAATTTCTAGACTCTAAAGCAATCTTGGCGGTCTCTGGTGTTCAATCTTCACATTTTGACAGGTAAGACACCGCGCCACGTACTTTGTCACATCACTCTTCAACCCTGGCCACCAGTACATAGATTTCAAGTTGTGATACATCTTGGTCATACCTGGGTGAAAAGTATACTAACTCTTATGAGCCTCATCAAGAATTCTCTATCTCAAGTCCACCTTCAGTGGAACATAGATTCTCTTCTGGTATCAAACCAGTCCACTAAGTGACAAATCATAATCCCGAGTCCCTCCTTACTCAATCACAGCTCAGATAAACTGGGCTCTCTCATCATGCCTCTGAGCCTCTTCAATTTCCGTCCTCAGGTCATTTTCCCCTTGGACAACGCCATAATTAGCACACAAGATACTATTCAAGAGATTGAAATCCCAAAAATCCTCTATCAGTTTTCTTTCCTGGATCTTCATTGTTGCAACCAGCACCGTCTTCTAACTAAGAGTGTCTGCAACGACATTCGCTTTACCCGAATGATATTTGATTTCTAGGTTGTAGTCTTTCAGCAACTCCATCCATCAATGCTATCTCATATTCAATTCTTTCTGATCGTACAAGTATTGGAGACTCTTGTAGTCACAGTACAATTTCACCGTCACACCATACAGGTAATGACGCCAAATTTTCAATGCAAATACTATTGCCGCAAGCTCTAGATCATGAATGGGGTAATTCATTTCATGCGGTTTAAGCTGTCGAGAGGCATAGGCCACCACACGTCCCTGCTGCATCGGGACACACCCCAACCCCTGCTTACTCGCATCACTGTACACGACATAAGCCTCACTGGGATTGGGTATAATCAATACTGGTGCCGTAGTCAATCTCTCATTTAGCTCCGTGAAACTTTGTTCACATCAATCATTCCACAAAAACGGTTGATCCTTTCTCGTGAGCTTGGTCATCGGGAATGCAATCCATGAGAAGTTCTGGATGAACCTCCGATAATAACCAGCAAGACCCAAAAAACTGAGGATTTCAAAAATAGTTCTGGCCTCTTCCAGTCAAGTATTGCTTCCACCTTACTGGGATCCACTGAGACCCTTTCTCGTGAGATCACATGGCAAAGGATTTCACCTCCGTAAGCCAAAACTCACATTTGCTTAGATTGGCGTAGAGTTGCTTTTCTCTTAATATTCTCAATACAATTTTCAAATGTCGTTCATGCTCTTCATTACTCTTGGAGTAAATCAATATGTCATTAATGAACACTACCACAAACTGATTAAGATACGGTCGGAAGATATGATTCATATAATCCATGAATACTGTCGGTGCATTAGTCAACCCAAAGGGCATCACAAGGAATTCATAGTGCCCATATCTCGTTCGAAAAGCAGTCTTCAGAATATTGGTTGCCTTCACTCTCAATACCTCGACCTTAGATCAATTTTAGAAAATACACACGAGCCGGATAATTGATCTAATAGGTCATCAATTCTTGGGAGAGGGTACTTATTCTTAACAGTTACTTTGTTAAGTTCTCTGTAATCAATACAAAACCGCAAACTCTCATCCCTTTTTTTCACAAACAATACCGGAGCTCCTCATGGCGACACACTGGGCCGGATGAACCCTTTCTTAAGCAGATCTTTAATTTGTTTCTTCAATTCTGCCATTTCATTAGGGGCCATTCTATATGGGGCCTTTGATATCGAACCAGCTTCAGGCACTATCTCAATTTGAAATTCTACTTCTCTTTCTAGAGGCAATCCACTGAGGTCGTCAGGAAACACCTAAGGGAATTCTCTCACTACCGGGATACTCTTGAGGGCTTCATTTAACTCTCCCTGAACAGAGAAGAATACCATATACCTTTAGCATCCCTTTTTCAAACATTCCTCAGCCTTAGCCGTCGAGAGGAAATTCAAACTACTGTTTACATTATCATCTCTCTGCGGAGCAGGATAAACTATTTTCCTATTCCCATAATCCAATATGACATTGTTCGCCATCAACCAATTGATACCCATAATAACTTATAGTCGGTAAAGTAGCAGACAAATCAAGTCAATGGAAAACTTAAACCCTTCGACAGTAATAACACTATTTAGACAAGCTTCTGCAGCCACAGTCTTAGTACCCATAGGTGTTGACACAACAAGATCAAATGGCAGTTTATGAACATGTAATCCTAGGCGCTTTACACAGTTATAGGCTATGAATGAATGACTAGCACCCGAATCAAACAGAGTTTGTAATATACTACCATTTAGAAGAATATTACCTTGGATCAATTCGGGAGACTTCCTTGCCTCTTCATGGGTCATAGCGAACACTCTCCCTTGACTCTTGGGCCTTGACTCTATTGGTTGCCCTTTGCAATCTTTAGCAAGATGTCCGGGTTGCTTGCAAATGAAGTATACCCATTGTCCCTCACAATTCCTACCAGTATGTGCTTTGTTACACCGGGGGCATACCTACTATGATAATTGTCCATGATTCCTATGATCTCCAGTTTGGTAAGGTTTCTTACCACCGCCCTTGGATGGGAATCCTTGGCTCTTGCGCTTCTAGGATGAGTTCCCCTTACTAGTTTCACCCGACCACCACCCTTACTCGGGTTAATATCTCTTAAGTTGTTCTCGGTGATACGGCACTCTTCCACCGCTTTATTGAACTTATCAAACTGTCGGGTGGCCAACCTTTTCTTCAACTCCTGCCTCAAGCCTTTGATCAGCATTTCAGAACTCCATTCCTCGTCATCCATTCTCCTGAGGTAGGAGGAATACCGGGATAGACGAATGAACCGAGACAGGTAGTCATCAAAAGTCTCATTATCTCCATGCTTAATTGCCAGGAATTCTGACTCTTTCTCTATTCTCGCCGACTTTGGGAAGAACTTGTCGTTGAATTGCTCCAGAAATGACTCCCAAGTCACTGGCACATTTCGAGCCTACATAGTCATGGCAAAATTACGCCACCATCTGTCTGCATCTACCTCTAGCTTGTAGATTGCTAGCTTGGCCTTCACCCCTGATGGGCACTCAAGCACCTCGAAGATCTTTTCTAATCTCATAATCCAATCCTCAGCCATTTGAGGGTCGAATCTTCCTCTGAATACTGGAGGCATTTGCTTGCAGAATTTAGAAACCCAAAATTGTAGGTCTCTACCCTCTAAGACAGGTACCCCTTGCGACTCTTGATTAGGCATTATGTGAGATGGGGTCTCTCGAGACCAGTTAGGCCCCTCAGCTGTCTCTTCAGGTCGGGTCTCCTCTGGGTCTCCTCATGTGTAGACTGGACCTTTTCTTCATTGTGCTTGGCCCTTTCCTCCCTGAGCTCTTCTCTCACTCAGCAATCATATCTCTTTGTTCTCGAATCAGACCCATCATCTCTTGCATAGGGTTAGGTGGATTGTCATTGAGTTCTTCTACCTCTGGGTCAGGTCTTCTGACTCTAGGGGAGCCATGTTTCTCTTCAGTCTACAAATGGTTCACCCATTCAGTAATCACACCAATGTATACACATATTCCTTAAAATTTTATGTACCCATCAATAACAGGAATATTCACGTGTATACAATCAACAATCATTAATCTCTAATACTTAGGCAACAAACTAGGGCAACTATCCTTGCAATTCCTATAAATGCTAGGAAAACTACTCTAATACCATAAATGTAACCCCTGCCATTATCAAGGCTGAGATTAGTGTTTAAACACAGATAATAATGGAATGAGAGATAGGTAATTAAAAAATTTTCACAACACATGTACAAATAGATCTCCATTCATCTATTCATAAAATCAATAGGCCTGTTCGGTTTGTCACATGTACAATATCAGAGTATCAGCAAAATTCCCATAATTCACCCAAAATAATAACATTAATCCAAGAGTTGGTACAAGGCATCATTACCCATCTCAGTTCCCATACTGGGGATTACACAAAACTAAAATTCTATGATCTATTCAATATATACATTCATCCAAAATGATAACTAATCAAAAATCGAAAGTATTTAAATAAAACTACCGCCGGAAATCCTAGTCTTCCTTGCTCACTTGTTTGCTTCTTGATCCACTTGCCTTGTCTAAAAATGTTATTTGGAAAGAATAAGTTTCTAAAGAATCCCAGTAGTAACAGTTTATGTATATGATGCATAATTAAACAAAGCAAGTAAGCATATATCACAATACAGCAATCAATATTCAAGGCTGGGTACATTGCCGCGTCCCCTCAACTATATCTGTATTCAAGGTTAGGCTCACCACATCCCCTCAACTGTATCGTATCCAATGACTTATGCTAACCAGCAATGCATTACACATGATATAGGATAAAGTGTCACTACCTTGATCTTTTTATTCTTGAGCAAGCACGGGCCTTCTATGCTCCGAGTAAATATCAAATCATATAGTCATAATTAAGGACGATGCATTATCACTTATTCTAATGTTCAATCTTTCAAAATATTTAAATCGGTTATCATTATTGTCTCTTAAGTACCCTTAAACGCCTCTAATAAAGGCCCTAAAGGGTTGTAGGAACAACCCCAAAGATCCCCTTTTATAAGTATAAACACTGATATTTTTCACTATTTTACTCGAGTGAAGACGGCCTCACTCGAGTGATGGTACGGTCTGTACTTGGGTATTAAAGAGTGAAGGACAGCGAGTGAAAACCCAAGAGCACAAGAAACTTTCAGAGATCGAGAACACTCGAGCACAGAAGGCAATACTCGAGTGACACCAAATGCTCACTCAAGTCCTAGGAAGTAAGGTGTAGAAAGTGAGAACCTGAGAGCAAATAGAAATTTCAAAGGGAAGGGCACTCGAGCATGGATCTTTTCACTCGAGTGAATGCTTAACACTCACAGGTGTTAAGGCTCATACTTGAGACTTGGCCGCGATTGACAACCTGAGAGGCAAATTCATGGTGTCAAATACACCTGCACTCTAGTAAGAGGAGGCTTACTCGAGTGAGAACCTACCACACTCGCAGGTGAGTCAACACTCTCGCCCTTTTTATAGAAGTACAATGCAGAAACTGAAGGGAAAATGTGGAATTTCACTGACTTACTCGAGTGATGCTTCCCTCACTCAAGTGATATACATTAGAAACCAGAAAACGTAGAAACATTGACAGCATTCTCCAGAATTTTGCCAAGAGTTCCTAATGAACCCAAAACTTCAACCAAAGCTATCCCCACCCAAAATGTCTCAAGGAATCCAATAAAACCATCAAAACAACCAAAATCTTATTCCATTATCATGCTTTGGTTTTGGGCAACACTAACCCCAAAATTCCAAAATCTCCAAACTCAATCGTTCAATTCCAAATCAATCCTATCTATCCAAAATACATTCCAATATTCCAATTCCATACCAATAACATGCCAAATACCCAATGACCCCTTGTTTTCGAAAATAGGCAATAATTCTTAGAAACTCAAAGCTAATTCATTTGGCAAAAAAACTTAGATAGATAAGTCTCTTTAACTCACCTTAACAACTTTCTCAAAGGAGCTTCTTGATTCTCTAACCTCCATAATTCTTTGAAGTTACAAACCAACACCAATGGACAAGTTATAACCATCAAAATGAAGCTCTTAACTCAAGAAACAACTCTAGAGAAGAGAGTTTGAGCAAGTGAGGTCATTTCCCTAACCTTTTTCAAGTTTTTCTTCCTCCTTCTTGGGACAACAATGGTGCCGAAAGAGAGAGAGAGAGATGAGATGAGTGAAGATGAAGAAGGAAATGATAATACTTCCTCTAGCCTTCCTTGTCAGCGAAATAGAGGGAAGAAGAAAGAGAAAATATACTTTAAAAATGCATTTGACTTTTCCTTACTTCCTCTCTACTTATAAGATTGCCACTTGTCTCATGGTCATTGGTTCTCATAAAGTAAACACCCACTTAGCTTATCTAATTCCTTCATTAGCCATTTAATCACACTTCTCATTTTCTCTTAGTTAGTAATTAATTTTCCCATTAATCACCAATTTATGGCCAATAATTCCATTATTTCAATTTCTCCTTAATTTTGGCATATTAATTTAAATTGCCACAAAACACAAAATAATTCCAACTTTAATTCAATAATTATCATTAGCCCTTAAATCAAAATTTGGGGCGTTACAATATTCATATAAAATGTCATAAATATTAAATAAGGTTTGCCTGGTCAAAACACAATATAAAGCTGGCTGTCTTTCAAAAACCTCAATTTTGACAGTCTAACTTCAAAAATCAAGAACTCATTCATTTTCACTCCAAATTGGACTCTTCTTGATTCTATCATCAACTACACATCCTAAACTATCAATAAAAAAACACCCAATCAAAAACTCCATTTATAGCCTTTTGTTTAAACTTCTGAAACTTTCCGATAGATACTCTATTGTTTGGTCAGCAAAATAGAGTGAAGAAAACTAACATATGCTCATACTTATGTACTTTGATCCTCCATAAATTTAACCCTAAGATCTCCCAACATCAAGTCATGTTTTAAAGGCAGCAAAACCAAACCAAAGAAGCCCAAAAATTAATCCCAAAATCAATATAAATGCTCTATTTTACGCTTACCGGTGACAACAACTTATTTTCAGAATCACACAACTTCTAGTAGCTATAAATCCTCATAAATAGCCTAAGCCAATGAAATAACAATGGGAAATGATAGCGAAGACTCACCTAAACAATATTCCAGTCTTGCCTATCGTGATTGACTTCTCCTTCTTCCTTTTCTCTGATAACCACTCTTGATATCTCACCTCTGTCTCTCTCTCTCGCTCATCCTCTCTTCCTCTTATTTTTTTATTTTCTCTTGCTCTCTCTTCACCAGCTACTTGGTGGAATGAAGAGCTGAATGATTAAATAAAGAGTTTTGATTGTGTGTGTGGTGTGGCTAAAAGAGAATGAGGTGAGGTGTTAAGTATGTGTGTACGTGAAGTTGTATGTGTGAATGTGTGTGTGAAGTATGTGTCCAGTAATGATGTGAAAAATAGATTGAATGACAAGTGTAGAGTGTGTGTGTGTGTGTGTCGGTGACTAGGTGTGTGTGATTATATATATAGGTGTATTTTTATCCTATTAATTACACACACTACGCCCTAATTTTCCCCTTTGTCTAATTTAAGATTCCTTAAATTTCGTAGGTTCCATAATTTGACTTATTATCTAATTTGTGTTCCTCAAATTTTTTAGGAAAATAGACCTTTTACTAAATTTTGGGATATTACAATTCTCCCCCCGTAAAAATAAATTTCGTCCTCAAAATTTGTTACATCTATGGAGATATAAATTTTTGGTAACGTCTCTTCATGTCTTGTTTAGCTTCCAAGTTGCTTCTCTAGAAGATAACCCCTTCTATACTACTTTTATGAATAGGATACTCCTGTGCCTATGTTTTTTTTTCTTGCCAATCAATAATTTGGTCAAGTGTGACCTCATACATAAGATCGTCTTGTACGTTTAACTCTTCATATTCGATCACATGTTCTGGGTCGGGGGTGATATTTCTTCAATTGTGAGACATGAAAGACATCGTGCAGTCTGGTCAAACTTGGGGATAAAGATATTTGATGCGCTATTGGCCTAATCTATGAAAGATCTCAAAGGGACCAATGTACCCAGGGCTTAACTTCTTCACCTGTGCCCTGCTAATGCTGGTAATAGGCGAAACCTTCATGAACACATGATCCCCAACTTTGAACTCTAGGGGTTTTAGCCTCTCATCAGCATAGCTCATTTGCCTACTTTAAATAGCTAATAGTCTCTGCTTTATTAGTTTGATCTGCTCCGTTTTTTGGTCAATAAAATCCAGCCTATACATCTGCCTCTCAGACAACTTTGTCCAGCACAAGGGTGACTGACACTTCCTTCCATACAACGCTTCATGGGGAGACATTTGAATGCTCGAATGATAACTGTTGTTGTATGTGAATTCTGCCAAAGGAAAGAATTAATCCCAACTGCCTTTGAAATCTATCACACATGCCCTGAGCATATCCTCTAGTGTCTAAATTATTCTTTCATTATGCCTGTCCGTCTGAGGATGATAGGCCATTCTGAATCAAAGCTTGGTGCCCAAAGCCTCGTGCACTGCCCTCCAAAACTTGGAAGTGAATCGAGGATCTCTATCAGATATTATGTTCTTTGGCATACCATGTAAACGTACATCTCCTTGATGTAGATTTCTGTGAGTTTATCAGGAGAGTAATGAGTACTGATTGGCAGAAAATGTGTTGTTTTTGTGAATTGATCCACTATTACCCAGATTACATCATGATTTCAGCCCTTAGGTAATCCTATCACAAAATCCATGGTGACTCTCTCCCATTTCCACTTAGGAATTGCAGGATTTTGTAGAAGTCTTGATGGTTGTTGATACTCAACTTTAACTTTCTGGCAAGTAAGACAATGAGCAACGAACTTTGTTACATCTCTCTCATACCTGGCCACCAATATGTGGACTTTAGATTGTGATACATCTTGATTGCTCCTGGGTGTAGAGTATATTTACTCTTATGCGCTTTTTCCAGGAATTTCCGCTTTAACTCTGTTTGAGGTGGAATGTATATTCGCTTCTTGTATCTGACTAGCCCACTTAGTGATAAGTCATGTTCTTAAGTCTCTCCTTTTGTGACCATATCTCTGATAGACTGGACACATCTATCCTATATCTGAGCTTCTTCTATATCTACTCTTAAGTCATTCTTTGCTTGACTGATGTTGATACTGTTGATCATAATTTGATTTGACAGGATGAGATCTCTGAAGTTCTCAATCAGCCTTTGCTCGTGAATCATGAAGGCTACTACCTACACTGCTTTGCGGCTCAATGCATCTACCACCGTATTAGCCTTGTCTGGATGATATTTGATCTCCAGGTTATAATCTTTAAACAACTCCATCTACTAACGTTGTCTCATGTTGAGCACTTTCTGATCGTACAGATATTTCAAACTCTTATGGTCACAATACAGCTCCACAATTACCCTATAGAGATAGTGTCTCTAGATTTTCAGTACGAACACAACTACTGCTAACTCAAGATCATGTGTGGGATATCTCTATTTGTGAGGCTTTAGCTGATGGGATGCATATGCCACTACTCGGCCTTATTGCATCAAATCCCAATCCTTGCCCACTGGCATTTATGTAAACCATGAAGGTTAACTGCGGATCTGGGATTGTCAACACTAGTGCTGTTGTTAATTTCTATTTTAACTCTGTAAAGATCTTCTCACAATTGCTATCCCATACAAACTGTTGAGTTTTTCATGTTAACTTGGTCAACGGCAAAGCTATTCTGGAGAAATTGTGTATAAACCGCCTGTAATACCTGAAAAACATCTCAAAAATAGTCTCTGGCCTCTTCCAATTCAATACTGCTTCCACCTTGTTTGGATCCACCGAGACCCCTTGCTGTGAGACTACATGACCCAGAAATTTAACTTTTAAAAGCAAAAACTCCCATTTACTCAACTTGAAATAGAGTTGTTTGTTCCTCAGTGTGTTTAATAAAATCCTTAGATGGTGTTCATGCTCTGCTCTACTCTGAGAGTACACTAGAATTTTATCGATAAAGACTACCACAAATTAGTCCAAGTATAGATGAAAAATTCAATTCATGTAGTCCATGAACACTGAAGGTGCATTGGTCTACCCAAATGGCATTACTAAAAACTCGTAATAGCCATATCTTGTTCTGAAAGCAGTCTTCAACACATCATCTACTTTTACCCTGAGTTAGTGATACCCAGATCTCAGATCAATCTTTGAGAACACACAGGCACCCATTAGTTGATAGAGTAAATCATCGATTCTAGGAAGTGAGTACTTATTTTTGACATTCACCTTGTTTAACTCCTTGTAATCAATACAGAGTTATAGGCTTCTATCTTTCTTTTTTTATGAAGAACACTGGAGCTCCCATGGCGAGACACTGGGTCTAATAAACCCTTTCTTTAGCAGCTCCTCAATCTGCTTCTTTAACTCTGCCATCTCACTTGATGCCATTTTGTATGGGGCTTTGAATATCAGTTCTGCTCTAGGCCTGGTCTTAATTGCGAACTCCACTTCCCTGTCTGGGGGTAATCCACTGATATCCTCCAAAAACACGTCAGGAAATTTGTTTAATACAGGGATACTTTCCAATGTTGTTCTAGAGTCTAATTGCATAGACAAAAACATGATGTATCCTTGACAACCTTTGTGTAAGCATCTCTAAGCCTCAGCAGCAGAGAGAAAGTTTAGGTTGATTTATGCATTAGTCTTTGATAGTAGATTAGGGTAAATGGCCCTTTTGCTTCCACAGTCCAGTAATACATTATTTGTTGTCATCCAGTCGATCCTCAGAATTACCTCCAACTTATTCAGTGGAACAAATTAGATCTACTGTAGACTCATATCCCTCTGTGTTTATAATGCAATTTAAACAGACCTTGGTTGTGATGAATCCGTTACCCGTAGGTGTAGAGACCGTCAAATCATACTGTAATAAATACACACTCAGGACTAGTCATCTTATACAATCATATACAATAAATGAATGACTAGCTCCTGAATCAAACAATGTTTTTACCAAATTACCATTGAGAGAAACCGTACCTCGGATTAGCTTAGGTGATTTCCAGGCTTCTTCCTACATTAAAGCAAACACTCTGCCTTGCGCTTGCTGTTTAGGCTCTCCGAGCTCTTGCTGCTGTCGACAATCTCTAGCGATATGTCCTGATTTGTGGTAGTTATGACAAATAATCTACCCTGTTGGCACTGGCGCCTACTTTACTTGACTATATGTTTGACCAAGACGGTAAGGCCTGCCACAGTATTTGCACATTCTGGTCCTAAAGGGTCTTTGGTTACTTCGGTTGTCTGACTAATTCGGCTTTTTACTACTCCCACTAGAAGAACCTCCTTGATATCTGCACTTCTGTGAAGAGTTCCCACCACCAGATGTGTTCTTATTACTAACATTTTTGTGGGTGTACAGCTCCAACAAATTGTGCTATGTAATCCGACACTCTTTAACTGCCTTATTGAATCCCTTGAAATGTCTGGAGATGAGCTTCTCATTCAGCTCTAGCTTTAAACCTCGTATCATCGTACCAGAACTCTACTCTTCATCGTCATGATATTTCAAATATGAGGAGTATCGAGAAAGCCGAATATACGGAGCCAAGTACTCATCGAAACTCTCCATTTCACCCTATTGTATAATCAGAAATTCTATCTCTTTGGCCAATCTCACTGATCATGAAAAATACTTCTCATTGAACTTTTCTTGAAACACTTCCCACGTCACGGGAATATTTTGAGCCTGCAGAATTAACTCAGTGCTCATCCACCATTTGTCGGCATCTCCTTCCAACTTACAGATTGCCAATCATGCCTTTATATCATCTGGGCACTCCAGTATTTCAAAAATATTTTCAAGATGGGATAACCAGTCCTTAGCGGCTTGGGAATCGATCTTCCTTTAGAAAATAGTTAGCTAGTGTTTGTTAAATCTGGTCACCCAGGTTTGCATGCTTTCAACTTCAACAATAGGGCCCACAGGAACTTCTGGATTAGGTTCTGGAGGCTACACATGACCACCGCTTTATCCACCAGGGTTATTATGTGCTTTTGCATGTGCATTTTGTTTCTATTGCACCTCCCTTAATTCATTCAACATATTCCGTTGCGTTGTCATCATACCTAACAGCTGGTATATCGGGTTAAGTCTAGCGTCTGGTTCTTCATTATTTTTTCCATGTCTACCTCTATTTTAGCCTCTACCTCTTGGTCCACCTCTTATTCTTGCCATCTTTATGTTTCACTATAATGAAATTAGGAAGAGGTAACTTTCACATAGTCATATATCAGTATAATATTTTGATATTGCCAAAACCGTATGGTCTAATAACAAAAATGTCAGACCTCTTAACATTTTGATATTCGTAGAGTATTAAGTGCATAGTTTCGTAAGGCATACAGAAATAGCAAAAACATACTAGCATTAGGTACTTATTTACAATACAGGAGAATCCCCACAGGGTTGGAAAAATATACACAAATGTACCGAGTATTCAAAAGAAAGCAAAAGTACAAATATAGATAACCACAGCAGCTCTGGTATACACTGGGACTCTACACACTAGTAGCTATCAAATCCCATAACATTTTGATATATTCAGAGTAATAAGCACATAGTTCCATAAGGCATACAGAAATAGTGAAAATATACTGACATTAAGTACTTGTTTACAACATAGAAAATTCCCTGTAGGGTTTGAAGTATATACATGTCCATGTACAAAGCGTCCAAAATGAACTAAATTACAAGCTAGATAACTAACAACAGTCTTCATATGTCCACCAGAACTCTACTTGCCGGCAGCCACAGATTTATTCTTCGAGTCGCTAACTTCAGCTATAATATTTTAATTTTTGAAAAAGGGCGAGGTTCAAAAGAATCTCAGTACTAACATACAATTAATCATATAATATGAGAAAATTAAATATGTCATGCTCCATGTTATGCAACATATTAACAACACAAACAATCATCACGACATGTATACATGAGTTAGGGGCTCAATCCCCCATTATCCATACACCTCGGTTGGGTTCTTACTCAGTAATCAGGTAAAAGGGCCTAATTGCACAAATTGCCCTACTTGGCAAAAGAGTGTTTATCAAATATATCACAGAAGATGGCATATACAAACATATAAAACATTCACATAATTTATGAAAAATAAAGTTACTACCTGTCTCCTTTCTCAATTTTCAGTCGATTTAACTTTGATTTCGGCTTGAAAAATTTCCAATTCTTATCAAAATTTAAGGTAACAAGTAAATGGTTATTACTTGTAACATTACTGCCTTTAAATCATAGTATCTATCACAGTTTCAATAATTTATGCTTAATACAACTCTGCTCAATGTAGTTTCAAAGTTTTTAAGAAAACTGGCAGATTTTCAGTCAACTTTGAAAAATCATAATTAATTCTATAAAATTCTAAATTGACTAATTCCAAAGCCTAAGTGAAGCTCTTCAAGTGTAATTTTATGGAAAAATAACCAAATCTAGTAATTACAACCATAGTCTTCCCAGAAATTCGCCAAAACCTTGTTCCATATTGTACTTCTGAAATATGGTCAAACTTTGAAAAATCATAACTTCCAATCTAATGAGCCCAATGGCTTGTATTACCTATAAAAATAGAATCCCGGGATGTCTATTTTCACCCTGAAAAATATCAGCCATTTTAGATAAGGTTTGTATACTGAAAAATACGCCACAACAATACTGGTTTCCAGAAATGAATTTGGACAACAACTCAAACTTCCCAAAAATTCTAGAATTATATATAATCATCCAAAAATCAAAACCACATGTGATTCTATATAATATTTCATTTAGAATCCAATGGAATACTCAAAAACAACAAAATCCATCTTCTTCCTCAGATTTTATACAGAATTGAACAGAACCTTACCCCTAAAAATCCAATTTTGCAAATTAAGCTTCAACACGTATAATCTAACATCATTAAACCTTCTTTAACCCATTTCTCAGATTACAAGACCATTAAGCTTCATTTTCATGGTGTTGAAAATCAGTGCAGTAACACAACTCCATCAATAATTACTCAAACATCATAATATTCGGCTTAAATCGAAGCTTACGCTTATTTGAGCATGATTCTGCAACCAATTCTTGATTTTGACAATACCTACCATGAGTAGATGACACCAAAATCCACCAATCAAAAATATAAAATCATAGAATTAAAGCTCATGATGAGGAGAAGATGATTTGTGAAGGACTTTTCAGACGAAAGCTGTGATCCGGTAGTGAAATCGGTGAATTTTTCCTAGAGTTTTTACTATTCATCACCTTCTTTCCTCTTTCAAATTTTTCTAATTTTTTTTGCAGTTTTTCCTTGATTTTTTGAGCTTCTAGACATTTTAATGGATAGAGGAAAGATAAAATTTCCAAATTTCCAAAATTGCCCTTACATTTTGTGATTTTAACACTTTGCTGAAAATCTGACAGAATTTTCATCAAATTTTGAAACTTCACATCTTTATTTGTAGACATGCTATTGCAGTGATTCCAAAGGCTAATCAACCCTTATTGAGTCTAGTTTCAAGAAAAAATATAGTTTTTAGCCAACCGGAAGCTCAACATTCCCAGAATTTAAATCTTTGGATGTTGTCCCAGAAAGTAGCTAGTTTTACTGGGTAAATTTCAAAACTTCATACCTATTAGTGTACAAGTCAAAATAATTCATATGACCTATCAAATTAAAGCTTAGAATTTCTACTTCCATTCTAAAAAATTTCACAAGTTTTGAACATCATTTGGTCATCCAAAACCACATGACAAACTCACTACCTCACAAAAAATTTTTCTCTGGCAGCATAATCAAATTCTCCAAAATTCACCCCTGATTCTATTTATTAAATAAATATACATTGAATCTTTGGTATATGAATTTTGGGATATTATAGTAGCCCCTGTCTTTCCCTTCAAGCTTCTGCTGAAATGTTTTTCAGTTTGAAAATGGGTGAGATTCGAGTGAATCTCAGTAGTAACATGCTTTTCTTACATATATAACATGAAAATAAATATGCAATACACCATATCATGTAAGAAGCGAACTCCTATTTTATGCACATTGTCTAAGGTCAAACGACATGTTTGCAACCTCGGCTTAACTCGTGTCTAAGGTCAACAACTATTCAAACCATTGCTTATCCGCGTGTACCATCGCTGGATTCCTGATCACAGCTAGGTCGTGTGCCCTAAGCACTATCATGTTGTAAAAGATGGCATACACAAAGCATACAAATTATTACATAGTGTATGAAAGAAAGTGTTACTACTTAAGTCCTTCTCCAGTTCCAATATCCGTCATAAACTTTTGTTCTCACTTGAGCTATTGATATGTCCTAAAATTCCAAATGTACAAGAATTGAGTTGTTACTCATTCATGTATTGTTCTAACACATTTTGAGCCACTTAGATAGCCATTGGAAGTCCAAACAAGTGCTTATGGGGTTAGAAAAAGCTAGACCAATCAACACAAATCAAAAATAAAAATATTGAAATAGGAGTCTTGGCCCCAGCTAAGAAACCCTTTAGCTGCAACCAAGAGAGGTTAGAAACATTTTGGCCCTGGCCAAGAAATCTTTTGGCCGCGGCCAAGAAATTCTCTTCTATTCTTAGCTCAACTTCGAAAAATCATAACTAAATCTACAAAAATTAAAATGGAGTGTTTCAAAGTTCTATGGAAAGCTCTTTAAGTGCATTTTCAAGGAAAAATACCCAAAGCTAATCAATGTTATCAAATTTTGCCCAGAAATTTTGCAAACTCTCCCCTATTCCAGATTACACTCTAGAAACAATGAGATGAAATGTGAGTATGAAGTAAGGGAGAAAAAGCCAAGATTGATAGTCCAAAGTTCACCGATCTTATGTCAAGTTGTTGAGATTTACACTGCTTTAGTGTTAGAGTTGTTCCAAAAGCAACTTGATCTCTCTTTTTTTATCTGAAGGATTATTCTGTATGGTGTAGTTATAGGCATTTTGAATCTATTGGGATGTTGTCTAGTCATGCTTTAAAAATATGAGGCAAATGAATTGAGGAAACTTCTAGAAAAATATATTTTGAAAAGATGGACCGAAGATGCTAAAGATGGTGTAATACATGATATTAAAGGAAATTAAATACAAGTGGATCATAAGCTTCAGAGCACACAAACATATCAACAATTATGTCATATGATGATAACATTAGCAGTTGAAATGTCTAATTGTCCAGAGACTTATGCCTTTGTCCACAACTCTATAATAGAACTTCATAAAAAAGCAAGAGACTTTCGTTCAAGGCTAAGGAATTCAAACGATGATGAGAACAAGAAGGAAGATAGAAGTAAGGAAAAAGGTGGCAAGCAAGAAAACAAGAAGATGGATGGGTTAAATGATAAACTAGCCAAGGGCATTAAAAGAGATATGGAACAAAGAGAAAGAAAAGATTTAAGCCTTGGCTTGATCTTTTGGGAAAGAAAAGTAGGTCCCTAACCAAGGTAAGAAGTAAGGAATCAGATGCTTCAACTTCATGTTCTGCACCTACGACATTACAAGCACTACCTCAAGTGCAGTCATTTATTAGTATGTTGATGGTGAGATTTTTTTATCTAAAAGTATATTCACATTGTGATTTGTTCTGTTAATATGTATGTTAATGTTTTTTCATGCTAATAATATGCATACTTTTGTCTTCGTGATTTATAGGCTCCCTTAGAATGTCCAACACCATCATTGGAAGCATTAGAAGAGGAAATTTTGTTGTCAAGTACAAAAAAAATAGAGATAGGAATGTGCATAATTTAAGAGGAAAATATGATTTTTATTAAAATTAATGTGTATACTATATTAAGATGCCACATACAACTATAATTTTCTAATACACTCTATACTATATCGAATATATAGTATTACAACTTTTTATGACCCTACACTAACGTCTACATTGCTCTTCCTTCTTCCTTCTTCCTTCTTCCTTCTTCTTATTAGGTGAAGGTCAAACTTCTATAACAACTTCATCAATGTCCCATCAATTCCTAGTAGGTGAATCAACAATGTTTAATCAGCATGAAGGATTTGGCAACCACCACCTGCAATAACAATTCAAATATGATCAATTTAGTCATTCAACCATCATTTTGTTTTAATCAATGTAAGACAATGTAAGACATCATTATGTTTTGGCAGCATCGTTATGTTTCAATCAATGTAAGACAACACATAGTCCAAATGTCAGCAACTTGGTGTTTGACAACATGTATATATGCATATGAAACTTGTTTTGGTTGCATCATTCTGTTTTAATCAATGTAAGACAATAGCAAATTAGTAGCAATGAGCATGAATTTGGGTTATGCTATAGGTTGCACGGGGACAAGTGCACACAAACTCAATTTAACACCATGTATTCAGTTAAAGCAATATTGCAAGTATAACCATTCACTGAATTGCATCCATCAAATTAAATGATTCCAAAGAAAGAAAATATTTCATTACTGATATTTTGTTCCGTACATCATAATAATAATGACAATCAATATTTCATTACAAATCAAAACTTGCCCTCAATATACTCCTAAAAAAGGCCATAACATTACATAATTTATGGCATCACTTTACACAATATTTCATTTACTGACCTCACAAATATCTTCACAACACAAATAGAGTATTTCTGCTTCTTCTTCAATGCAGAGACTTCACTCTATTGTCTTTACAACAACTCAAAAGTCTTTAGGTGTATGTTCATGTTCACCAAGCTAGTAAAAAATCTAGGCTGCCACACTTCCTGCATCAAGCAAAAGCAGTCAAATACAAATATTGAGCAAAGCAATGCAGATCATGGATATCATTTTGAGTTAAGACCAATTTATAGATTGTTCTTTAATAAAGGCATAGCTTAAATACCATAAAAGTTTCTGCCCTGTTATCTTAAAGGTACTCCTAAGCTACTCAAGGAGTAGACAACAACTTTTAAACAAAAAGAAAGAAGGGGGCATAATTCTATACACTTGTAATAATATAAAACTTCAACGAAAACTTTGACTAGTAAGTACACTACTACAGAAAAAACCTATTACTACCCTAAAGGACGTCCCTTTTTTAAAAAGGGAAGCCTAAAACATAGGTGGTGGTCTAAAACTTCAAATTTTGCTCGAAAACAATTGTTTTGGGCACAGGAACAAACCTTTAGGCGTCCCCATTTTGACTGAGGACGCCTAAAGCAAGTTTAGGCGTCCCCAGTCCAAGTGGGGACGCGTAAAATAAACATAAGGCGTCCCCAAAACTAGTGGGGACGCTTAAACAATTTTTTTTATTAAAATTTTGGTTTAAGTTGGGGACGCCTAAACATGCACATGCCACTGGTCTGACAAGACCAATGCATGTGAGCCTGTCAGGCGCATCTAGGTTTAGGTGTCCCCAGTCAAAATGGGGATGCCTAAACTACACTTTAGGCGTCCCCATTTTGACTGGGGACGCCTAAAGTTGCTTTAGGCGTCCCCAATCAGGCTGGGGATGCCTATACTCTAGCTTTTTCACTCCCCTGCACCACTTATACCTCCTCTTCCAACGAAACTCATTCAACCAGCAATTGCAGCTTCCTCTAGCTCTTCTATTCTCTGCTTTCCTACCAGGTATGAGCTCTCGTTCACTTGCATTCTGCTTTTCTCACTCTCGTCTTAGCTATTGTGTGTGTGAGTGCTAATAACTATATTGGTAGGGGTCCGCTCATCCTCCCTCTCTGTCGTACATCTACAACTCTCCACCCCTGCCTCTGGTGGTGCACACTCCTCCTAAGGCACCCTACCACTACACTTGTCCTCCTCCACCTCCGGTTCATCATTACGCTCCCAATAACTTCATTTCCTTTCTCCGTCTCTGCCTCACTCTGCTTCATTTTCTTATTGCTCTAAAAGACCGTCGGTTTGCTCTCATTGTGGCCACCGTCGTCCTCCCTCTCACCACCGCGGGTTGTCTCTCTCTAAAGCGTCCTCTATAGGTTTGCTTCCTATGATTTTGTATCTCTCAACTCGTGTTTGCATATATACTCGTATGGTAGATATTGATTTTTAATTTGTTTGTGACACATGATATTACTGTAATTGGTTGGATTGAAGTTTTCAACTTCAATGTTTCTTGCTGGAATCTAACATGCAATAAATGCCATTAATTGTGAATTGTGTTGTTAAATTTGTGAATACTCGTATATATTATAGAGTACTACTAGCTGATTATATACGGGAAGTAATAGGTAGTTCCGATTGATAAAAAAAAAGGTAGTTCCGCAAAACTATCATGATTTATTTATCAAACCTATATTGTTATTATTATTGCTGTGATTGGTAATTGGATTTGCTTTATCTTACAAGACGTTGGAAGATATGTGTATAAAGACTTAAACTACTTTGTAGAAACATGAAAAAAGAAGTAAGGTGTTACAAACCCAAGACCAATTATTCTAAACTTGAGTTCAGTTTAGATTCGTTTAAATTAAGCTGAGATGGTTTGTTATTTTAATTTTGGGACGTCTCACTTTTAAGGGAAAAAGCTGCCAAAATTTTGAAAAATAAAATAGTAAAAGGCAATTCCCAGTGTTGACAATTATTTTAAACTTGAGTGTTAATAGGAATGGCGTAGGTGGTAATAAAATGGATCATAGTTGGATGAATGCTTTGAGAACAAGCGAAGAATATGAGAATGAGGTTGAAGAGTTTATTGAATTTGCTAGAAGGAATGCTCCAGCCAAAAGTAGGATGTATTTTTATCCTTGTGTCAATTGTTTAAATGAGAAAAAATGGGATGTTGAAGTTATAAGGGATCACCTACTTTGGGATGTATTCACTGGCTAATACATTCATCATTTTAATTATATTATAGCTCCTTCTGTCGTATATGCGGTGACATGCAAAGAGTTTATTTATATGGATTCTTGTGTCCTGTAAATATGACAAGGGATACGAATACTGTGCAAAAAAGGACTCACTATGCGGGCTTCACAATAGGAGAGAATGACTATCGTTGTTATCTAGCACCAATTGTTCAAGGGTACGCATTTTACTTTTGTCTATTTGAAATATTTAATAAATAATTGCCTTGCGATCTAACTTCATTTTAATCTGTATATGTTGTAATAGTTACCATTAGAGTTTGTGTTCTCTGTCCTCAGTTCCACGTAGTTTACTGGTTTGATTCCTTGCGTAAAAGGCTAGACAAAGAAACAAAAAACGTCTTCAACACTTCTTTTTTGTATTTCATTACTTCTTGATTCTTGACTTAAATGACTTATTCTAATTTTTGTTGATTTTCATTTTAATGATAGGGCATGCCAAACATATCGAGTGCTTGGCGGGCCACGCGATCGTAAAGTTGGCAAAGAGCCAAAATGGTTGTTTCCAAAGGTACATAGTTTCAAATCAAGTTCTTTTGATTGACGGTCGTTTTAGATATGCCTTTATTGATTTTCACCATTTGCTTTTGATTTATAGTGCCCTCAACAACCTGGAGGCTGGGAATGTGGATATTATGTCTTACTTTATATGTTTAACATCATTAAGAGTGGCATTACGACAGATTTTGAACAAGTAATCGCTTCTTCAATCTCAAAGGATAATATTTTTGGTGTTGTAATTCAATGGAAAATTCATTCATTCACTTGATTCATTATTTCATCTAAGCTTATTTTCTAATTTGTAGATTTTTTACAATGAAGATGCCTACTTATATGAAGACATAAATATGATTAGAGACTTTTTGGCTGGACATCTTCTTCAACGTATACTAGAGTAAAGTCTTTAGTAGTTTGTGTAGGACATACTTTTGTGGTGGTTCTATATATTGTACATATAATTAGCGTTGTTGTTGTTGGATATAGATTGTTGTGTAGTTTGTATAGTTTGTTAGTTAATTAGTTTGCTACTCTTTAAAGTTATTGCATGTAGAGCTTTGGGGTTGATCACTGTGTTTCAAGGTATTACTCCTCCAGTCTGAGCTTTTGTGCTACTCTTGCTATCTGCTAGTAGCTGTGTAACTAGCTACTAAATCCCTGGTCATTGTTTCCATTAGCATAACAGAGGAAAGAGTGTGTCATGGCAGCTATGTCTTCTGTTGTTTCCATTCTGCTGAATTGTTGTTGTTTCATTCTATTGTTTTCATCCTATTTCTGTATTTTAAATTTTTCAGACAGTTATATATATATATATATATATATATATATATATATATATATATATATATATATATATATATATATATATTAAAAATGCCTTTAAAAAAATAAACTTTTAACGTCCTTAAACTAAAAAGGGACGTAGGAAGAAGTTATTCGTTACTTTAGACGTCCCCAGTTCTTTTTGGGGAAGTCTAAAGTGCACCTTAGACGTCCCCAGTCAAAACTGGGGACGTCTAAAGCCCACTTTAAACGTCCCTAGTTCTTTATGGGGATGTCTAAAGTGACCTTTAGACGTCCCCAGAAAGAACTGGGGACGTCTAAATCCCCATAAAGAACTAGGGACGTCTAAAGTAGTCCACATGCACATCCCCTATTTTATGGACGTTATTGACATTTCTTTCTACGTCCCTCAGATAGACGTCCCCCTCTTACGTTAAAAGGCCCAAAAAAGGGATGTTAAAAGCATTTTTTTTCTAGTAGTGCTACTAACTAGAAATTGTTGTGGTATATAAGCAGTTGGTGTGTTGGATGTTAGAGACATTACAAGCACATATGTAAAATCATAATATCCCAATAGAAACGAGAGAAGAAAGAAGTAGGGGTCATAACTTCAATTCTTCCCACAACTTAGAAATTGCTCCCTCTCTAGGAGTCACATTTGCAAATCTGCAACATGGTTGAAAACATAAAGTATAATTGAATTATAGGCACTGACAAGTAACACTCACAACCTTATTATGTGGTAAAATTCATGACAGCATTTGTTCTAGAATAGTGTCTGTCATTGCATGAATTCATAAACACAACTAGAAGATCATATTGCATAGCAAAGACCACAAGGGAATTATTTTTCATAAAAATAACTTAATTTGTGAGTATATATATCACTTAAAACTTATCAACTAATCAGTAAAAGTAATATCATCAAAGAGCCCAAGCATGCCCTATATGAAAAGGAAAGAAAAAATAAAAAATATAAACTTGAATCTTCACTTACTTGTTCTTCTTCGAGAGAAGCTTGTTCTCATTGATCTTGCAGCCAGCACCCTCAATAGTATTGCTAGCGCCTTCTTTCCACTTATCTAGTACAATCACCTTTGATAATTTCTTCTCACCTAAAAGCAAAATATTGCAATCAGAATACAAAAAACAACACCATTTCCCCGTTGCCCTGCAGATTTTCATAAAATTTCACCAAAAGAAATTCCAGTCAAACTACAAATTACAACAGGAGGCGAGGAACTTACACTTCCTTGCTATCCTCCCTCACCTATTCTGCTTTATGTAAGAGCGGTAAGCAATGTAAGTGTTTGTAGGGCAATGAGGGTGAAGATGGGAGGGGGAGTGGCATCGGGAAAATTCCTGAAGAAAAGAGAAGTCTCTGGGATTTGAGGACTTCAACGGACGGTCCAGATTATAACGAAGTCAACGGTGAAGATGCAATTTTAACAACTACATGATGTGTCTTTTTCTAAGCCATTGAGATCAATTGGACGGACCTGATTAAAAGATTCTAAGGGATACTAAGATAAAAGCTTTTGAGACAATCCTTCTCCTCCTAAACATCCCTTTAGACGTGATAAAGTTAATCCTAGTGTTGATACCACGTATAAAAGGTTGCAACACCACTTCCATTCTTGTGGAAGATTGGACATGATAATAGCTCGTGTGTTCAACCGACATGTATTCCAATGGAAGCCCAAAGGTAAGAGTCAGGGCAAATGTGGTGTGAGATGCCAAAAAATGAATTCGAGCAACTCAAGAGGCAAGAGTACTGATATTTGTACAAAATTTACATTGTACAGGTACTTTTTATTTACTTTATTTTTTTTTACAAATTATTACTATCATAATTCAAATTTCACAATTATAAATATAAACAAATAATATAAATAATATAAACTTGCGATAATCATAGTGGCTAAATAAAAACTTGTTCAAATTTATTCAAACTAATGTGAATCTAGTTTAATTCATTAAGATTATAAGAGCAGCAAAACTATTTCAACAAATTTGTAATACAATTTGTCAAACTTAGAGTTTAATCCAAAACTATAAGTTAAAATAGAAAACTATTTTCTACAATTTAAAAAGGAAGATTGTATTATAAAACTTGAAGGACCAAATGAAGAAGGGAAAATCACACCAAGGTTCTAATTAAGGAAAACAATAAAGAAAAGCTCCATGACTTGTCAATAGTGGCTCTTTCACTTGTCATTGACAAGTTATGTGATTTTTCTGATATTATTTTTCTTGTAATTTTCCCAAAGAAAAATGTATTATAAAACTTAATTCAAGGACCTATACAGCACCTTGATAGGTCATGATCAGAGTGATAAGGCTTATAGTGTCTTCCGCAGGATGATCAAGTCTTGCAAACCAGATGCTAATATTTATACAATGATGATAAAAATGTTTTGCGAGAGAAATGATTTGGAGAGGGCTCTGAAAGATACATGAAATTAAAATGGTTTATCCCAAGCATGCACACGTTTTCAGTGCTTATAAATGGGCTGTGTGAGAAGGGCAATGTTACAAAAGCTTGTGTTTTGTTGGAAGATATGATAGAGAAGCGAATTCGGCCATCAGGTGTCACATTTGGGAAGCTAAGACGGTTGCTTATTAAGGAAGGGAGAGAAGATGTGCTCAAATTTCTTCAGGAAAAGATGAATCTTCTTGTCAAGGAGCCACTATTTGATTAAAAAGCATTGAAGGAAACCAGAAACTAGCAACTTCGCTTATACATGTGGCAAGGCAATCAATTTTACTGTCAAAACTGTTGGTTTTAATGCCCTATATAATTAGTTTGGATATTAGCTTCTAACAGGACAATTTTTCTCCCTGCACTAGCTACATTTGTTTGAATATTTGTGCCCATCTTTCATTCTGCAAGTTTGGAAGTGGAAGAAGGGGAAAGAGAATTACAAAGTTGTGTTAACAGCATGCAAAGTTTATATTATGCCCTTATATATTTTTTGGATTAGTTATATCCTTGTAATTATTATTACATATCAATTTTTAGGGTAGGAATAAGAAGTCATTTGTAAACATTTTTTTAAAAAAAAGAAAGGATTCATTTCATTTTCTAGAGGAGTCGCCCTTTAGCTACAGTTTTGGGTTTTGCCTTCTTTGCAAAGTTGTATACCCCTCCCTCTCAAAATATAATCTTCAAATAATTAAATCATGCAACTCAAAGATGTTCGTGTATATTCGGATTCATTGGCAGCTGTGAATATTTTGTCAAGGGACAGTGGCAAGTATTAGCCTTTGCGCGACATTATCGTAGATATAAGGCTACTACTTTATGATGATTGAAATGTGGAATTATATCACTGCAACAGGGAATTCTTGGCGTGTGCCGATGTACTAGCGAAGAGTGCTCACAATGTGCGAGAGCAAACTTACTTATTACCTAAAGTCCCAAGTATCTGCTAGGATAGTTTTTTGAAGGATAACATAATCATAAGCAGCTTGATAGGTAATGATCGAAGTGATGAGGCTTATAGTGCCTTCCACCGAATGATCAAGTCTTGCGAACCAGACGCCGATACCTATACGATGATGATAAAAATGTTTTGTGAGGGAAATGATTTGGAGAGGGCTATGAAAATATGGAGATACATGAAATTAAAACGGTTTGTCCCAAGCATGCACACATTTTCAGTGCTTATAAATGGGCTGTGTGAGAAGGGCAATGTTACAAAAGCTTGTGTTTTGTTGGAAGATATGATAGAGAAGGGAATTCGGCCATCAGGTGTCACATTTGGGAAGCTAAGACAATCCCTTATTAAGGAAGGGAGAGAGGATATGCTCAAATTTCTTCAGGAAAAGATGAATCTTCTTGTCAAGGAGCCACTATTTGATTAAAAAGCATTGAAGGAAAACAAAAACTAGCAAATACTATATACTCTTCTTGTCCTATTTATAAGGTAGAGAAAGAAGGAATTTTTTTTGTCCTATTTATAAGTCACATCATTAAACTTTTCATATAAATAAGTGTACAACTTTACCACTCATTTATTATATCACTGACTATGTTATCATTGAAGTATGCTCCATCCAGTCATTTTTATAAGTAATATTCTCTCTCTTGGGTATGGTCCTTTTTATAAGTAACAAATCCCCTTTGTCTAAAAATGAAAATTTATCTTTCCACTTTTATTCTCATTGAATAAATGCCTCTATAATAATTACTACATGCACCAAGAATCATATTTGAGGGAGAGAGAGATGCCATTGAAATGTATCTCTCCACATTAAATTTTCACTCATCATTTTCTCTCCTAAGCCCTCTTTATGAACAAGGGTATAATGGGAAAAAAAATTCATATATTACATATTTAATACTTTAGCTGAATTTAACTATAATTTTGATCCGTGTAAAAGTGATAGTTGTTACTTATAAAAAAAAAACCGAGAGAGTATTAAATAGAGATGAAGTTGAAAACTTGTTGAGTGTTAAGATACAATTAATAAGTTAAGATTTTTCTTGATTCTAGTGAAAAATATCGGAAGTGACTAACATGTCAATTTTGCAGAGGAGTATGTGGCAAGGCAATCAATTTTGGAGTCAAGAATGTTGGATTTCAGTGCCTTATGTCGATTTGTTTGGATTTCAGCCGCTAACATGTCAATTTTTTCCCTTGCATTGACTACAGTTACGTTGTTTGAATATTTGTGCACGTCTTCTTTCATTCTGCAAGTTCTTAATTATAATCCACATGGAATTGCTACATCCTGCTACATTATTTTTCTAGAAGACCAGCAAGATAGACATTTGGTTAAGTCGTCAAAAGTCAAAACAAGCGATCTGGAAGTGGAAGAAGGTTAAAGATAGTTACAAAGTTGTGTGAGAAGCATGCAAAGCTTATATTATGTCTTGTGATGTTTTTCTTGGATTAGCTATATCCTTGTAATTATTGTTACATGTCAATTTTTAGGTAGGAATAAGAAGTCATTTGTTAACGTTTTTTTTTTTTTAAAAAAAAAAAAAAGAATTCATTTCATTTCATTTTCTAGAGGAGGAGTCCTTTGGCTCTAGTGTTGGATTTTGCCCTCTTTGCAAAGATGTACTCCCTCTGGTTCAAAATATAATATTTAAATAACTAAATTACACATCTCAAAATGTGAGTTAAAAATTTATCAATTCTTTCGCACTAATAACATTTTCAATAGAGGGGTTTCCCAATTTTTCTTATATATATATCTATATATATATATATATAATTAAAAAATAATACTCCCTCTGGTCTTAATATAAAACATATTTAAAGAGTTGATATTGATCTTAAGTATAAGAAATATTTTTTCAATTTGTCAATCTTTTCCTAATTTTGTCTGTTGAGGGACCCTTAACAATAATTATTGAGGAGAGGGAATGAGAAAATTAAAGAAAGTGATTAGGGTGCTTTAGAAAAAACATGTCATATTAACTAACTTAACTAACATTCTTAATTTAATCAAATTAGGTAAATATATCTTATACTCCCTCCGGTCCTAATTATAAGACAAAGTTGACTTTTTTGGAGAAATTAAGGAAGCCAATTAAATTACTCTAGAGTATTTTTATTTTTATTTTTTTCTTCAAACTAACTAATTTGTCTAATAAAATAATATATAATCTAAGAATACTAAAAATATAAACACTCTAGAGTAATTTAATTGGCTTCCTTAATTTCTCCAAAAAAAGTCAACTTTGTCTTATAATTAGGACCGGAGGGAGTATTAAAGAGTAGAGGGAATAATACCCAAAAGTGGAGTCATGTTTTTGTTTATTGGAAAAAATAGTAATTTCGGACCTTATATTAGGAATTAGATTTAATCATAATATCTTATCTTTCATATTTATCATTTGATTGTGTAAACCCAGATATAGAGGGTGTTGATGTGAATAATTAGGGATTGTTTAAGCATTTTTTTTCCCTCTAGAATAATAAACTAAATTAGTTGCGTATGCTTTTTCTTCTTATAATTTGAATGGAACATAGATTTTGGGGAGAATCATCAAGGTGATGATGGAGTAGGTATCACACCCTTATTTTAATTTTACCTTTATCAGAGTATTCACGGAAAACGATATGCGGTTTGGTGGGCAACACAGGAATAACATAAATATACTGATAATATGTGCATGATTACAGAAATTCCCCATAGGGCTTCGTATATGATACTTACTATTAAGGTAGCCCATAAGGTTACTAAGGTGTCTAAACCCATCTCAGTTAAACGGAAACTTCTTCCTGTCTGTGCTCCACCACTGCAACCCTATCTCGTGCAGTTCTCTTCTCTAATTTTTGTGTACCTTCTATATTTGCCTATCTAAATTGTTGGTAGGGGAAGGTGAGATTCGATAAAATCTCAGTAGAAAACAGTACTAATATGCATGCAGAATAAGTGCTTAATACATGACATGCTTGCATTACATAAACTCATGCTAACACAATGATATATCTGCGTGCTCAATGTTTCAAACAACATACTTATGGCTATCGCATAAACAGAGCTTCAATCATTCATATATGTTTCACATAATCAAGCAAAGCAATAACATGCATCAATACACTATCACAAATATCAAATTCACGCAGAAGAGGTAAGTTCCCTACCTTGTGTCCCTTTTGCTAAACAGAAATAGTTTCTCGATCTACGTGCAAACAGCTCAGGTTCCATATTCAATCCTACAATGCCAAATGTACCATTGACACTTCCATAGCGTTTTTAGGGGTTATATGAGTTTATATTGAAAAATTACTAAAATACCCCAAGGGACTCAGGCGGGCCCTACTGTACCCGGTCTGACTGTACTTTTCCTGAAATTTTGACATGGGCTATTCTGACATATTTTTGCCCAAAGAATCCATTTCTAGACTCAGAATTATCAAATTCAATGTCAAATTACAAAATTACCATTGGCAGCCCCGCTTTAAGGGTTTCAGGGGTGTTTTCGTAATTATGCTTTTTCGGGCTTTCATGAAAAAGTGACCAACTGTAACCCCACCTAATTTTCCCTTTTGAACTCAATGGAACCATCAAATCATTAAAAATCCAACTCTAAGGCCCATTTACAGCCTTGGCCAAAATATATGGGTTTTCCAAGGAAAATCAGAGTTTTGCAATCTCGGCTCCATAAACGCGTTTCTTTCTACTCCTAACCACTACATTAGCTATTCCATTAGGTTACAACTACCATTTAGTACCAATTTGGGTAGCATAACAGCCCCCAACCCATTTTCCATTTTTACACACAAAGACAATTCGGTGAAATTTCATCGATTAAATTATCCACAGTAGCCAAAATAGTCAATATACAAAAGTTTGAAAGTTATCTCAAGCTCCCTTTAGCTTTTATCAAAGTGGCTGAACCCTAACCCTTGTTCACAATGAAAATTGAGCTTCCCAAACCTTAAATAAATAGAAGAGTAACTTAGAAACAGAGTTATACGCTTTAGGAATCAATTTACTGAAGAAATCACTTACCTTTGCAAGCTTTTTCTCCCTTTCTCTCTCTAAAATTTCTCACACTTCCTCTCTTTAGTTTCAGCTGAATAATGTTGGTTTAGGGGCTGTTATGAAGAGGATGATGTTACTTTATAATATATATTGTAAGACATGTACTTATTTATTAATTTTCCACAAATTCAAAAACTAATTTTTATGTATATGAACTTATGTACATGTAATCTTACTCATTAAGTCCAACCAACATTTTCTTCTTTATACTACATGTAGAAGACACCTAAGGGTCCCTCCCTGTGCTTTCAATTGACTTCACAACTTATTCTGGTAACATATACGCGTAAAGTCCCAATTTTGGCCAAAATTGCATTTTTGCTCAAATTTTCCTTAAATTCATATTTATTGACCAAAATATTTTAAATATAATTTTCCCCTTTATTTTCCTTAATTAATTAAAGTTAACTTCAATTAATCAGAATATAATTAATTTTGTACTAAATTGGCAAAATTACGATTTTGCCATTACCTTTTTCTTCATTTTCGGATTTTATGGCAGATTTTCTGCCCAAATTTTGAAAAATCATAACTAATTATAAAAAAAATAGAATTGGAGTGATTTCAAAGGATATAGAACCCTTATTTAGTCTAGTTTCAAGAAAAATATAGAATCTCACCAGTTGGAAGCAAAACATTCCCAGACTTAATTTCTTTGAATGCTGTTCTAGAAAATTTACAATTTTTCTGAGCTAAATTCAAAAATTCATAACTTTTTGTATATATCTCTAATTGTGTCATATGACCTATCAAATTAAAGCTTACGATGTCTAAATTCACCATGTAAAATTTCATAATTTTTACTCATCATTTGGTTATACAAAATCAGATGACAAGCTCACTACCTCACAAAACATTTCTCTAGAAGCATTGTTTACTTTTTAATTTCCAATATTTAATTCCTATAAAAAAAATTAGCATTAATATTGGGTAAAATATTATTTTCTTGTATTCCTCTACTTGGGGCCTCATTATTGGGCTTTTTAGAGAATCTAATAATTAATTCTATAATTTGTTTTAGCCCAATCTTCATGAAAATGGAAATTTAGTAATTTCTAAAATTCCAAGTTCATGAATATTCACCATTTTATTTTCTTAAATATAGGAAATTTTGATGACCAAAATTCAGTATGTTATAGTAGGCCAGATGATTAGAAATAAAAATTAGAGCAATAAGGACTATTATCATTATGAGCCAAAAAAAAAAAAAAAAACTTGGTGATGGACGGAAGCCATATTCTCTCTGACCCTTCTTGAGTTCCTGGAAAAAACTATCATAATCAAATTAACCTCACATTGTCACATCTTTCAATTATATTTTCCCACTTTCTTTCTTTTTCAGCTATTGATACTCATGCCAATGTGCCAATGAAAAGTTGCAGGATCTCTAATACCTTTCTCCTACACATCTTGTGTATGGTTTGCTTGAATTTATATTTTTACCCGGGCGTTTTTTAGGTTTTCTAAGTTGAAATTATTACAATTTTAAAAACCTTAAAACCTATAAAATTCATTATACAATTTAGGTACGTACCATATTGATATTATATACTCATTCATCTAAGATATGCTATTTTATCCTAAATGAATTATGAATGATTTTGTCATGTGTAAAATCCTTTCCTTAAAACTCTCTTCTTCCTTTTTTTTTTTTTTTAAAAAAAAAGGATTATCATGGTAGAAAAGAGTTCAACTAATCATTTGAAAACTCTATCATGATAATAAAGGATTTAAGTCCCTACAAAGAAAATATTACAACCCATCTTTCAAATATTAATTATGGTAAAAATTAATTATATCGTGACAATACCAAAAATTCGCATTTCAAAACTAAAGTAATCCAGCTTTATATAACATCCAAATAAAGTATGATAATCAAAGTATACAATCGTATTAGAGTTTGCAGAATGTGGGCTCTATGAGTGGCAATATACATCAATTCAACACATAATAAACCACAAAAGGCTATACAAATGTACGTAGAGATATATCTATGCCTCAGGAGCACTTCCCAACGCCTTAGTAGGGGAAATATCACCTAAAAAATGTTAAATTGACGGGTGAGACAAAAGTCTCAGTAACCAGTTATCCGACTCATTACACATGCTGGCATGTGTTTATGAGGTGCCAAGTTAAACAGTTTATATAACAAATTATTAGAGATATAATTGACAAAAATTCAATATCATAGTTTTATACACAAATCTCATATCAGGAATTATATGTATCACAATTATTATAAATCAAATCTCATATTACAATTCCCATTTGCCTCTCATCAATCCAACCGAACTGCATTATTTTTGCCAACTAAACCTATAGGCTAAGTTACTATCCATGTCAATGGCTACTCAAAAAGCTCATCGGTCACATGATGAGGATCGGCCAAAATCCACAGAGCACGTGCCTGGACCATGGGTCTTTCCCCTCATTAAAGTAGTGGGGTGTCACAGCCCCTAATTGAACTGGTGGGGCAATCCCTCATTGAATTGGTGGGACAAAAGACAACCAACCATTGTGCATCAATGGAGGCTATGTCACCTGGTAAAATAATTTACTCCATCTCATCCCAAACCCATTATCACAATAATTTATCAATAATTATTTCAATGGGATTTTCCTAATATTTCCATATTCATATATAAATATATACATGTTTTTCATTTCAAGTCACAAAATTCCACAAGGCAAATTTATATCAAAACATTTTACAATGTAATGATAACTTTCTCAATCATAATAAACCTTTGCTCATTGAAGTATCTAATAAATATCAACATACCATTTTCAAATGTCAAAATCATTTTACAAAATACTCTCAAACAACATACCAACATATATAACAGGTAGAAAGTGGTTACCTCTTGTCAAAGCAAAATTATAATCACAAGCTCCTAATCCAAAAGCTCAAATATACGCCAAAAATCAATCTACAATAGTCAATTTATTATACATTAATAACTCCTTTGAGTTATTAGAAAATTAACTTACTTAACTTAATTCTATAATTTCAAAGTTTTGAATTAATTACTCCCAAAAATTCTAATTTCGCACTAAAAATCCTAATTATTAATTCAATTATTTTCCTTAACTCAATTAACCCATTTAAGTCATTGATTATTATTAATTTTATTTCTTTATACAAAATCCTCAAATTTTAAAATAGCTAAATTATAAATCTTTACTTTAATAAAAGATCTAAATTGATCACAACTATAATAATACTTCTAATAATCCAAATAAATAATCTATCCCAAATTTAATCTGTTAAAAAGTCTAATATATAATTATGGTAGAATGATAGATAAATACCATTTGAACTTCAAAATCCCGCTAACAAGAATAGTAATGAGATTGACAAGAATAGTAATGAGATTGATAACGCAAATCTTTATCAAAGGACTAATTTAGGATTTTGAAATTCAAATGGTATTTTTCTGTCATACTCCCTATAATTATTTACAGATGAAATTTATAGAAAATTCATTATAAAATATTATACCTATTGAATAATAAAAGTAAACTGATTAAAATTCACTATTAATCATTCTCTACGTTTCTATAGTCATATATTGATAAATCTTAAACTTGCCCAAAATTCTAATCCAAAATTATTCTCTAATCAGTAAGAAATTACTATCATAAGAAAAATAAAATTATTTAGAACATTTTTCATGAAAGAAATTTTGTTATTAAAAGTGATTTTGAGCACCTTATTAATCCTCAGATATATGAAAATACGCTTACTAGAGCATCACCATACACCTTCTACACAACACTTCACGCAACATTTGATGCGTGAAGTGTGTAGGGAGAGGGGGTATTTATAGTACCCCTCCACGTAACATATAATTTTATATTATTATATTATATATATATATATTAATATAAAAATGTGTAGTAGGCACCAACCATGCTAACCATTATAATATAATATAATTATTATATTATATAATAATATATTTTATTATATATATGTTATTTTATTATTGTCTTTAATTATTATTATTATATTATATATTGACTATTATTATTATTTTCTATAAATAATTATTTCTAAATTATAATTATATTTTAAAAATAAAAAATGAGAATGTTATAATTCTCCCCACCTAATTAGAATTGTGTCCCCAAAATTCGTTTCAAGTGAGGAACAAAAACACAACTAGAATACTATAGTTCAATCAAGATAAGGACAATCACAAACTTAAGCAAACAAGTTAGGAAAGTCACGACGCATTCTTTCCTCAATCTCCCAAGTGGCATCTGCGGGTGTCATACCCTTCCAGAAGACTTTCACCAACCAAATGGTCTTTCTCCACAATTGTTTGTCCTAGACATCCAAAATTCTCTCTGGTTTTGCTATACAAGTCAAGTTTTCTTTCAACTCAACTTCCTTAAGCTGAATGACATGAGTCGGATCTGGATGATACTTCTTCAACTGTGATACATGGAACATGTCATGAACATTAGACAAATGCGGAGGCAAGGCAATCCGATAGGCAACCGACCCAATCTTCTCCAAAATCTCATATGGCCCAGTAAATCAGGGAGTCAACTTATTTTCCTTAATAGACCTTCCAATGCCGGTAATGGGTGAAACCTTTAGGAAAACATGATCTCCCTCATTAAATTCCAATGGTCACCTTTGACGATCTACATAACTCTTCTGTCGGTTCTAAACTGTTAGTAATTTCTACCAAATCATTTCAATCTTTCGCAATGTTTGGTCTACCAGATCTAGTCCAATAATGGTTCTTTCACTCAATTTAGTTTAACACAATGACGATCTGCACTTCTAACTATATAAAGCCTCAAAAGGTGCCATCTGAATACTAGAGTGGTAGCTATTGTTGTACGTGAATTCTGCCAATAGCAAGTGCTTGTCCCAATTAACTGGGAGCTCGATGGCACAGGCTCTCAGCATGTCCTCAAGTGTCTGAATAGTCTTCTCGGTTTGACTGTCTGTTTGAGGATGATACGCGGTATTATACTTTAACTTTGTACCCATGGGCTCCTGTAAGGACTTTCAAAAGTTTAAAGTGAACCTTGGATCACGATCCAATATGATACTTTCCAGCACTCCATGCATATGAACAATCTCTTTAATATACAACTCGGCCAATTTCTCTAAAGAATGGTTCACTTTAATCGGTAAAAAGTATACTGACCTGGTTAATCGGTCTACGATCACCCAAATAGTATCATAAGTGGCCTAGATTTGCTGTAAACCCATAATAAAATCCATAGAAATGCTATCTCATTTCAACACGGCATCCACTTTACTAGGATCAACAACTACCCCTTCAGTTGACACCACGTGGCCAAGGAAATTCACTTCTTTGAGCTAAAACTCACACATATTCAACTTAGCGTACAATTGGTGATCCCTTAATATACGCAATGCAATGTGTAGATGCTTTATGTAACCCCCGTCATGATTGAGGCCGAGATTAGCGTTTAAACACATTTAATAATCGAATAAGAAATCCGGAAGAATTTCAAGTTTTTGAAACACTTGTACAAATAGATCTCCATTTATTCATTCATAAAATCAATAGGCCTATTCGGTTTGTCACATGTATAATATCAGAGTATAAGCACAATTTCCGACTTTCACCTAGAATAATAACATTAATCCAAAGGTTTATACAAGGCATCATTGCCCATCTCAGTATCCATACCGAGGATTATACAAAACTATAATGCTATGATCTAATCAATATATACATTTATCCAAAATGATAACCAATTCAGTATAAAACCAAAATATCTAACTAAAACTACCGCCAGCAGTCCTAATCGCCCTTATCCACTTGCTTGTTCTTCGAACCACTTGCCCTATCTAAAAATGTTATTTGGAAAGAATGAGATTCTAGAGAATCCCAGTAGCAACAGTTTACGTATATGATGCATATTAAACAAAGCAAGTAAACATATATCACAATGCAGCAATCAATATTCGAGGCTGGTCACAATGCCACATCCCCTTTACTATATACAAGGTCGGGCTTTCGCTACGTCCCCTCACTGTATCTGTATTCAAGGCCGGGCTTTCACCACGTCCCCCTACTGTATTGTATTCAAGGACTAATGCAAACAAGCAATAATTAAGGACGATACATTATCACTTAGTCCAATACTCAATATCTTCACAATGCTTAAATTGGTTATCATTACTGTATCTTAAGTACTCATATATGCCTCTAATAAAAGCCCTAAAGGGTTGGAAGAACTACCCCACGGATCCCCTTTTGGAAGCACAAACACTGATATTTTTCACTATTTCACTGAGTGATGGGGCACTGACACTCGAGTGAAGACGACCTTACTCAAGTGGTGGTACTGTCTGCACTCGGGCATCGGAGAGTAAAGGATAGCGAGTGAGCACCATAACTTCTTCAGAGACAGGGACACTCGAGCACACAAGACCTCACTCGAGTGAAAGCCAAATGCTTTACTCGAGCACTAGAGAGTGAAGTCTAGGAAGTAAGAACCCGAGAGCAATGGAAATTTTCAGAGGCAGAGAAGCACTTGAGCATGAGACTTCTTACTCAGGTGGAAACTGAATACCCGCGAGTGCCAGAACGCACTCTTGCTCATTACCCATGAGTGACAACCCGTAAGGTAGGTTTAGGGTGTCAAATACACCCTCACTCGAGTGATGATTCATTTCACTCATAAGTGAGGCAACACTCTTACCCTTTCACAGAAGTGCACATAGAAACTGAAGGGAAGATGCGAAGATACACTACCTCACTCGAGTGATACCTAACCTCACCCGAGTGATATTCATCCCTCACTTGAGTGAACCCTAGATCACTTGAGTGACCTTATCAGAACCCAGAAAACGCAGACACAATGATAGTTTTCCAAAATTTTTACCAAACACTTCCAAAAGACCCAAAACTTCAACCAAAGCTATCTCCACACAAAATCCCTCAAGGAATCCAATAAAGCCATCAGAATATCCAAATTATAACTCCATTATCATGCTTTGGTTTTGGGCAACAATGAACATTAAATTTCCAACATTTCCAAACTCACTCATTCAATTCCCAATCAATCCTATCTATCCATACACATTCCAAATATACCATTTCCATACCAATAACATGCCAAATGTCCAATGATCATCATTTTTCGAACATGGCCAATAAATTCCAAAAATTCAAAATAAATTCAAATGGCACAAAACTTAGATAGAAAGATCTCTTTAACTCACCTTATCAACTTCCTCAAAGAAGCTTCTTGATTCTCCAACCTTCCCAATTCCTTTAGAACTCAATCCAGCCCCAAATGCCAAACTATGACCATCAAATTGAAGCTCTTAATGCAAGGAACAATATTAATACAATGAGGCTGAGCATTTGGGATCATCTCCCTTACCTTTTTGCAAGTTTTTCTCCCCTTATTTCTACAACAATGGCGATAGGAGAGAAGAGGAGAGAGAGAACGAGAGAGATGAGGGTGAGGAAGAGTGAAGAAGGTGAGAAAGTGATGACAATACTCCCTCCATACTTCTGCAGCGCACAAAGAGGGAAGAGAGGAGAGAGAAATTGATTAAAAATGCATTTGACTTTTCTTTACTCTCTCATCACACCCGCTTTTGCCATATGTCATTTTCCTATTGGTTCTCACACACTTAGTCACCAATTAGCTTCTCTAACCCATCTATTAGCCATTTAATCATACATCTCATTTCCTCTTAGTTGTAATTAATTTCCCCATTAATCACCAACTTATGACCAATAATTCTATTCTATCAATTTTCCATCAATTATGACATATTAGATAATATTGTCACAAATACATATTAATTCAACTTTAATCCAGAATACATTCTCAATAATTCCCATTAGCCCTTAATCAAAATTTGGGGCGTTACACTTTAGGTGCTCTTCCTCATTCTTAGAGTAAAGGAGAATGTTGTCAATGAAGACAACAATAAATTGATCTAAATATGGCCTAAAACTTCAGTTCATATAATCCATGAAGATGGCTGGAGCATTAGTCAACCCAAAAGGCATAACCAAAAACTCAAAATGCCCATAGCGAGTCCGGAAAGCAGTCTTTGAGATGTCCTCAGCCCTAACTCTGAGCTGATGGTAACCCGATCTTAAGTTGACCTTCGAGAACACTGCATCTCCTTTGAGCTAATCTAATAAATCATCAATCTTAGGTAACATATATTTATTCTTAATGGTGACCATATTCAGCTATCTGTAGTCAATACACAACTGCATACTTACATCTTTCTTTTTGACAAACAATACTGGGGAACCCCAAGGAGAGGCACTTGGTCAAATAAAGCCTTTCTAGTTGTTTCTACAACTCTACTAACTCTGATGGTGACATCCGATAAGGAGCCTTAGAAATTGGGGTTGTACCTGATTCTTAGTCAATGGAGAACTCAACTTCTCACTCTGGAGGTAGTCCTGATATCTACTCTAGAAACACCTCAGGATATTCTCTTACTACATCGATATGATCAATCCCAACTTCCTTATCCACACTAACAAAGAAGAATACTACATAGGCTTGATAACCCTTTCTAATACACTTATCCACTCGAGCTATCGACAATAACATAGGGACTATAGGGGCTTCTACAGATATGGTATTCATAATGTAAGTGGCCACCTTCTTCTTACAATGAAGTACAACATCATTGTTCACTAGCCAATCCATACTGATAATAACATCTATGCCTTTTAGCGATAAACACACTAAATTTATAATAGAATACGAGTCTCAAATTGCAGGGTAAAACCCACACAAGCATGTGCAGTCATCCCAACAGCCCCAGCAGAGGTAGAAATTCTCAAGTCATATCGTAGAACAGATATAGGGTAATCATACTTCTTAGCACAATCAAAAGATATGAAAGAATATGTAGCACCCGAGTTAAACAATGCAACAATGTCATGACTTTGAAGAGAAATGGTACCTCTGATAACATTAGGGGATGCTCTAGCCTCTTCTTAAGTCATGGCATACACCCTGCCAGGAATAGTGGGACTACCACTTTGGTTGGTCTGCTGCTGCTGCTATCCCTCTGGACAATATCATGCGATGTGGCCAAACTTATGACACTGATAACACTACCAACAACGGCCAGTATGAGCCCCTATCACATTTTGCACAAGGACCGTTAACGCTTGGGGCCGACATTGTCGTTTCACGACGAGATTACTAGCTTACTCTAGCATGGCTCCTTTGACCCTGTTTCCTTTGAGAGTTACTCTGAAAATTACTCAGTTTAGATCTACTCCTTTGCCCTTGACTCTTCCTACAAAAGTTCCCTACACTCCTAGAATGAAACCCATATGAATTGTTTTCTCCACTCACTGGTCTATTAAAAGTGGACAACTTGCCCTGATTGTCTCAGGTTCTGGCAGCCACGATTTCATGCGTCATGCGTCATGCGTGCAACTATTCTCAAGTTGGTGCAAGTATCCTTAAAACTTTTGATATCACGAATTGGCACATAAGGATTTAACTCTGGCCTAGCCTTGATAATCAGTTGACGTGATTTCCAGTCCGAGTCATCTTTCTGTTGTAAGTAGGTCACATATCTGGATAAGTCGATAAACTCGCAATAAACTCATCCTCATGCATGTCATCCTGTCAAAGGTCATAGAAGGCTATCTCCTTCTCATGTCTCAATGCTGGTGGGAAGTAATGATCGAAGAACTTAGTTCTGAACTTCATCCAAGTTGTCCTTGAGTCATGCAGACCACCTATGCTTTGCCACCATATCTGAGCATGACCCATTAACAGAATAATGGCCACTCTGGCCTTTTGATATTCATTACAAACAACAGCTCTGAAGATGGTTTCCAAAGCCTTGATCCAGGCCTCAGCCTTCAATGGATATTGTTAGATATGATTAGTTTTAATGATGTCAAATATAGATGTGAAATGATAAGAGCAAAAAGTTTATATAATGTATTTCTTTGACTAACTATTATATTTAATGTTACATATTTTGTAGATTAGTCAAGCAAAGAATGAAGAAGATTGAATTAATGAAAATGAACAAGAGGAAGAAGAAGAAGAGAAATTGAAGATAGTCAAGGAGATGCCTACTCGGATTATGAAGAATTATTATCAAGAGGAAAATCAAGAAGAAAGATATTGAAGAATGAAGAACTTGGAAGATCTATCAAGAAGATCAAGATTCAAGTTGTTAGAAGTGATACTGGAGGTTTCTATGATGATACCGGAGGTTTCTATGATCAAATAATGATTGGAATAGGTTAATATGAAGCTAAGATGACTTATATGTGAGTTATGGCACTTCTAGGGGAGTTATGCTCGAGCACGAGGTGTTTCACTAGAGCACAGGAAGAACTCACTCGAGCACAGATGAATTCACTCGAGCACGGGGTGAATACTCTGTTCTACTCTGTTTTACGTTCAGTCTGACAGAGGTTCAGTATTTTGATCATATCTCTCAAATCACACGTCGGATTGACCCGAAACTGGTGGCATATGAAAGAGGACTCACGACACGTAAACTCTGGATGAGGATCACATTGAAAGAAGCTCAAATGAAGAAGATATGATCTGTGGAAGAAGACAGTGAAATCACCGTCACTTTTCGACACAGGTTCGGTATTTTGCACGTAACTTACAAACTACACATCGGATTGAGACAAGACCAGTGCCAAATGAAAGTAGACTCAAATAGCTTTCCATGGATAGGTAATTTGCCTAATTTGAACGTATATTCTAGGAGCTATGCCTTCTGGAAGTTGACGCTTGTGCAGTCTAGCGAAATATACACTCCTTCAATCATAACTTGCAGAATACAAGGAGTTTGGAGCTGATTCTTGTTGCATTGGAATGCATATGGCAAGAGCATTCTTATGATACATCATTTGAATCAAACAAACAAATTTTTTCTAAAGTGGCCCCACATCACCCGCGAGTGTAAAAACTATCTCCCTGAAAAAGTTGTGCGAGTGATGTCCAGAAGCAGCTGAAACGCGAAGAAATTTGCAACACTCGAGCATTAGGATTCATGCTCGAGCATTGGAGTATTTCTCACTCGAGCACGTGCAAGTTTTGACATGAGAGTGATAACCCGAGAAGAAGCATGCACGTGAAAGCAAGAAACGCACTCGAGCATGACTAGTTGTGCTCGAGTGATATCAAGAATTCACTCGAGCATATGCGAGTGAAGTGCAGCGAGTGCTTGCCCGAGAGGAAGTCAGAACGTGAAAATATGAACTGCACTCGAGTGAGCCATATTGCACTCGAGTGAGGTTCTGACAGAAGCAACGTAGAAGTTCAGAGCCTCACAGCAATCAATCCAAACGTGGTTAAATCATTATGTTTTCACTTGTTATTATTCCTAAACATTAACTAACATATATTTCAAGTGTAAAACAGGAGATTAAATATTTGGATTGCATCTTCAAGAACGGAGGTCACGTACGGAAAATATCATCACTCAACGAACAATCCGAATATGGTTACATGTTATTGAATCATTGTGTTCTCACTTGTTATTGTTTCTAAATGATAGGTAACATATATTTCAAGTGTGAAACAGGATATTAAACGTTCGGATTACAGATTCAAATAAAAGTCAACTACGGTGAACTTCATCATTACACACCGAATGGCGGCTACCAACCACGACAAGTAATTGACCCACCATGAGAGATTTTCTGAAACACAAAACGCTCCACAACGTGATGTACAACTCAAAATGAATCTTCTTGCTGTTCAACGAGACGCTCCACTTTGTTCCACAATGGACAGTAGCTTGTTTTTCAAATATGCTCAAACGTTCAAATGAAGCAACGGGACTCCAACGGACGAATGCTCACAACGGTCATCATCTTCATCAACTATAAATGAGAAAGCATTCAACATCGATGGGTGACAGAAAAAGACAGAGAAAACAGAGCAAGACACCAACATGCGAATAACATGAATTCTCTGCTTCTACCCAAACACTCTCTGTTTTCCAGTTTCTGTATTACTTATCATTGAGAGAGTGATTATTTGTATTGTACTTCAGTGAGATTATATCCACTCTGTGAGAGAGTCTGTAAACACCTTCAACTATATTTCTGAGTTGATCTCAAGGTAGAGGGACCTTGAGAGGGTTGATTTTCTTACAGGGAAGCAGTAGAGAGAATTGCCGTAAGACATTCTGCTCGTAAGACTTAATAGGTGCAAGCAGTAGAGAACGTTGCTGCTCATAAGACTTACAGGGGTGTAAGCAGGAGAGAACGTTGCTGCTCGTAAGACTTGCATGAGTAAGCATGAGAGGAGGATCTTCGGGATTGCTCTGCTCGTAAGACTTGCCGTAAGGGGGAGTATTTCAGTGAGAGATTTGTAAAATGTTTCACAAGTACCCGGCTAAACTTGTGGGATTGTAAAGGCTTTTCTTGTGCCTGGATTAAACGAGAAGATAGTGGATTTGAAAATTTCAGGAGGAGCCTGGGGACTGGACGTAGGCCATTACAGATTGGTCCGAACCAGGATAAATCACAGTTTGCATATTCTCTTCCTTAAACTCTTATATTTCCAGCATATATTATTTAACATAACTGTTGATTTATAAACCTTCATACTTACCACCTTCGTTAAGATACAAAAAGATTTCTAAAGTTCTTAAGTTTTTATTATACACCCAATTCACCCCCCTCTTGGGTGATAGCCGGTTCTAACAGATATAAATTTCCATCAAACTTTTCAGGATCATGACGATGAACATCTTTCCATACCTTATTGAAAGCTAGTTCTTCAGGACTAGGTTGTGATGATCCTTCACCCCCAAAACTCTTTACAGGGCGTTCATGATTAGTTGAGCCAACTAGCTCATTTTTTTGTGATGCCTCTATACTGGGCTTAAGAACCTCATGATCCTTTGGCTTTAGATGCTTCCCTCCTCTCTTAACTTCTTTCAAAGATCTTCCTCAAACTACTGAAACCTTTCATCCATAGATGTCAGTAATTTATCTAAAAGAGTCTCGTTCTCTTGAGACAACTGCGGCTCTGTATCATTTGGAGTGGGTTAATGGTGAAAAAAGTCTTTCTTGTATTTACCATTTTCTCCTCACCTAAGGATGGAACCCATCATAAGGATACAACCCAAAACAACACAAAAACATAGGGAGGTTATGTGTGAAAGAGTATATTGCCACTATAAGCAATGTATCACAAATCACAAAATCTTAGTGCTCTAATACCAAGTTGTAAAATCCTTTCCTTAAAACTCTTTTTTTTAAAAGATTACTATGGTAGAAAAGAGTTCAACTAATCATTTGAAAACTCTACCATGATAATAAAGGATTTAAGTCCCTACAAAGAAAATATTATAACCCATCTTTCAAATATTAATCATGATAAAAATTAATTCTACCGTGATAATACCAAAGATTCCCATTTCAAAACTAAAGTCATCTGACTTTATATAACATTTAAATAAAGTACGATAATCAAAGTATGCAATCGAATTATAGTTTACAGAATGTGGGCCCTATGAGTTGCAATATATATCAATTCAACACATAATAAGCCACAAGAGGCTATACAGATATACGTAGAGATATATCTATGCCTCATGATCACCTCCCGACGCCCCAACAAGGGAAATATCACCTGAAAAATGTTAAATTGATGGGGTGAGACAAAAGCCTTAGTACCCATCTATTCGACTCATTACACATGCTGGCTTGTATTCATGAGGTGCCAAATGGAACAGTTTATATAACAAATTATTAAAAATATAATTGACAAAAATTCAATATCATAGTTTTATACACAAATCTCATATCAAGAATTATATATGTCACAATTACTATATATCAAATCTCATATTACAATTCCCATTTGCCTCCCATCAATCGAACCGAACCACCTTGTTTCTGCCGACTAGACCCATGGGCTAAGTTACTATCCATGTCACTGGCCACTCAAAAAGCTCACCGGTCATATGATGAGGATCGGCCAAAATTCATAGAGCATGTGCCCGGACCATGGGTCCTTCCCCTCATTGAAGTAGTGGGGTGTCGCAGCTCCTCATTGAATTGGTAAGGCAATCCCTCATTGAACTGGTGGGACAATAGAAAGCCAACCATCATGCACTGATAGAGGCCATACCACGTGGTAAAATAATTTACTCCATCTCATCCCAAACCCATTATCACAATAATTTATCAATAATTATTTCAACGGAATTTTCTCAATATTTCCATATTCATATATAAATATATACATGTTTTTCATTTCAAGTCATAAAATTACACAAGGCAAATTTATATCAAAACATTTCACAATATAATGATAACTTTCTCGATCACAATAAACCTTTACTCATTGAAATATCTAATAAATATCAACATACCATTTTCAAATCTCAAAATCATTTTGCAATATACTCAAACAACATACCAACATGTATAACAAGTAGAAAGTGATTACCTCTCACCAAAGCAAAATTATAATCACAAGGTCCTAATCCAAAAGCTCAAATATACGTCAAAAATCAATCTACAACAGTCAATTTATTATACGTTAACAACTCCTTTGAGTTATTAGAAAATTAACTTACTTAATTTAATTCTATAATTTCAAAGTTTTGAATTAATTACTCCCAAAAATTCTAATTTCGCACTAAAAATCCCAATTATTAATTCAATTATTTTCCTTAACTCAATTAACCCATTTAAGTCATTGATTATTATTAATTTTATTTCTTTATATAAAATCCTCAAATTTTAAAATAGCTAAATTATAAATCTTTACTTTAATAAAAGATCCAAACTGATCACAACTATAATAATACTTCTAATAATCCAAATAAATAATCTATCCCAAATTTAATTGGTTAAAAAGTCTAATATATAATTATGGAAAAATCCTTGAAAAAGAACTTTAAAATAGTGAAAAGACAAAAAGGTGATATGAATTTGCATATTCCCATACAAGTGTTAGGGCCTGAATTAAAATATTACAATTTGAAATCAAATTACGTCAGTAACCCTGACAATTTTTAAAATGAAAAGCATTGAGGGAGGCGTTATAGGCCGGTATTATGTGAAAACACAATCAGGACACTTCATCTCCTTATGCTGTAGTGAGGCGTCGTTGGTCGGTCAACCTTGGTTCCGTGGCCATGAGAGAGGATAGTGGTAGCGAAGTCGGTGTGGTCGATTTTGAGGAGGAGGGACAGTCCAAATACTCCATCACTCGAATTGTCTGAGTCTTGACCCAATCACTCTCTGGGTACCCACCAGTGATGCAAAGCACTCGAGTTCTTCAAGGGTAACTCGAGTGGAGCTGTGGAAATAGAGTGGAAATAGATCACTAACCCATTCGAGTGTGTTCCTTGAGCACTCAAGTTATGTGAGGCTTCACCCAATCACTCTTTGGTTACCCTCTAGTGATGTAGAGCACTCGAGTGCTTCATAGGCAACTCGAGTGGAGTTTGTCATTTTTTCTGCACTCTATCCTTGGACAATGAGGGTAGTCACTTGAGTTTTGAAGAGTTCAACACGAGTGATGTTCCTCACTCACTCATTCAATTTGAGTGACGAGTTGTTGGAAGTGATGGCGTCAGACTTGTTGCCATCGATTTGCTTTTTACTATTAACTGTGCATTTATTCTCTCTCTTCTCCGTCTTTTCTCTTCTAATTGCCAAGATCCTCACTCGACTGTGATCTTTTCGCAGCATCTAAGATTTGGCGATTTAACACAAATCTCTTCTCCCAGACAGACCTTCTTCTTACTTATATTCATCGCATCTCTTTCCTCCAATGTCGGCTCCGGAGTTACTAACTCTCTACTCCATTCACGTTCGTTCATCGTTTATTCCTCACTAGAAATACTAATCTATGTTTCGAACAAAGAAAATAGGGGAGAACAGGGACCTCTGACATGCACGTGCAAGTACATGAGGGAAGGCTTGTGTTTGTCATCCTCGTCTTCTTCTTCTTCTTCTCCATCGCCACCAACAACTCCAACGTCATCACCCCCAACAACTCGTCATCTTCTTCTTCATCGTTATCACTGACATGTGCTTCATTCTCAAGATAAGTCTCGATTTTCATCATTGACATGGGTCTCAAATTGAGATTAGGCTTTATCAATACAACGCTACATTTTCTCAATGTCATATGAGATTTTCACAGGTTCAATCACTCGAGTTCCACATCTATCACTCAAGTGATGAAGCATGAACAATGCATCATTAGAGGGTAATCGGAAAGTGACACACTGTTCATGCATATCACTCGAGTGATAGATGTGGAACTCGAGTGATTGAACCTGTGAAAGTGTCATTAGATATTGAGAAAATGTAATACTGTATTGATAAAGCCTAATCTCGATTTGGGACTCGAGTGATGGGAGATTTTTAAAGATCACCATCAGGTATTCATTTAATCACTCGAGTGACATGTTCAGGACTCGAGTGATTCTTTATCTTTTACTTCCTCACTTTCCAGTTACCCTTCAATGCTCAGGGTCTTTAAAAATCTCCCCTCACTCGAGTCCCAAATCGAGATTAGACTTTATCAATACAGTGTTACATTTTCTCAATATCCTATGAGACTTTCACAAGTTCAATCACTCGAGTTCCACATCTATCACTCAAGTGATTTGCATGAACAGTGTGTCACTTGCTGGTTACCCTTTAGTGTTGCACTGTTCATGCTTCATCACTCGAGTGATAGATGTGGAACTCAAGAGATTGAACCTGTGAAAGTCTTAGATGACATTGAGAAAATGTAATGTTATATTGATAAAGCCTAATCTCGATTTGAGACTCATGTCGATGATGAAAATTAAGACTCATCTTGATGATGAAGCACATGTCGGTGATAACGATGAAGAAGATGACGAGTATTTGGGGGCGATGGCATTGAAGTTGTTGGCAGTGATGGTGAAGAAGAAGAAGAAGAAGACGAGAACGATGAATGCGAGCCCTCCCTCACGTACCTAGAAGTGCATGTCCGAGGTCCCTGTTCTCCCCTGTTTTCTTTGTCCGAAGTAGAGCTTAGTATTTCTAGTGAGGAATAAATGATGAACGAACGTGAATGTGAATGTGAATGAGAGCCATATATGGTGGTAGAGATCAAAGATCTAAAGCCCGCCATCATTGGAGAAAGAGTCGCCGTTATTGGAGGAGGCCACCGTCGCCATTGTTGGAGGAGGAGATGATTTTGTCGAAGAATGGAGAAGAGGATTTCAAGGGTAGTGGTGTAATTTTCTTTTGATTTAAAAAATGACAAATCAGGCACTAACACCTTTGTGGGTATATGCAAATTGATATTACCTTTTTGCCTTGTCCCTATTTTAAAGTCCTTTTTCAGGGATTTTCCTTATAATTATTTACATATGAAATTTATAGAAAATTCACTATAAAATATTATACCAATTGAATAATAAAAATAAACTGATTAAAATTCACTATTAATCATGCTCTAGATTTTTATAGTTATATACTGATAAATATTAAACTTGCTCAAAATTCTAATCCAAAAATATTCTCTAATCAGAAAAAAAATTACTATGATACGAAAGATAAAATTATTTAGAACATTTTTCATAAAAGAAATTTTGTGATTAGAAGTAATTTCGAGTACCTAATTAATCCTCAAAGATATGAAAATAGGCTTACTGGAGCATCACCGTACACCTTCTGCACAACACTTCACGCAACATTTGACACCTGAAGTGTGTAGTTATTATACATATATATATATATATATATATATATATATATATATATATATATATATATATATATATATATATATATATATATATATATATATATATATATATATATAAATGTGTAGTGGTTGGCGGCGGCTTTCGGCACCAACCATGCTAACCGTTATAATATAATATAATTATTTTATTCTTGGCAAAAAAAATATTTATTTTATTTTATTATATTATATAATAATATATATTATTTTATTATTATATTTTATTATTATTATATTATATATTATTTATTATTATTATTTTCTATAAATAATTATTTTCATATTATAATTATATTCTAGAAATAAAAAAATGAGAATGTTACATCATGCCTATTTTCAGCTGATCTACTAATTAATTTGTAGTTGTTCATTACTTAATTTTTTGCCTCTCTCTGGCACAAACGCCTCCTCTAAAAAGACAAACTTATATTTTGTTATTGATTAAAGTTGGGAAGAGGGAAAAATGAATAGAGGCCAAGAGGGAAAAAAAAAGAAGAATAGAGAAGAGGATTAGAGAAAGAGAGGGACAGAGATAAGAAGAGCATACAAGATAAGAAAAAGAGGCCATAATGTTTGCTATACCCTCATTCTATTATATAGTATGTGCATAGTACAAAATGATCATGCCCTAGTGGAATATCTTAAGGAAATATTACATAGGATACAATATTAGCTTTAGAAGTGTTACAATAATGAGGCCACAATTATTCTTATCTTCAGGAATACGTACTACAGACTCATTAATAATTCATAAACTAATGTTATCTATCAGATAGAAAGAGACTAAATGACTTCACTGGGATTGCAAAATTTGAGTTACAAGGGTATTACTAGGGACTTGTTTATAGCCTATTGCCCCTCATTCTCATTAAGGGGCACTGGTGACCTCTTGGTTTTGTTTTTATTTATTTACATAGCATATGTGTTATCTGGCACTTCCATAAAAAAAAAAAAAAAAAATCGTTCATAGTGCAAAACCAGAGGTTGTATAAGGTATGAAACTTTATATTTCCATTCGAAGGCCCTGCTGTGTTTTCAGTGATTCAGATGAACTGTGACTCTTCATTTTGGTTAAGCGATAATTAAACTTTGTGACACAAAAGAAAGTGAGTAACCTCTAATGGGAGGGTTTTTGGCTTTTTGACAAATTGTACCCTGCAAATAAATGACCTATGCTGCATTAGCACTTGATACTCCTCTTATAATCAATCTTGTTAATATTAATAAACGGCCTCTCACCAAATATGGTCCAGAATTTTTTTGAGAGATTTAAAACCAAATAATTTTACAAAAATGTTATTTTTCATGGTAAAAATAAAAAATTGGGTTACTTTTCAAAATTAAATATAATAAAAGAAAATAAATAAATTATCCATTATCCAACATAATTAATAAATAATAAAAATATAATATACAGATGAAAGGTTAAAGTAAAATATAAAATTTTTTAACATTATTTATGGCAAAAAATTGAATATATAGAAATTAACAAAACAGCTCTTTTTTAAATATTATTTATTTTTATTAAAAAACAATTAAAAACCCTTCCTCTCGACGGGCGTCAGCGTTGTGCAGAGGACTGAGAGGAGAAAGACGTGGAGGCCAATAGGAATATAGAAGAATTCCTCACGCTTGTTTTATTCTTCTTCCTGAGGCTTTGAGGTAAACTTGTGAATTTGCGTATCTTCTGGTTTCCCTTTTCTTTATCAATATCTTTACAGTTCACCTTCTTTTTCGTCCACTATTCATTGGTTTCAATTTGTTTCTTCTATTGCTATTTCTGTTAATTTGGTCTTTCAAAGTTTCATCCGCTTAACTATGACGAACTAGTGATATACTTTGTGGAATATTTTTATATATGAAACTATTTCTCTATCCTTTGTGTCCCCCTTTTGGGACTTGATCTATCGATACATTTTCTCATACTGTTGTTCGAACTTGTTAATCTTTTTATTTCAAAATTTGTTTATAGGAACATTTTCTCATATATGTTAAGTTTGTCTTGCTATTATGATTCCGGACAAAGAAATATTTTCTTTCACACTTTAATTGAAAGGTTAGAAGATGAATGTGCCTTTTCCGATCATGCTCTTTCCCACATTTTTGGATTAGGGCCATATGAAATTTTTTTCTGCAGTCTGAGCACTGTTGTGTTATTGTCTTGGTGGTCAATGCTGCTTATGTCCACCCTATATACAGTTTTGAAAAGTAATCTGGTGATGGTGATGTTTTTGAACTATTGATCATTTTGTTTGAGTATTCTTAAATGATGCAGTGGAAATGAAAATTTTATCTACAGTGGAAAGAAAGCAAGAAATATTGGATGGAAATGAAAGATAATTAGGCTTCTAATTTCACCTGAACATTTAATTCCTAGAAAAAATTATTTCAATTCTCTTTTTCTCTTTTGGGACCTAATCTATCCATGCTTTTTTTTTGCTCACACCATCCTTTGTAGTTGTATATTCTTTATTTTAAATTTGTTCTTCCACTTTTGTATGTTAGGATTGTCTTGCCATTTAGATCATGGATGTAAGTTCTCTGAAAAAGAAATAGAGGAGGAATTGGAACAATGGAAGACAGAAGCGATAAAGTTAAAAGAAGCTTAAGTGAATTGCCTAAAAAAGTTCTTTCACACATTCTTTCATTTCTTCCAACAAAAGAGGCTGTATTATCCAAAAGAAGGGAATACATATGGACCTCCGTCCCCAAACTTCTCTTTGTTTATGGGAATGAACTACCAATGGATTTTGTGAATATCGTTGAATTTGACATAACTAGCTTCTCACTCAATTGCAACCAATTTGAATTCAACTGTGAGGAGGTGGATATTATGTCTAAAACAGAAGTATGGTGTAACCCCTCACCATATAATTACATCCGGTTTATGAAATTAAAGTGAAATCAAGACCAATAAGACAAAACAACATTTACAATTCCTCATCTTCAAGATGGGGTATCTAGAAAAAAAAAAACAGTTCAAAAACATAATTCATCTGGTTTCACATTCACTTTAGAATACAATTACCTGTGCAGTTAAATTACATTCATAAATATCAGAGTGCATAACTAAAATCCCGGCAACCCCGGGTTATATGTATATATATAATGGGTTTAAAGTTTCCCAAAAATGGGGATTACATATCCAAAAAAAATCATATTTACATCACATATACATACAGTAATCCCAAACCATAACAGATAACCAACCATCCAAAATTAAAATGTCCCTAAGAGATCCTAACCACTCCGGGTTGTCCGCTTCCCTTTTGAGCCACACGCCCTGTCTAAAATGTTAGTCATTGGAAAGAATGAGATTCTAAGGAATCCCAGTAGTAACAAATCACTCATACAGTATATAAACACATAGCATGTAAGTTTATCATGTTCAGCACCAACACAATGATTTATGGCTCACGCTACAAACGACAGCATTCACAACTGTAATCACAATGCACTATGCCAGCTTTCGCTGTAATCACTATGCCAGCTTTTGCTGTAATCACTATGCCGGCTTTCGTTGTAATCACTGTGCCAGCTTTCGTTGTAATCACTATGTAGCAACATCACAAGGCACAAAGTATCACAAAGCTCCAAGAGGCGTCATAAGGCATCACAAAGCAGCAACAACAATACAATGCATGACAACCATACATACAATACATTTACATAAAGTATAAGAGAAGAGTCACTACCTTGTTCTTTTTTTACGTTCCTCGGCACAGTAGGCTCACGAGTCTGACAAATGTCAAATCCTATAACTAAATTAGGGACAACCAACCAATTTCTTTTCCAATACTTATTTCCATAATACTCTAAGTTGGTTATCATTCAAACTTTTTAGGATGACCATTAGAAGCATAAACACATGCTAAAAGGGTTGGAAGAAACTACCCTGAAGACCCCTTTTTGCAAGCACAACACTGATTTTCAGCTGGCTCACTCGAGTGAAGATGATCCACTCGAGTGATGAGAGACTTGCACTTAAGTGGGACTAGCTCTCACTTGCGAGTGTTTGACAGTGAGCAATAACCATGGTCAGAAAGTGCTCACTGTTAGAGCAAGCGTTTCACCCAAGAGGGGGGTGAATTGGGTGATCTTAAAAATTTCGTTGCAAATATAAAATTTGACGTTGAAATTAAAACAAGAAAGAGTAAGGAGAAATATCACCGAAGTGTACACCGGGAGTTATACTGGTTCGGCCACAACCACTTTGACTACGTCCAGACCTCAGAGCTTCTCTGAGAGTTTCACTATAACTTCCAAGATTCAGTGGGTTCTTGGCACCTCAGTACAAGCAAGTTCCTATACCTGGACACTCGCTCCCCCTTACAAGTTGTAATCCAATCCCAACTCAAGGTTCCACAACCTTAAGTTACCTCAATAACAAATATTGAGTTTGAATGAAATATCTCTCTCACAGAGTGAATAAGAATCACTGAAGCATAGAATTACAAGTACAATGTAAAACAGAATAATGAACTTGATGATACGTTCGTGAGTGTGTTCTTCTTCTCCTCTCTGTTTAGATGTTCCCATATATATAGATACGTTGGTAATGATTGCTAGAACATATTTCTTCATGTCCGTTGGAACGTGCGCAGCCACTATTGACTTTTCCAGTTTTTGAAAAACATACGTTTGCGGTAGGTGACGGTCGGTGACATTTGAGCGTTGCTTTTGACTTTTCTTATTTGGTAAGATCTCTTCATTGTTTATCTGTTGAAATGCTAACAATACTAATATAATGAAAAGTTAATCAAATAGGAAACAAAACAATGACCGTTGGAATGATTTCAAACTTTCTGGGTTTGCTTACTCGAGTAGCTACTCGAGTATCCCTTGAAGTTTACTCGAGTACTTACTCGAGTATCATCGGGAAAGCTTTGTTTAACTTCAAGTCAATAGACAAATACAAGATTACTCGGGTAGTGCATGGAATAACCAAATTTCAAACCTTTGAAAATTCATGTTTACTGGGTACCTACTCAAGTAATGCATTCACATCTTCATAGGTTACTCGGGTACCAACTCGAGTAAACCTTCAAATAAATTTGATTACTCGATGCTCTACTTCAGTAATGTTGGCAGGATTTCAAGGCCGAGAGCACTTCAAGTCTGATTACCTTGTTACTCGAGTAAACTTACTTTTTGTACATAACTTACTCGGGTAATGACTTGAGGTTTTCCTTCAAACATAACTTTGCATACTCGGGTACATACTCGAGTAATCCACTTAAAATAGAAATTTAAATACTTGCATACTAGAGTAAAGACTCGAGGAAAGTGAGATAAACTTAAATCAAGTTATTCGGGTACTACCTTCAAGTTTTGACTTACCTCAATGTGTTACTCGAGTACCTACTCAAGTAACATTGGCAGTGGTACAAAGTGCCGAGAGCAACATATTTTCAGAAACACAGTTACTCGAGTACTTACTCGAGTATCATTGGCAGGCCGAGAGCAACTGGAAAACTTTTACATGGTTACTCGAGTAGCTCCTCGAGTAACATTGGCAGGCCGAGAGCAACTCCAAGTATTTACCTGGTTACTCGAGTAGCTACTCGAGTAACATTGGCAGGCCGAGAGCAACTTGAAAATACTTACACTATTACTCGAGTACCTACTCGAGTAACGTTGGCAGGTTACTGGAAGGTGCTTCTGGTTACTTCAAGTTTTGGCTCATTACTCGAGTACCTACTCGAGTAATGCCTTAGAAAACTTGCTTCTGATCAAGTTTCTCAGCTTTTTCTCTTGGCCTTTCTTTATTACTCCAATGCTTACCTCAAGTGATGCTTATCCCTGTTATTCCTTTGCTCAAAGTTATTTATTAATCACTTATTTTTCATACCATTCTTTTGTTATCATCAAAACATGAGATCTAACATTCTCCCCCTTTTTGATGATGACAAAACTTGGTGATTTTGACCACAATTTTTCAATTTGAGTTCTCAATTAAATGCTTCTTGTATTCAAAAATTATTTTGTAAAACTTATTAAGTTTAGATTCAAAATGTCTTAACAAATGAAATGATGATGTACACCTTGCATACACAACCAACTTCATTAGTCCAACAATGTATCATAATTTAAAGCTTAAATGGACTTGAAATGAAATCATAACTTAAATAAACTTGCATTAATCTTAAAAATTGTATTACAAGATAGAAAGATGAAACTTAACAAATTAAAAAGAACTAACAAGGTCCAAAATGCTCCCTAGAACCCATATACACCCAAATACCTAAAATAAACACAGACACTTCCATAAAATCACACTCAAGCTCTTCTCCCCCTTTTTGTCTTCATCAATCAAGTGGAGGGCTAGGAGGCTTGACCATGGAAATGGGTGTCACTGGAAGAACCATAGAATCATCTGAGCCCGAAGAATCAAAGGAGCTAGAGGGGACTGGGTCAGGCAGATGGACTGGAGGGATATGGATGTCATTGCCGGGAGGTATAGGAGAAGGTTGGAAGACAACCATAGTAGAGGTTTCACCTTCTAGAGTGGTCTGAACCTTAGGAGTGGTCTCAACCTCTGGAGTATGATGTTCAGAGGAGGAGGAGGGAGATATTTCCTCAGTGTGGGTAGGAGAGGGAATAGGTTTAGGAGCGAGTTCAGGCTGAGGTTTAGGAGGTGAATCATCAATGACAATATGTATGGTCTCATTGGTATCTAGGTTGTCCACTGTATATAGAATGTCTTTGGCTTGTGTCTCAGGTGGACTAGATACCAGAGGAGTAGATGGTTCATCCTTAGTGAAAGGAATGTCAGAAGGAGGGTTCACTGGAGGTGGTGGTGGTGCAGAAGAAGATGGACCGGCAGAAGGTCCGGGACCTAAAGAGTCCAGTCGTGCCAGAATCAATCTCAGAGTCTCACCCTGGGCACGTTGCTCTGCTAGCAACTCCTCATGCCTCTTGTCCATTTTCTCAACCAACTCCTCATGCCTCTTGTCTATTTTCTCAACCAACTCCGTTATCTTGAAGTTCGTATTAGTAATCAATTCAGCGTTTGTGTTGGCGATATCCACATGGAATCCTCTGAGCATGTTTTCCATGAAGTACTGGAGAGTGGCATTGAGAAAGGATGGTGATGAAGTGGTGGCAGCTGGAGCCGATGACTGTGTGTCATCCATCTTACTGGCCTCTGTCTCAGTAGTCTTCTTCTTCTTCTTTGACCCAGACTCCAGAGGACCTTTGAGAGGGATGTCTATATTTAACTTCCCAATTTGATTTCTCCCCACTGGAATCATCCTCTCAATAGGCTCCTTGCTATCCAAATACCATATCTTATTCTCTTTCAGAATAAGTGATACAATTTGAGGATATGGCATTGGTGTTGTAGCCTTCCCATCCACTCTGTACCTCTTCATTTCAGAGAAGATGTACTCTCCCAAATCCTTCTGTTCCTTCAGGAGAAGTGAAGCAAACCACCTAAAGTCCCTATCAGAGAAATGTGTATAATTATTGGCTTTGTTCACTAGGGACCTAGAGTAGATGTACCATAGGACCCTGTGATGATCACACATATCACTGGGTTTGAAATTTAGAGGGCCAACTAACTCACCAGGTTTAAGGATAGAAAAGATTTGGTTTGGTTCAAGTTGGGAGTAAATATCATCCGGGGGATTCTCTATTCCTAACCACAAGTTAATCCTAGAGGGTGATATGAGAATCTTTTGGCCTCTTACTGTGGTGGTCATTTCTTCCTCGGCTGAGGTTCTGTTTAGCTCATCTATAATCTCTAGATTACAGTAAAAGTGTGTGATCACTTTAGTACAGAATGGTAATCTAATCGAAAGCCAAGGCATAAAGGGATCTAAATAAGGACTTAGGTCATGCTTCAATACCTCCTGAAGTAACTTAAGATCAACATAGTATGTCTTACACACTTTCCTCCTGGAGAACTGAGACAGGTACTTCGGAGACTCCACCAACTTGTTGATATTGAACCCTTTTGGAGGGTTGGCGATCTCCTCTTCTGGCAATTTGGATTTCTTGGAAGATTGCCCCTTCTCCATTTGATCCAAGATGTTGGCCATAGCCGTAGCCATATTCCTTCACTCAAGTGAACCCATGCTGACTCGAGTGATCAACAATATCACTCGCGGGCTAAGAAGTGCACTTAAGCTTCCTTCATGAAAACTCAGGCAAAACAAGAAGGGAAAGAGAATTTATGTTGCTGCACTTAAGTGAGACCCTCACTCACTTGGGTGACCTTCATCAGAACCCAGAAACACAGCAACTGACAGAGTTTTCCAGATTTACCAAAATTGATCCCAATGGTTCCGAAACTCTACACAAAGCTCATTCCCACTTAAAATTGCATAAGGAACCCATTGGCAACCTCTAAACACTCAAAAACTCATCCTAACAACAATTCATACCGTTGGGTCTCTATAACACACACAATACCCAAATTTATTCAACCCACTTACAAAATTCAAAACCACATCCAACACTCAAATAACTTCACAATAAACCAATTCCAACATCATTCACCATGTAATTCACACATCCAAAAATTGGCATAAAACAAGGGAAAATTCCAGAATTTATCAACCTTAACCAAAAATCACACTAAATATACCAAAAAGCGTCAAATCCTTACCTCTTCAACTTTGCTAAAACCAAACCTTGATTCCCCAACTTTCAAATTTGTTCCAACACTCAAATCACCATCTTTCAAAATTCTGAAAATCATCAAGATGAAGCTCTTAACACTATAAACAAGATTAGTGAAGAGTGTTTGTGCATAAGAGGACCATTATGTACCCAAAATTCAAGCTTTCCCTTTCTCTTTCCTTGCTTCAAGTTGCCGGAAATGGAGAAGGAGGAGAGAGAAATGATCAGATAATAGAGATGATGATGATGAGTGTATTTTTCCCTTTGCCCATACTCCCCACCAAATAGGAGAGAGAAGAGAGAGAAAAGTGAGTGGTTGGCTTTTGGCATCATCCTATGGTCTACAAATTGCCACTTGGCAATATCTTGCTAACTTCATCCATGAGCTCACATAATCTCAAAGCATACAATTCTGACCCATTGACAATGAATCTTAACCATTGATATGTAATCACCAATGAGTTTCCTCTATGGTAACTGACCAATTGGTCAGTAAATCTCCAATTTCACCATTTTGCCCCTGATTTTCACTATGATTATTCAATTATCACCAAGTATATTTATATCAAATTCACATCACATTTCTTCGAAAGTGTTTAATTACACTAATTACAATCAGTTTCGAAATCATTAGCCCTTAATCTCAAATTGGGTCATTACAATTCTCCCCTTGTAAAATAATTTCGCCCTTGAAATTTGTCAAACTACTTGAGCCATAAAGTCCAAATATCGTCTTCGCATATCCTCTTCTGCTTCCTAAGTTGCTTCTCTCTATGTCATTCCCCTCCAGATCACTTTCACATAAGGAATACTTCGGTGTCTGATCCGTCGTTCCTCTCGTCAATAATTTGCTTTGGCTCCACCACATATGTGAAATTGTCTTGCAACTCCACTTCCCTATACTCAATGATGTCCAGTTGGTACTTCTTTAATTGGGAAACATGAAACACATCGTGGAATCTGCTCAAGTTTGGGGGTAGGGCTACTCGGTATGCAACAGGCCTAATCCTCTCAAGGATCTCAAAAGGACCTATATACCTCGGGCTCAGCTTCTTTCTCTTGATAGCTCTCCTGATGCCAGTAACTGGAGATACTCTCAAAAACACATGATCACCCACCTTAAACTCTAGAGGCCTTCTCCTTTTATCTGTATAACTTTTCTGGCAACTCTGCGTTGCAAGAAGCCTCTTACGAATAATTCAAATCTGTGCTGAGGTTTGATCAACAAGCTCCAGCCCATAAAGCTTCCTCTCAGATAATTCATTCCAGCATAATGGTGATTGACACTTTCTCCCATACAATGCTTCATACGGCGCCATCTGGATGCTCGTATGATAGCTATTGTTGTAGGCGAATTCAGCAAGTGGAAGAAAATGATCCCAACTCACTTTGAAGTCAAGTACACATGCACGTAGCATATCTTCCAGTGTCTGAATAGTCCTTTCTGACTGTCCATCTGTCTGAAGATGATAGGCCATACTGAATCTCAATTGAGTTCTAGGGCTTCATACAACGCCCTCTAAAATCTCAAAGTAAATCGGGGATCACGATCAGAAATGATGTTCTTCGGTATGCCATGGAGCTTCACAATCTCCTGAATAAAAATCTCTACTAGCTTGTCCGGAGAGTAACTAGCATTGATCGGTATGAAGTGTGCTGACTTCGTTAACCGGTCCACAATTACCCAGATTGCATCATAATTCCTGATCCTGGGCAATCCCACCACAAGGTCCATGGTCACACTTTTCCATTTCTATTCAGGAATCTCAGGACTTTGTAACAACCCTAGCGTTTTTTGGTGCTTGATCTTTACCCTCTGGTATGTAAGACACCGCGCCACATATTTTGTCATATCACTCTTCAATCCCGGCCACCAATACACATATTTCAAATTATGGTACATATTGGTCATACCTGGATGAAGAGTATACCGGCTCTTGTGCGCTTCATCTAAGATTTTCTGTCTCAACTCCACCTTAAGTGGAACACAAATTCTGTTATAATAACGAACTAGTTCACTAGGCGACAAATCATAGCCCTGAGCTTCTCCCCGTTCGATTCTGGCCAGATTACATTGTATCCAACCATCTTGCTTTTGAGCTTCTTCAATCTCAGCTCTCAAACACTTTCCCCTTAGGAAACCATATAGTTGGCACAAATGATTTGGTTCAACAGATTCAAATCACAAAAATCAGCAATCAACTTCCCTTCTTGTATCATCAAAGCTCTCACATGCACCGTCTTTCGACTAAGAGCATCAGCGACTACATTTGTCTTACCCGGATGATATTTGATTTCCACGTTGTAGTCTTTAAGCAACTCCATCCATCGACGTTGTCTCATATTTAACTCTTTTTGATTATATAGATACTTGAGACTCTTGTGGTCACAGTACAGTTCTACCGTCACACCATACAAATAATGCCGCCAGATCTTCAAAGCAAACACAATGGCCGCAAGCTCCAGATCATGGGTGGGATTGTTCATTTCATGAGGTTTGACCTGTCGAGAGGCATAGGCCACCATACGTCCCTGCTGCATAAGGACACACCCTAATCCCTGCTTACTAGCATCACTATACACAATGTATGTCAAAATGGGATCAGGTATAATCAACACAGGTGCTGTAGTCAACCTCGGTTTCAGCTCCACAAAGTAATTTTCATAATGTTCATCCCACACAAATGGATGATCTTTTCTCGTGAGCTTGGTCATCGGCAAAACAATACGTGAGAAATTCTGAATGAATCTCTGGTAGTAACCAGCAAGACCCAGAAAACTGCGTATCTCAGCAACAGTTTCTGGCCTCTTCCAGTCTAGTACACTTCCACCTTACTGGGATCTACAGAGACCCCTTCTTGCGAGATAACATGGCCTAAGAATTTCACTTCTAATAGCCAAAACTCGTATTTACTCAATTTGGCATAGAGTTGCTTCTCACGCAATGTATTCAACACAATTCTCAAATGATGCTCATGCTCTTCTCTACTCTTAAAGTATATCAGAATATCATCAATGAATACCACAACGAACTAATCCAGATATTGTCAAAAGACACGGTTCATGTAATCCATGAATACCGCAGGTGCATTGGTTAGCCCAAACGGCATCACTAAGAATTCATAATGACCATACCTCGTTCGGAAAGCATTTTTTGGAACATCTTCTGCTTTCACACGCAGCTGATGATACCTCGACCTTAGATCAATCTTCAAAAAATACACATGAACCGGATAGTTGATCTAAAAGGTCATTGATTCTGGGGAGAGGGTACTTGTTCTTACTAGTGATCTTATTCAACTCTCTATAGTCGATACACAGACAAAGACTTCCATTTTTCTTTTTCTCAAACAAAACTGGAGCTCGTTAAGGCAACACACTGGGTCTAATAAACCCTTTCTCAAGCAATTCCTCGATCTACTTCTTTAATTCCGCCATTTCGTTTGGGGCCATACAATATGGGGCTTTGGATATAGAACTAGCTCCAGGCACAATTTCAATCAGAAATTGAACGTCCCTTTCAGGAGGTAATCCACTTAGGTCATCCAGAAATACCTTAGGGAATTCATTTACTACGGGTATACTACTCAAAGTTTCACTGGTTTCTCCTTGGACAAAAAAGAAAACCATATATCCCTGACAACCCTTTCGCAAATATTTCTCAGCCTTAGCTGTTGAAAGGAAATTTAGGCCGACATTCCCGTCATCAATGCTTTGAGAAACAGGGTACACTATCCTCTTGTTCCCACAATCTAATAGCACATTATTGGCTCTCAACCAATCAAAACCCAAAATAACTTCTAATTGGTAGAGCGGTAAACAAATCAAATCTACCACAGACTCATGACCCTCAACGGTTACAACACAATTTAAACAGGCTTCTGTAGTCACAGCCTTAACACCCATCGGCGTTGACACAATCAGATCGAATGATAACTTATACACATTCATACCCAGGCGCTTCACACATTCATAGGCAATAAAAGAGTGACTTGCACCCGAGTCAAACAATGCTTGCAACACATTACCATGAAGAAGGACTTTACCTTGTATCATCTCTGGGGATTTTCGGGCCTCCTCATGAGTCATAGCAAATACTCAGCCCTGAGTCCTCGGTCTCTGCTCCTGTTGTGGCTGTCTGCACTCAATGGATGTATGCCCTACTTTTCTGCAGTTAAAACAGATCACCCGACCATCGCAAGTTTTACCATGATGTGGCTTGTTACAATGAGGACATGTCCATACTGTAGGAGCTCTCTGCTGATCACGACTCCCGGACTGGTAGGGCTTTTTGCCACTGCCCCTATACAAAGATGATTCTGAGCCCTTTCGCTTCTAAGAGGCACTGCCCTTATTGGGCTCACTATGACCACCAACAGCCTTAGCCGGATATAGCTCTCTCAGATTGCTCTCTGTGATCCGACATTCCTCAACCGCCTTGTTGAACTCGGTAAACTGATGGGTGGCTAATCTCTTCATCATATCACGCCTCAAACCCCGTACTAGCATGTCCAAGCTCGATCAACTCCTCATCGTCCATCTTCCAAAGATAGGAAGAATACCGAGACAAGCGAATGAAACAGGATAAATACTCATCAAAAGACTCTGTGTCCCCTTGCTTGATGTTCAGAAATTTAGTCTCCTTTTCAAGTCTCACTGACTTAGGAAAATATTTCTCATTAAAATACTGCTGGAACACCTCCCAGGTCAATGGTATATTTTTGCTCCGCAATGACAAAGCAATATTTCGCCACCAGCGATCTGCATCTCCCTCAAGCTTATACACCGCTAGTCGAGCTTTCACTTTTGAGGGACACTCAAGGACCTCAAAAATTTTCTCAAAAGGTTTAGCCAATCTTCAGCCTCCTGAGGATCAAATCTCCCTTTAAATACCGGAGGCAGGTGTTTGCAAAATTTAGACACCCAAAACTGAAGATCTTTTTCCTCTCTCGCTGGAACTCCATATGATTCCGGGTCTGGTCTAGCACGAGGAGGTAATTCAAGCGGTCGCGTCGACCCTTCTGCAGTTTCTTCTCTATGGGTCCCCTCCTGGGTCTCCTCTTGAGTGGACTGACCCCTACCCTCATTGTTCTTGGCTCTCTCAACTCTGAGCTCTTCTCTTAGCTCAGCTATCACGTCCCGCTGATCCCGAATCAACCCCAACATTTCTTGCAGCGGGTCCGGTGGATTATCATTAGTAATCTCCACCTCGGGATCTACTTGTTGTACTCTGGGGCGACCTTTCGTTGCTCTTTTCATTCTACAAATAACTCACCCCATTAATCTAACAATCATATTATACACATAATTCTACAAATCATATAGATGTCTACATAATCAAAATGCATATGTATATAATACAGTTATTCACAATTGATCTTCTATCACTAAGGCCAAACTATGGGAGGTATCCTAGCAAACTCTACCCTTGCTAGGAACTACAACTCTGATACTAAAAATGTAACCCCTCACCGTAATTACATCCGGTTTATGAAATTAAAGTGAAATAGAGACCAATAAGACAAAACAACATTTACAATCCCTCATCTTCAATATGGGGTATATTGAAAAAACAGTTCAAAAACATAATTCATCTGGTCTCACATTCACTTTCGGATACAATTACCTATGCAATTAAATCACATTCATAAATATCAGAGTGCATAACTAAAATCCCGGCAACCCCGGATTACATATATATATATAATGGGTTTAAAGTTTCCCAAAAATGAGGATTACATATCCAAAAAAATCATATTTACATCCTATATACAAACAGTAATCCCAAACCGTAATAGATAACCAACCATCCAAAATTAAAATGTCCCTAAGAGATCCTAACCACTCCAGGTTTTCCGCTTCCTTTTGAGCCACACGCCCTGTCTGAAATGTTAGTCATTGGAAAGAATGAGATTCTAAGGAATCCCAATTGTAACAAATCACTTATACAGTATATAAACACATAGCATGTAAGTTTATCATGTTCAGCAGCAACACAATAATTCATGGCTCACGCCACAAACGACAGCATTCACAGTTATAATCATAATGCACTATGCCCGTTTTCGTGGTAAACACTATGCCAGCTTTCGTTGTAATCACTATGCCCGCTTTCATTGTAATCACTATACCAGCTTTCGCTGTAATCACTATGCAGCAGCATCACAAGGCACAAAGTATCACAAAGCTCCACAAGGCGTCACAAGGCATCATAAAGTAGCAGCAGCAACATAATGCATGACAACCATACATACAATAGATTTACACAAAGTATAAGAGAAGAGTCACTACCTTGTTCTTTTCTGACATTCCTCGGCATAGTGGGCTCACGAGTCTGACAAATGTCAAATACTATAACCAAATTAGGGACAACCAATCAATTTCTTTTCCAATACTTATTTCCATAATACTCTAAGTTGGTTATCATTCAAACTTTTTAGGATGACCATTAGAGGCATAAACACATGCTAAAAGGGTTGGAAGAAACTACCCTGAAGACCCCTTTTTTACAAGTACAACACTGATTTTCAGCTGGCTCACTCGAGTGAAGATGATCCACTCGAGTGATGAGAGACTTGCACTCGAGTAGGACTAGCTCTCACTTGTGAGTGTTTGACAATGAGCAACAACTATGGCCAGAAAGTGCTCACTGCACTCAAGGTTGAAGGATCACACTCGAGTGATGACCACAAATTCACTCGAGTCACCAAAAGTGCAACACCAGAAGTGACAACCCGAGAGCACAGATAACTTCAGAGGAGGAAGCTCACTCAAGCACAACCCTTGGCACTCGGGTGAGAAGACCACACTTGCGAGTGTCAGAACACACTCTTGAAAATTGGCCAACGAGTGACAACTTGAGACGCAGCCCTAAAAATGAACTCACACCTTCACTCGAGTGAACCCATGCTGACTCGAGTGATCAACAATATCACTCGCCGGCTAAGAAGTGCACTCGAGCTTCCTTCATGAAAGCTCAGGCAAAACAAGAAGGGAAAGAGAATTTATGTTGCTGCACTTAAGTGAGACCCTCACTCACTTGGGTGACCTTCATCAGAACCTAGAAACGCAGCAACTAACCGAGTTTTCCAGATTTACCAAAACTAATCCCAATGGTTCCCAAACTCCACACAAAGCTCATTCCCACTTAAAATTGCATAGGGAACCCATTGCCAACCTCTAAACACTCAAAAACTCATCCTAACAACAATTCATAACCTTGAGTCTCTATAACACACAATACCCAAATTTATTCAACCCACTTCCAAAATTCAAAACCACACCAACACTCAAATAACTTCACAATAAACCAATTCCAACATCATTCACCATGTAATTCATACAACCAAAAATTGGCATAAAACAAGGGCAAATTCCAGAATTTATCAACCTTAACCAAAAATCACACTAAATATACCAAGAAGCGTCAAATCCTTACCTCTTCAACTTTGCTAAAACCAAACTTTGATTCCCCAACTTTCAAATTTGTTCCAACACTCAAATCACCACCTTTCAAAATTCTGAAATCATCAAGATAAAGCTCTTAACACTATGAACAAGATTAGTGAAGAGTGTTTATGCATAGGAGGACCATTACCTACCCAAAATTCAAGCTTTCCCTTTATCTTTCCTTGGTTCAAGTCGCTGGAAATGGAGAAGTAGGAGAGAGAAATGATGAGATAATGGAGATGATGATGATGATGATGAATGTAATTTTTCCCTTTGCCCATACTCCCCACCAAATAGGAGAGAGAAGAGAGAGAAAAGTGAGTGGTTGACTTTTAGCATCATCCTATGGTCCACAATTTGCCACTTGGCAACATCTTGCTCACTTCCTCTATGAGCTCATCACATAATTTGAAAGCATACAATTCCGACCCATTGACAATGAATCTCAACCATTGATCTCTAATCACCAATGAGTTTCGTCTTTGGTAACTGACCAATTGGTTGGTAAATCTCCAATTTTACCATTTTGCCTCTGATTTTCACTATGATTATTCAATTATCACCAAGTATATTTATATCAAATTCACATCACATTTCTTCGAAAGTGTTTAATTACACTAATTACAATCAGTTTCGAAATCATTAGCCCTTAATCTCAAATTGGGTCATTACACATGATTCTCTGGTGTCATGGGATTCAATGTCCAAGTTGTTGAACTCAGTCTTTTCGGTTTTTCTCCTTTGACTCTGCCTTTTAGCTTTGTTAACTATAGAACTCTCACTTGTTTGATTATTTTGCAGGAGGTATAACTCTTGGATTTCCCTCTCCAGTTTGCTTCTCCAATCTAAAGAAGTTGAAATTAACTAGAGTTGTATTTTCCAATGAGCATTCAACTCAAAAACTATTTTCTGGTTATCCTTTGCTTCAGGATTTGGAACTAGAGCAGTGTATTTAGGAATATGTAAAAGCAGTTTCTGTGGTATCTCCTCCAAGGCTTCAGAATTTCACCATGATTGAAGATGACGAACAGGTGCCTCCGAGTTTCAATGGCGATGAGTTTGTGATTTCTAGTGGTAACTTAAAATACTTTCATTATTATGAAGGCGAATTTCAATTTGAATTCAACATTTTAAATTCTCAGCTGCTAGAAGAGGTTCACATCAACTTTTATCCACCTGAAAATGGCTCGATGCCTGTTATCAATCACTTTTTAAAGTTTCTAAGATACACATCTGATGTTCCAAATCTGACACTTAGGAATGCCCTGGTATGCTTTTTTCTATCTCTTTATTTAGTTGCCTTCAATGAGTAGTATTGTGCACCACTTAAATTTTCTCTTTTTAACTACACATTGATTTCTTTGTTTCAGTGCCTTCTTGACATACTAGAAGTAGTGATTCAAGTACTTCTGTTCAATGGTGTGCGGCTTCTAGAGTTGGATTATGAAACATCTGATCTTTCAAACAAAGTCTTGTTGATGATGCTTCAAAACATTCCTTTCCTTGAATCCCTAGTGTTTGTAGAGGTAATTTGACATCCAAGTAATCATATTCGTTTTGTGGTTACTTAATTGCAGCCGTAGGGACTAACATTTGAATTTATTGTTGAAAAGGGAATTAAGATGCCCTCTGATCCAATTGAAGATGACATATTGGACCCTCTGCCTCTATATTTCCTTGACCGCCTGCATTTCATTTACATATATATAAAGAAAGGGGGTGTGAAAGACTTGATCGGAGTAGAAGTTTTACTTGAAAATGCCATGGCCTTAATGGAAATGGCAGTTGAGTTTAGTAAATTTGTGAATAAGGACAAAAGAAACAATTTCTTTGTTGAGTTGCTGAAGCTTCCCAGAGGTTCAAGATATTGTGGCATCTATATAAGGGAATAATTATAGTGAATTCTAGTTCTTACATTGGAAGCTACTCAATTTAATGGTTTTTTTATATGATGTGGCTTTAAACCAAGCATGTGTGCGTGTATTAGTGGCTAAACTTTGTACTTGTATGCTTTCTTTTTTGTTTTTATATGATCAAGTAGATTTTGGTCTTGAAATAATTGAATTCACATGTGTAGTTGAAAATCAGTTTTAAAAGTAAATTCTTAAACAGGTGTTGGGACTAGTGATCAATAACTTTATAAGTGGAGGTCTTTTTTTATTGGGTTAATATAACTTTTGGTTCCTGAAGTTTGATCTAATTTTGGTTTTGGTCCTTCAAGTTTGAAATCGGTGGTTTTGGTCCCTGAAATTTCACTCGATTTTGGTTTTGGTCCCTGAAGTTTGAAATCGGTGGTTTTGGTCCCTGAAGTTTCACCCGATTTTGGTTTTGGTCTCTCAAGTTTGAAAAGGACTTGGTTTTTTTTTTTTGGGTCGGGTCGGGTTTTTTAATTGGGTCGTCAAGTCCTTTTCAAACTTGAGGGACCAAAACTAAAATCGGGTGAAACTTCAGGGACCAAAACCAAAATCGGGGAAACTTTAGGGACTAAAACCATAGATTTCAAACTTGAGGGACCAAAACCAAAATTGGATCAAACTTCAAGGACCAAAAGTTATATTAACCCTTTTTTATTCTTAATTAATCATTTCTGTACTGATTAAACGATTGGCGCAGAAAGTCCAAGGCTGTTTTCACTGGCTGTATCTACGGTTACAAAACTGCTGTAAAAATTTCTTTTTCAATTGCTGTAGAATTCTTTCTTTACTAGTGTTATAAGTGGAGCTTTTTTTTTTTAATCTTTTGAATCTATCCACCACTGTCTTTGCTTATGCTCTGTTATTTAAGATGTTTCAAAATATGATTGCCGAATCAAATTGGTCAATATAGCGCACATGTAAGGAGTAGTACGATACCCTTTTCTTTTTATATTTTTGATATTATAGATTCAAAGGGCATCTTCCCATTTTTGTTATATTGTTCTAATTGAGCATGAGAATCTATCAATGTTAAATTGACACTGTTCCCATAATATAACCAATGTTGTTAATTTAAATCGCAGATTTTATCAGTCTATGCTACAATAAAGACTCTGTACATCAAAGAGGTAAAGTTTTGAGTTTAACATTCCCATTTTAATTGCACCATTGACATCTCATAGAAGTTGAAGTCTATGTTCTTGAGTTCCTTGACTTCTCATTCCTAATGAAAAACAGTAACAAAAGCTTTAGTACATGTAAATATGGCTAAAAGAATTTGCTGTCCAGAAACAAAACACTTAATAAAAAATATAACAGGTCTATTGATGGATATATGCATAACAGTGACGGACACACTTCAAATATTAAGGGTTTTTCTGTTAATGTATTGACAATTAAAATAAAAAGATGCTGCCAAACTCCAAGGTTGCGTCGATTTGAATACAACACCACCAGAAACAGAACATAGAAAGAGCAACGTGAAGTAGCTACAAGGGATAAATGTGGATGAGGTGCTGAATGCTCGTTGAGCCTCTTAAAATATTGAGAAAATAGGGGAAAAATCCCTATTTAGAATTTTATTAGTGAGAATCACCTTAAATTAAAGATTGGTAGAATTTTATTTGTTCACTCTTAATATCTTGAGACCAGCATATGAAAGGAGAGAAGGAAGTTGCGTTTTCCACAGTAGGATTCTGCGTGTATTTTATAACATACATATTGATTGATGATATATAATTATCGTGTTGAACCATTATTTTAAAATGATGAAAGCAATTGCCTTAAAGAAAATGACATAACCTTCTCCAACTATCGCATGGATCGATTGGTATTTGATTAAAGCACATTTGGCGTCACACACAGTTGGGTCTATTATACAAACGAAACTTCATTGATGAAGAATATACGAGACGTTGAGCGAACCCAATTGGCACATGCTACTTTGATTCTATTTATATGACAAAGAGAATGATTTGTTTTGTGTTTTTTATGAATCATATTATTAAATTTTATATAAATGTATAATTTTACTATTCATTTATTATTATGAAGACTTTGTTCTTATGAAGTCAATGATTTTAAAGCCAGACCGGACCGTCCGGTCTGATAACCAGACTACATAGCGACTCGGATTTCACATTTAGACCGCTGGAGGAGTTGAACTGTGTTAAGCCGTTTAGAACCAGCTTTTGAGCCGGGAACCAAAATTAAGCAGGGACCTGAAGCGATTTTTAGGAAACCGTCCGGCTTGAAGCTATTCAGATTTTATGGTCTGGCGAAGAAAAAAATGAAGGAGAACGATGGAAAAAAACAGAAAGAATCAAAAGGGAAAAAGGTAAATACTTTATTTATTCATCTACCTTATAGCTGATCTTGATAGTAGATATGGATGAAGGACTGTGCAGACAAGAGGAGTAAGTTTTGGAGAGTTTCATCTCTTTTCTCCTTTCTTCCATGGAGACCAGTGAAGAAGACGATGAGATCTATCGGCATTTAATTGTTTTCTACTATTTTGCTTGAAAGGAAATGAGAAGCAATTTGAATAATAAAAAAAATTTCACTCTACCCAATATCAAAAAGCTTAGAGTGGGAAGATGAAATGTAGTCAATGTCATCACATTTTTCAAGACTTTTATTAGTCTAAAAAGGTGAAAAAAAAACACCCCCTATTCTACCTTATCAGACCATTAGCTCACGTCTTTAGTTTTTTTTTTTAATGAAGTCGTTTTTTGGCCTTTTCCTCTATTCTTCAATAATGTTTTTTTTGTTTTAATCTTTTTCTTAGTACTTTTATTTTAATCTATAATAATAATTTAAAATTGTTGAGTAAAAAAAATTAATAATTTAAATTTGAACTTGTAAAATACATTTAATATATTATTATATAAATATATAATTATTTCATGGAAAAAATATATATATATATATAATTAGTTTTTATTAAATTATTATGCCATCGATTCAATTGAACGGTCTGGCCATTTCAACCGTTTCACTGTGACCCGCTAGCTTTTCCAGCTCAACGTCCGATCCGGCTTTTAAAACATTGTATGGAGTATACAATATACTTATATTGAACAGCGGTAAAGTTGAAAGTTGTTAAATTTTAAGATAGGGTTTATAAAGGTTAAGTCGTGTCATTAATTTTTTATCTCTAATTTCTCTTGTTAATCCCTCATCAAAACTCATTTTGTTTAAAAATTTATTTAGTTTTGAAGTTTTTCTTGATTCCCATAAAACATATTCCCTCCGGTCCACAAAATAAGTCACATTAATTAAGTCATCGGAACTAAGAAATAATAATTAACTCATTAAATTCATCTTAAATTAAAATAAATTTTCAATTTTACCCATATTAAATGGCGTCCGCATTTCCAGCTCATCAGGGTGATGAGAAAAAACATTCTCATCACCAAAACGACGCAGTTTTGGCTCAAAAGAGAAATCTGAGCTATTGATACAGAAATAATCCGGATCGTCTGTGACATATCTAATATCTTAAAATACTTTTTAAGTCTCTCTTCTCATCCTAAAATAATTCTTACTACTTTTAACCCCTTAAAATATTTTTTCAGTTGTGCTCAGTATGCTAGCAGACTGACTGCAATTTTACCCTCAATGTATTTTTTCAGCTCAAAAAATTATCTTAAAATATTTTTTAAGTAACATATAGTATCCTAAAATAATTTGTAGTGCTTTTAAACCATTAAAATATTTTTTTAATTACACACTGTGTATTAGCAAACTGATTGCAATTTTACCCTTAATGTATTTTTTCAGCTCCAAAAATTACTTTAAAATATTAGATGCTACTGAAAAATATTTTAGAGTGAGTGAAAATTAATAAATCAATATCCTAAGTTTTTAGTGCTCGTTACTACTAAGAAAGATAAATTAACTGTAAAATTGAAGTCAATCTCTTAAAACACTAGGTACAATTGAAAAAATATTTTAAAAAGTTAAAAGAACAAAAAAATATTTTAAAGCAATTTTTTGATCTGAAAAAATATATTAAGGGTAAAATTGTAGTGAGTCTGCTGGCACACCAGGCACAACTGAAAAAATATTTTAAGTGGTTAAAAGTAGTAAGAATTATTTTAGGATGAGAAGAGAGACTTAAAAAGTATTTTAAGATACTAGATACGTCATAGACAGCCATGATTATTTCTGTATCAATGGCTCAGATTTCTCTTTTGAGCCAAAACTGCGTCGTTTTGGTGATGAGAATGTTTTTTCTCATCACCCTGATAAGCTGGGAATGCTGACGCTATTAAATGAGATATTAAAGGAGAGAGAGAAATACATACAAGGGAGTCATATTCAAACATTAATTATAGGGGCAAAATTGACAAAATAAGTATTAATTGCTTCCATATTATTACATATATAACTACAACTGATGTTTGATCTCTAACAACACTTTATAAAAAAAAAAACAACTCAGGGTATAGAACTGCATTCTTGACAAGCAATTTCTTTTATTTTTTTTCAAAGAGCATTTACAAGATAAATAAAGGGATTTGAAAGAACCAAGAGAATTAAAAACATTTGGCTATTTACAAGATAAATATGAAAATTCACAAGACAAATAAAGAGATTCTAAAGAAACTAGGGAATTAAAAACATTGTGGCCATAAATAGACAAATATCAAGGTTTGTGAACCCGGACCGAACCAGCCGGTCCGACCCAGAAACAAGCAAACAGGCCAAAAAATCGGTCTGGCTCGGGGTCCGATCCAAGTCACTATTTTTAAGAAAAAAAAATATTTTCTTTAGAATTTCATATTAATAAACTTAAAATCTTCAATTTCTCACTGGTTTGGCCTCAATCTGACACACTGACCCTTAACCAAATACCCTAGCTGGTTCAGTACCCGGTCCGGGTTTTAATACCTTAACAAATATAGAAATTCATAAGACAAATATAGACATCTATGGGACAAATAAAGCAAGGACATCATTGTCTTTTCATCCAAAAACTTAATTTCATTTTGACTCAAAGAATACAATGAAGTTTCCAAAAGCTTTAGGGTTTACTGAAATTGAAATTATATCAAATCGTTGAGAGCTAATTGAAAATTTCCCTCTAAGTTAATACCGTCTGATAAAAACCAATCATCATCTTCAAATCAACTATATAAATAAATACCAACAATGCGCCAACTTACATCACTATAACCATCCGTATTTGCTTCGTAATCTTGGGGAAGGGTGCGAAGCAAAGTGGGTTTCAGCGAACCGTCATACATGTGGCCGAAGTAATCGAAGGCAGCTGCCATTGGAGGAGACAAAGGTCGAAACTTTCAACCGCATAAACTTCAATTCAAAGCCAAGGTTTCTTGGAATCTTTGTAATACTAAAGTTAACCGTTAATTGGAGAAATATAACTGTGGTTAGAGTAATTTTGCCACCAAAATTTTCTCCCAAGAAGTAAGCAGTAGCTCAATAAAATAAATAAATAAATACAGGGAATTTTTATGGAAAAAGTGCTCTTAAATACCTAATTAAAAATTTATTTGTTAAATAGAACCTTTTGCGTATAAAAAGATTGTTTGAACATAAAGGAAGATATTTTACACATAAGGAAAATTGTTTAAACACAATTAATTGTTAAATGGGACCTGAAATACTGAGGTCTTTTAACAGAAATAAAATAGGAAGTAAAATAACCACATTGCCCTTATGCGATCTTCCTTTGTGTTCAAATAATTTTCTCTATATGCAAAAGATCTTCCCTTATGCTCAAACAATCTTCCTTGTATGTAATATATCTTTCTTGTGTTCAAACAATCTTTCTTTGTGTTTAAACAATCTTCCCTATATGCAAAAGATATTCCATTGTATTCAAATAATCTCCCTCGTGTGCAAAAGACCTTCCTTTTTGTTCAAACAATCTTTTCTATATGTAAAAGGTCTCATTTGGTAAAAAAATTTCCAATTAGATATTTATGGGCAATTTTCCCAATTTTTGTTATAGGGTTAAGGTGCAAATTTACCAATAAAGTTTTGTCTGAGGAGCGTCTGACACAAATATATTTTAAAATGGGCAAAAATACTAATGAACAATTAAAAAGAGTGTATCCAGCACAAAATCGTTAAATTTGACCTAACGACGTTAAATTATAAAAGAAGAAAAACCCTAACGGCGTTAGGTCAAATTTAACGATTTTGTGCTGGATACACTCTTTTTAATTGTTCATTAGTATTTTTACCCCTTTTAAAACATATTTGTGCCAGAGTCTCCTCAGACAAAACTTCGTTGATAAATTTACACCTTAACCCTATAACAAAAATTGGGAAAATTGCCCATAAATATCTAAATAGAAATTTATTCACCAAAAATTGGGAAAATGATGGCAGCTCAGTGACTGCAAGAGAGCCAAGGGATACAACGTCCATAAAACCTAGATTTCCTTGTAAGAAATGAGCAATAATCATATTGAATCTCTTTAAGAGGTTCACAAGTGACAAGGAATAACTAAGTATTCCTAAGTTCACTGATCTAAGTGGGAGGATTGAGACCATTTTCACAACGAAAGAGGTAAGTTATGAGAGAATTACCTCACTCATACATAGGAAAAGAATCCTATGAAATCTACCTCGGAGCAAATTGTCATCTAGCGAATGACTATAAAGGGACAGATTCCCTAATGGATTAAATGCTCTCTTCATCATTTAAAAAATGATGACTACCTATAAGTGTTTGAAAGACACTAGAAGGACATGCTAAGAAGAATTGCAAAGTGTCATGCAGGAGGATTTGGATTCTCTTTTGAGCCAAGTACGTGTTTGGGTAATTTGTCACCTAGCCAAAAGGCGATTGGGAACAAGTAGATTCTCAAATCTGTTAGGGGCATATAGAACCTAAAACACTTAGTGGCTAAGGGGTAATACAATGGAAGGTTGTTCGTTGTGCGTTTTAACTCTGAACTTTGGCTATGACAACAAGCTTAGTCTTGAAATTGTATCAAGATGATGTAAAGACCACTTTCCAATTTGAAATTTTGGAAATTGGATGATGAACTCTACATGAAGCAGCTTAAGGGCTTCGTAAAAACAATCACCCAAATAGTAGTATATGAGATTTTCACAAGGTGAAATCCTCACCAACTTTGAGATAATCGAAGAACACTGCATGAGTCTCAAATGGCTTAGTGATGATTCTTTGTGATGCCATCCTTTATCAAATGACATATAAAACAAGTGTCAAGGGAGTCAAAGCAATAAAGGATCAGAGAATCCTTAAATTCTGAGTTGAGAAAGTTATGGGTTGAACAAATATCTTGAATAACAAGGTAAACGAAAATTGCACAAGAAAGATATAGTCTTTTCCACCTAAGACATGTACAAGTGTAATCCTTAGACATCTTAGGATGTCAAACTGCAAACCCATGGACACCCCTGAAATCAAGGGCATAAACCTAAAGAGGTTACATGTCCTATGAGGAATCCAACATAGAAAAGGTGGAGAGTCCCATGTGAGACTATGGTTGGTAATATGAATGTACACATTGGTGTACATAAGACCAAATGTTTTTGGTCGGACTTGGAAGCTATTTTTTGTCCTATTGTGAAATAGAATAATCATGGATTAAGTTGTCAAGACAATAACTTTCCTTTGAAAGGATACTCCAATACAAGACCTAGGCAAAATGGTAATGGAGTAAGAAAATATACGAAGTATTTTTTCCTGTTATCCATGGAAATAGAACACAGGGCATGTTCTGCCATCATTCAAAGTGTCATATGGCTAAAGTAATTTCTATAAGAGATTAGGAATGAATGGTGGATAGAAGGATCCAAATGATAGCATCTTATGATGAGGATCCTAAGTATCACAGCAAGGCGAAACATACCTTTTGATATATCTGTATGAGAGATATGCTTTCAAAGAGGGAAAGTGACAGTTCAATGACCTTCTACTGACAGAATGTTGGTAGATCCCCTTATTGAGCCCATACTTGATTTTCATTAAGTTAATGAAAATGTTGGGGCGCAAATAAACTGTAAGGTCGTGAACTTCTTTTATATGAAGATAAAAGAAATAGTATGTATGTTATGAGTAAATACATATAAGGTATACAAGTTTGTATGTTGTATAAGTCAAAAGAGGTTGGTTCACTCATACGAACAACTATCTTCCCATGTTTTGCTGGGGCATGGGAGGGTAAGATGAGCAAATGATCACCATGAGATGATTAAGAAGAATTGTTGCGTTTGAGTCACCTCAATTAGACTAAGATGAGATCTACATGTGTGCATATACACAGAAAATGGATCGAAGCATGAATATAGACCTGTAGCCAGGCAAAGAACTCTTTTTCACAAATGAGATTATAAAAGAGATATTGTGAAAAGAAAGTTCTGGTTCGAATGTTGAGTACATTTTGGAACTAATGTTTGTACGATGAAAGATAAAGAAATCGACGTACGCCTCAAATCATTCACCGTAGCATGCAATTCATACTGCATGTGCTTAAAAGTTAGACTGCAACACGAGATGTAGGTGAAAGATCCCTAGTTCACTACAATGTGAGTCCCAGGAAGGAAAAATCCTTCCGCAATGCCCTTAAGACTTAGGCGGCATCATGAAAGCTTGGTTTGGTGACAGCTACTTTAGCTGAAGCTCCATAATCACACTTGATTCAGTCAGAAGAGTGAAAAATAAGAAAGCGACCAAGTCAAGATGGACTGATATTTAGTCAAAAAGGAAGATTTACTCCTAGATACATAAGATGTGCTAGTATCTGTGGTCGACCCCTTACTAGCTCTATGTGTAGCTAGTAAGTATGGATACTATGTGCGTGGAAGGCAATATGAGTTAATTAACATATTAACTCGAGAGGGATTAGACATGCCATAAGTAATATGTTAGGGAGAATCTGGGGCATATGAGGCAATGAATATGTAGCTTACGGTTATATATAAAGGGTTTCCTTGGATGCTGATCCACTATGAGGGATTTCTAGTATCACAAGCACCAAATCTTAAAAAATGTTTTGCCCACGCGGTCACGGCAGACGCCAAATATGAAACAAGAAAGAGTAACGCACGCATGATGGGAGGCCCATCAAGTACGAATCATTAATGTTGGACTTTGGGTCCAAGTTCACCCTTGATGGGCCGGACTATTTGATTAGGATATAAGTAGCCTAATCAAATAAGAATAAAATCAGCATTAATTGTAGATTGGGGAATAATTCAGTAATAATTATGGATTTTTTAATTGAGGAAAAAATCACCATAATTAATGATTGAGAATCAATTAATTTAATTGCTGTCTTAGAGGGCAAGACGAAGTGCGCATGTTTCCTAATAAGTGGCCTCCATAAACCACTATAAATAGGGTGTACTTCCTTAATTGCAATTCACCCCTGCTATTGAGTTTTCTGGCAATTCTCTTCTCTCCTACTATCTCTCTGGTTCTAGTGATTTGCTGTGCAAATCACAATTAGGCTCTAGTAGTCTAATAATTGTGTGGGCACAATTATGGAGCATTAGAGCTTTGACCCGGATCCGAACATGGATTCTCCTCGGTACGCTAGTTAGTTCTCTTTCCTATATTTTTTCTTACAATTAATAAACTAAAAAAGAAAAAGAAGATAAAATCAGCTCTAAAATAAAGTGAATCAACTAAGAATCAAAGTAAAAAGACCCATTGATACTTTTTCTCATGTGACACAGCCATAGGATTAGTACTAAATCCAAACTTTTTGCATCGAGTGGCTTCTTCCCTAGAAAAATCAATGAGTGGATTTTAACTCTAGCAAAAAGAGAAATCAAATCAAAATCTAGAAAAATCCAAAAACTATATAAAATCACAAAAGGAGAACTAAGAGGACTTACAAGAACACTGAATATGGTGACTTCAGCAAAAGAAGTTGCGATTGCAACGCCGGAGAAGGCTAGTTTCCCAATATGCCTTACCATCATCATCGACATGACTTGCAGAAGATACTGAGATACGGTAACGGGCACCATTGGAGCAACCATAGAACTCACCATCTTCAACTCTTGGTAAACGTACTATAGTCAGAAGACGATGAAATCACAACACCATTGTTCTCTTCTTCACCACTCTTTACTAGCAAAGGAACTTCCTCTTCCTTACCCATTTCTTCTTCTTTTTTCCTTCCTCTCTTTCTCGAGCTTCCTCTTCCTTACCCATTTCTTTTTCTTCTTCTTTCCTCTCTTTCTCTATTTCTCTCTAGAGCTTTCTTCCTAATATCTATGGGAGGCTTAAGGCAGTGCTAAATGATGGTCTTAGAAAAGCTTGGAGGAGTAAAATTTATAAAAGAAAGAAGGCAAAAAGATGTTTTGTAATTGGCCAAGGTGAAGATGAAGACGCCGAAGCACCCATAGGACAGATCGAACATGCAGACCACTTAAAGAAGAAGACAGATTCAATTTGAAGATGAAGAAGCTCTTCAAGTTAAAGATTGGGTGGGCACCAAGAGAGGGAAGACAGCTTCGAGTGGCTGAGACGAGAGCAGATACAGAGATCGCTCGAGGAGAGTGGAGGAAGAGATCGACGCAGGTGAGAGAGAGAGAGAAGGATAAAATATTAGATGGGGCATTTTAACAAGAACAATAAGCTATCGCAACAAGCTCCACATCTTTGCTTTTAGTAAACGCTGTTTAACATTTCAAAAGCTCTCAAGGTAAATCACTAAACCAAATACTCGCAAAAAAAATTGGCTTTTGTCTATCAGGCTTATGGCTAAAAATCACACGACTGATGGGCTGAATCGCAGCCCCAAACACTCACTTGGTAGGTTCTCATTTTCTGATGTTTTTGTTGTGGATTCTTCTGGTCGTAAGGGAGCTTTTTTTGGGTATCTCAAGTTCGATGTCTTGTACAGTTTTAGATGCTTCCTGTAACTTGATCCACATTGCTTGTACTATTCTTGATAATTATGAAATATATATTACTTTTGTGTATGGTTTCCTTGCTCTTAGGGATCACCATGTTTTATGGTCTTGCTCCAATCTTTGGTTAATTCTATCTCTAAGCCTTGGCTAATTATAGTGATCTAAATCAAATTGCAGGTTTATGTGATAAATCTAGTGTATCCTCTTCTGTTATGAGTGTTGTTTCTTTCCATGACTTTATGGATGAGATATTAATATTCCTTCACAGGGAGGATGGTATACTTGGTGCAACAATCACAAAGGAGACAATAGAGTTCAGAAAAAACTTGACAGAGCCTACTGTAATTCTCTTTGGTTGCAATATTTTTCAGCATCAATGATCTAAGTGTTACCAATAGTAGCATCAAACCACTCTTCGATATTATTTCAAACTCACTGGGAAAAGAAGGGGATTAAGTTATTCAAGTTTGAAACTTTTGGTTCTCTTTCCCTTAATGTCAGGAAATTGTTAAAAAAGAATGGTCTAAAGACATTCATGGATCTTGGGATTTTAAAGCCAATGTTATGCTTAAATGTATTCAAAATGCTCTCATTCAATGAAATAAATTGTCAATTGGCCGGATTTCCTTCAACATACAAGATTTGGAAAATGAACTTCATTTTGGCACAATGGGGAAAGTTTATCATCTGTGGAAGAGCAACATGTTTCTTTTCTTAATGGAAAATGTGAAAAATGATAGTTCGTATTAAAAATGAACAAGGCAATTGGCTTGAAGATCGGGATTCTATTCATATGGAAGCCACAAATTATTTCAAGCCAATATATGAAGATCCAGGGTCTTTGGATGCTCTTTGAGTTAATCAAACGTTAAGTAATATAAACTTGCCAAAATTATCTCCTCAGCAAATTACCTTTATAAATCATCCAATGACGATTCAGGAAATTGAGAGGGTTGTCTTTGAAATGAAGGCAGATAGTGCACCGGGCCCAAATGGTTTTCATGCAAGAGTTATAAGACTCAAAGAGTTAAATAGATCCTTCATTGTGCTTGTCCCTAAATGTCATAACCCTGCAATTTTCAAGGATTTCCGGCCTCTTAATCTTTGTAATGTGATTTATAAGTTGCTCTCCAAAATTCTATTTAATCAGTTGAAGGAGATCCTGAGTGCTCTCATTACCCCCAATCAGAATGCTTTTATTAAAGGTAGACTGATTATTTACAATCTTATTCTAGTTTCGGAGTATATGGAAAAAATCCAAAGCACGCGTAAAAGCAAGGATGGCTGGTGTGCAATTAAATTAGATATCAGGGTATATGAAAAGGTGTCGTGGCTTTTTCTTTAGAAAGTTATTGAGAGAATGGAGTTTCCTCATTCACTGGTTCAGATAATCATGCAATGTATTGTTAGATCTCATGTTTTGATGATAACAAAAGAATGGTATAAAAAAAGAAGTGATTAATAAATAAGTTTGAGCAAAGGAATAACAGGGATAAGCATCACTTGAGGTAAGCATTGGAGTAATGAAGAAAGACTAAGAGAAAAAGCTGAAAAACTTGATCAGAAGCAAGTTTTCTAAGGCATTACTTGAGTAGGTACTCGAGTAATGAGACAAAACTTGAAGTAACCAGAAGCACCTTCCAGTAATCTGCCAACGTTACTCGAGTAGGTACTCGAGTAATAGTGTAAGTATTTTCAAGTTGCTCTCGGCCTGCCAATGTGACTCGAGGAGCTACTCGAGTAACCATATTAAAAACTTCTAGTTGCTTTCAGGTTGCCAAGGATACTCGAGTAAGTACTCGAGTAACTCTGTTTCTGAAAATGTGTTGCTCTCAGCACTTTATACCACTGCCAATGTTACTCGAGTAGGTACTCGAGTAACACACTGAGGTAAGTGAAAACTTGAAGGTAGTACCCGAATAACTTGATTCAATTTTATCTCACTTTCCTCGAGTCTTTACTCTAGTATGCAAGTATTTAATGTTCTATTTTAAGTGGATTACTCGAGTATGTACTCGAGTATGCAGTGTTATGTTTGAAGGAAAACCTCAAGTCATTACCCGAGTAAGTTATGTACAAAAAGTAAGTTTACTCGAGTAGCTACTCAAGTAACAAGGTAATCAGACTTGAAGTGCTCTCGGCCTTGAAATCCTGCCAACATTACTGGAGTAGAGCATCGAGTAATCAAATTTATTTGAAGGTTTACTCGAGTTGGTACCCGAGTAACCTATGAAGTTGTGAATGCATTACTCAAGTAGTTACCCGAGTAAACATGAATTTTCAAAGGTTTGAAATTTAATTATTCCATACACTACCCGAGTAATCTTGTATTTGTCTATTGACTTGAAGTTAAACAAAGCTTTCCCGATGATACTCGAGTAAGTACTCGAGTAATCTTCAAGTGATACTCGAGTAGCTACTCAAGTAAGCAAACCCAGAAAGTTTGAAATCATTCCAACGGTCACTGTTTTGTTTCCTATTTGATTAACTTTTCATTATATTAGTATTCTTAGCATTTCAATAGATAAACAATGAAGAGATCTTACCAAATAAGGAAAGTCAAAAGCAACGCTCAAATGTCATCGACCGTCACCTACCGCAAACGTATGTTTTTCAAAAAACTGGAAAAGTCAATAGTGGATGCGCACGCTCCAACGGACATGAAGAAATATGTTCCAGCAATCATTACCAACGTATCTATATATATGGGAATATATGAACAGAGAGATACACAAGAACACACTCACGAACGTATCATCAAGTTCATTACTCTGTTTTTTCATTGTACTTGTGATTCTATGCTTCAGTGATTCTTATTTACTCTGTGAGAGAGATATTTCATTCAAACTCAATATTTGTTATTGAGGTAACTTAAGGTTGTGGAACCTTGAGTTGGGATTGAATTACAACTTGTAAGGGGGAGCGAGTGTCCAGGTGTAGGAACTTGCTTGTACTGAGGTGCCAAGAACCCACTGAATCTTGGAAGTTATAGTGAAACTCTCAGAGAAGCTCTGAGGACTGGACGTAGGTCAAAGTGGTTGTGGCCGAACCAGTATAACTCCCGGTGTACACTTCGGTGATATTTCTCCTTACTCTTTCATGTTTTAATTTCAACGTCAAATTTTATATTTGCAACGAAATTTTTAAGATCACCCAATTCACCCCCCCCCTCTTGGGTGAGGCTTGCACTAACATGTATCTCAACTGTCTCCTATCAGGTAATCATTAACAGATCTCCAATAACTCCTTTCACACCTTCTCAGAGAATTAGACAGGGGGTCCTCTTTCTCCCTAGCTCTTCTTGCTTTGTACGAATGTATTGTCGTTCATGATCCATCAAGCAGAAAACTATAACTGGTAGAGAAGCATATATATTTCTCATGATGTAATTCCTTTAACCCATCTCATGTATGTTGGAAATTGTGCCATAGGGGCCAATCATTATACTTTAAACATTATTATTTAATTAATTTCTCCATTCTGTTATCATATTATTTTCATGTTAACTGTGATAATTTTATCCTTAGATAAATCATAAAGATTGTCTTAAATGTCCCTAGTTGGTCATCTATGCGAGAACAAAGATAAAGTAAGACCAGTATGACTTTGATAAAATATAGTGATACGAATCAAAGTCTTAAGCACTTGTAGGAGTACAAGGCGCTGGACCGATCCACTATGAGAAAACTGTATAGATGAAGTTATAAGCTTATCTCATATATAACCACGTCACAATGCCCTTTGACCTGAGGTCATCATGGATTCCTACATAAGAGTTGTTAAGCTTTGAACTAGTCAAAAATCACCTTTGACTGGGTGATGATAAAGGCTACGATCGGGCTTGGTGGTTTTTCATATAGAGGAATATGAATGGTCAAGATGGAATTTGTCCCTCACATTAGTAGAAAGATATTACTGGCCCCTCGATGAGTGAGTCTGAGAAATGCATGGCCATACTACGATGGAAAGGAGTTTCCATTTCTATTGTCACACTACTTAGGAATTGAGAAAGTAATGGTCAGGAACATGAGGATGACATTGTCCATGCCTCATCCTTGACCGATATATCGTGTGACAAAAGGGACGTGATATGGTTATATGACAGGTTGCATCGTGTTAACGATCTTCATATAACTTGGGTAGTCGTAATGTCTTGCTAGAGGCCACTTGCGACTTGTGGGTTAGTACAGTTATTGGTCCATTGCCAACTTCGTATGGGCCTACAGGGTCACACACAAGAATAGCCCAACACAAACTATAATGTCCAGGTTCATTGAATCTAAGATTTGTCTAAGATTCGATGAATGCAATGTTAAATCTAGGGTGGACGAATTATATATATATATATCTATATGTGTGTGTGTGTGTGTGTGATATAAAATTCATGAAAAGAAAATGAATAATATTATATATATACATATGTATTTTTGAAATACATACATACATTCATGCATGCATACATACATACATACATACATGCATACATGCATACATGTATACATACATACATACATACATACATACATACATACATACATACATACATACATACATACATACATATTATATGATATTATTATATTGTGTTAGTTTTAAATTTAATTTTATTAAGATAAATTAAATTTAATAACTAACATGATAGAGATATAGTATCTCAGATTTAATTTATGAAGATAAATTAAATCTATTGGCTCTTTATTTGGATTAAATAAATAGGTTAAATTAAAATTATTAGACAGATTTAATTTAATTTAAATTTATTTAATCAGCTCATCAAGATAATTTAAAGTTAATTTTGAAATTCAAATATAGCCCTCATGGGTTATAAGAATGATGGAGCAGAAAAAAACTCATACACGAATGAGAATTAAGAGCCACAAGGAAACCCTAGGAGATATTGGAGGCGTTAGGACGCAGTCTGTGTTGGAGAGCATTCATGTGAATACCGGTAGAGGGAGCGAAACTAAGGTGTTGGCTTCTAGAGATCGAAAACCCTAAATTGAAAAATGTACTAATCTTTCTAACTCGCTTTAAACGCCATTGATAGATCTGCAATTGGAATTGGCGAAATTTTAAACTTTCGTTGTGCCTGCCAATCCTAACAATATATGCCAATGATACACTTCTCTTTTTTCATGCTATGGAAGACGATTATCATGTGGTTAAGGCGTTACTAAAGAGGTACTCTATCATATCAAGACAACATATTAATTATTAGAAATCGAGCTTGGTGTGCAACCCGTCAGTTTCTCATTAGATGAAAAGGAAATTGTTAGATATACTTGGAATTAGGTTTCACTCGTACTTATGGAAATACTTGGGTACTTATATTGATGATCCAAAATCAGACAAATGGAAGTATCATGAGGTTCTAGAAAAACTTGACAAGAGACTAGCGGGATGGAAAAAGTCATCTACTTTCTCAAGCAGGTAGGCTAATGTTAATTAAGAACTTTTTATCATCCTTATTGGTTTACCCCTTCTCCTGTATGAAGTTTTCTCATTAGTTGTGCCATACCATATCAATAAAGATAGAAATTTTTTTTTCCTGGGGATGGTCTGATACCTCCAACAATACTCATCGTCTTTGGTGGGAAGAATAGTGTCTACCCATAGTCAATATAGGCTTACAAATTATTTAGTTAAAGGGGTTCAATTCTGTACTGTTAGCTAGGCATTTATAGCTAGTGATCTTAGATAAATCTTCTCTTCTTAGTAAAGTGATGTTGGAAAAATATTTAGATCCTAAACATAATTATGTGTTTAAACCTGATATAATAGCTCAATTGTTTGGAAGCATATCCTTAAGACTGGAGCTATGGTTGTTGATCATCTTACTTGGCAGGTTGGTGAGGGTTCTTCAATCCTATTAAATAGTAGGCCTTAGTGGCTGTTGCAATAGTTTGGTTTGGCGTATCCTTTGCTAAGGGTGTTTGACCTTATGCTACGCTCCAAAGGAAATTGGAATTTTTGACTCATTTCCTCACTCTACCCCAAGCAGATGGTTCATCAATTTGCAACATATCCGGTTCCTATTTCAAGATCTCCAGATATTATTAGATGGTCTTGGAATAATTATGGATATATTCTATTCGAGATGTTTATAGTACGATCCAATCAACAATCGATCAATCTAGACAATTTGATAATGCAACTTGTCAAATGATTTGAAAGTCTCTATTGCCTCTTAGAATTAAGTTGTTACTATGAAAATTATTCAACATATCCTACCAACCACTTAGCTCCTGAAAAGTAAACATTTAGTTGCTTCTGAGGTATGCTATTTATGTGATATTAACCTTGAGTCTCTTGAACACTTGTTCCTTTATTGTCCTTTTTCTAGAGCATGCTGGTTTGGTCTTACTCCTAGTTTTAGAGTTTATTGTTCCCTTGACAAATCTTTGCAACAATAGAAAGTTACATGGTTGATAAACCACAAAGATCCTGGTAATTTTACGGCACATTTGCCTTTTCAATTACTAGAATCTTTATGGTATGTGTACAATAGAGTTTTACATGCAAGACTACAATTTTCTTCCCCACAAATGATAAGGTCTGCACAAGCTAGGACATGCGCTACTTGTCACAGCTACAAAAGCAGGATCAAGATGCTAACCTTGCAGATGCGCGGATACCAAATGACAATGGGTGGCTGTCTTTGCAATGTTGCACTTCTGCTTTTAGGATATACTCTTCTATATTAAATAATCAAGAAGAGGATTGCATTGTATACATATCAAAATTTTGTTTAGGTAGAGTGATTCCCATGAATGGACTATGGCTCATCAATTTCGAATTGGGATCCTCCAACTTCAACTAATGGTGCTTCGCTAGGCGATGGTTTTCATCCTATGGCAGGAGCGAGTGGACGAACCAAGGAATTTTCCTATTCACTATAGACAAGTTAAAAGGTCCCATATTAAGATCATTGCTCAAACAAAAAATGTTCAGTGGCATTTGTCGTATCTACTACATTATGTATGTATTTTGCTAAGATACTTTGTAAGTTTGGGTTTTTCTACGTAAATGCGTTATTATATTTCATGAAAAACAAAAAGTAGGCCCCTATGTAGCAATCACAATATCCATATCACCATTTCACATGAGGAATCATAAATATAAGAGTGGAAGAATTTTTGCTTCATCTTGGTGTTGCTTTCCCCCCCCATGGATTGCATGTGTGATTTAGTCTTAAATATAAGGCTTAAATCCATAAAACTCCCCTAAACTTTAGGTCAGTTGTATATAACCTCCCTGATGTTCTAAAGTTTAAATTTAACCTCATTCATGTTTTAATTTTTGACATAAAGCCCACTACTATTAATTTTTCCGTTAAGTTACTAACGGCAACTGCCATGTCATATTAATAAGAATGACATGGCATCTATATAAATTAATGATTTTATGATGTATATATATATTTTTTATATAAGGCTTAAAATGTTATTTTATCATTTAAAAAAGTTTAAAAAAAGCCCCAATCCGGCCATTGCTTCTCTTTACCGGCTACCACAAGCTAACATGACTTTCAATTCTTAAAACAAACCATTGACCTTCATACCACGATTAACCACCCACAACACAACCTCCATCAACTACAACCCTACGGCTCCTATCCAAGAAAATACAACATTTTCGGTAAAATTAGAGATGTGAACAAAAACCAGAAATCACAGCAGATCATTGCATTAATTACCATCCCACCTAAATTGGTTGTTCTTTAAATCAAATAACCAGAAGTTAGACTTGTAAAACCAAATGTTGAAATCGCACAACCATCCGTGTCAAAATAGAAAAACTTATCCACATATAAGAGTTTGAAGAATGTTATTGTTAAAGTAGTTCAGCGGCACCCATGATGGCAGTACAATGGCATTGGAGGCAAGTTCACGATGATAGCATAGGAGACAGCATCGATTTGGATAGCAAAGGGATTAGGGTTTTCTTACTTTTTGTAATGATATATATATATATATCATCAAATTTTTAATTTATATAGATGCCATGTAGGTGTAAATTATTAAAAAAAAAAAAAGCTCAATCCCATTGCCTCTCCATGCGGTTGCTCATCCTTTTATCAACATCAATCTCATGATGTCCAGATCCATTTTCAATCCAGCAAAATCCTTCTGTATATAATGGCGCGCAAAGTATCATAGTCTCTGATAGAAAGTTATCCTCTTTTTGGTTGTGTATATAATGGTTATGAGTTTCAAAGGAATCTTTGCAAAGTTACAGTCACAGACGCTGAAGAACAAGGCCAATCTAATCCTCTTCCTAACCGATCAAGACCCTGCTACCTCTCTTAGCTGGCGGCTTGATATTATTGTGGTTCTTACTAGTAGCTTCGACCACGAAAAAAAGGACAAGACTGGAAACTTGCTTCAATTTGATAATCAATTTGCAGCATGAGGCTGTTTCAAAGAATTGGAAGGGAAAGGATGCGCAGCCGCAAGGGAAGGCAATGAGATTGAGGGTTTTTTCAATGATAAAATGACATGATAACCCTTATCTAAAAATGATTTAATTATTATAAAATTATTAGCTTACATAGGATGTTATGTAGGATGAAACATATGATGCAATATGTCTTCTATTAATATGATGTGGCAATTTTCATTAAAGAGATAACGGTAAGTTAATGACAAGGGCTTCATAATAAACAAGTAGAAGATTAAGGAGGTTAAATTTAAATTTTAAAATGTAATGGGAGTTACTTACAACTACCCCCAAAATTTAGGGGGTTTATATAATTTAGCTTAATATAGTAAGATACTTTCTGCTTTTCACATTTTAAGGAGAATTTTTTTCTCCTCAAGTATTAAATGTAAGAGTTTCATAATCAATTTTAAGATATTAACAAAACTAGTTAAGTTAGTTATTTATATAAAAAAATATGTTCATTTACTTAAAGAACCCATGAGAATCATTTGCATTATAAAATACTCTATCATTCAAAAACTCTTTTAATATATGTGATGGATGGAGAGAGTTTAAGAAAAAAATTATAATTTTTGAATTCAAATTAGATTGAGGTATTATATTGTGAGAAAGATAATTTATTACTCCCTCTAGTATTAAATGTAAGAGTTTAACAATTAATTTAAAGAGATTAAACAAATTAATTAAGTTAGTTATTTATAAAAAAAAAGTATATGTTTTTTACTTAAAGTATCTATGGTAATCATTTGCATTATAAAATGCTCTATTATTCAAAAACTATTTTAATATATGTGATCAATAGAGAAAGCCTAAGAAAAAAAAATTATAATTTTTGAATTCAAATTGGACTGATATATTATATTAAGATAAGAGAGAGAGAGAGTACATTCATTAAATTATAATAAAAGAGCCAAATTTTTATTTTTACCCTCATTAATTAAAAGGATGTTTTTTAACCTGAAAAAAAGGATGTAAGCTTTATTTAATGTAAAGATAATGAACTCAATCAATTAAAATATGATTTCTGCTCAATTTATGAGGGAGAAATGTTGGGACTGATGAACAAGTTAAAATGATAGCACATCTGCACATGGATAAATAAAACATATTGATGATTTAGTGGCTAATTATCTTAAAACATTAATTATTTTATTTTTCTCTTGCAGCGTTCCTCTTCATTATTGATGTTGGGAATGACACTCCCCAATTGGATGGGACTGCTATTCCCAAAGGGGTCAAAAGGGAAAAACGAACAAAACTGGTTCGGGCGATATATAAACAAGAGGTGGCAAAGAGACGCAATTAGCTTGAGGAAATTGGAAGCAGAGAGAATTTTTCATGAATTGGGTCGCGCTGTCGCAATACTACTACAGATGGTTTGATTCTTTGTGGGGCAAGTGAACTCGTAGCACAAGATCGTGTTTCTATATGCTCCTGGAAGCCTTCGAATTGTTAATCTCTTTTCTTTCTTGGATCTACAGTTCTTCTTCCCCAATTTCTTTGCAACTCAATAATTTTGGGTCGGTACTAATCTTTCGTTTCTTTCTTGGGTTTTTTCAACAGAAGGCTTCTAAATTTCGAGGATTCTTTCTAAGAATTCTAATTCTAGCTGCGATGTTTTGAATTTCGGCAGCTTTTGCGGGGAAGCCTGAAACATCTACAAGTTGCGAATTTTAAGGGAACTCCTTATTTGGTTATAAACACCGAAAATTTTCGCTCTCCAGGCTGGGGTCTTCTCAGTGGCAATTTCCGCAGTAATAGAACTTTGGGTATAAGTACATCCCAATTTGGAATTATTCTCTCTAAACCTTGCCTGAAGTTTGTGTTTTAGGGTGTCTGTTTGAGATTTTGGAGATCATGCTCGCACTTTTTTTTAAAGATTTTTAAAACTTCATGTGGAGAATATGTATTATCTTTAAATTGATTAGGTGGGTCAGAATGAATCGGGAGACAATGGCATCTGGTTTCAAACTATTTCTAAAACGTCTACAGAAATTTAACATTCAAAAGACTCATGCTTGTGTGTTTAAATTGCATACGTAATTTAGTTTTGGTTTTTCCTATTGAAATTAGAGGGGAAAACATGAGTTTGAGTGAAATGAATATAAAACTTGAAAGCATACGTTCTTCAAGTTCATTCATTTGCATGGTGTCAGAAAAGAGTATATTAAGGATATCTTTTATGTGGATATCAGCTCCTTGTTATTTATTCAAGCATGTCTCTTTATGAAATTCTGAAGTTTTTGTCTATGCCATTTCTTTTCTGCTTTCTTCGCCCCTTCACAGCTGAAGCATATAAAGTCAACTAGATGAGCCATGGTATCCATTTGAATGCTTTTCTGAAAATACGTTAGGGTTCTCTCAATTATAGTTGCTCTCCAGTTTTTCTATGTTCTTCTTTCTCTGTTATAGTTACACATCGTGATAGAAATTTCTCAACTCAGTAGACTAGAGAAACTTACTAGTTATATCAATAGTCTCAATTTTAAGTGAAAAATTGCATGCTTTCATTGTAAGAAGGATGATGTCAGCCCTAACAGTTTTTTTAAACCTGAAATTTAAGCCCTAACACAGAAACTTCCTCATGATTAGGTATGTCCAAAATACTCATTTTCACAGTCGCTCAGGAACCATCATATTTGGCACCCAGGTTCCGGGATCTTTCCCTATATGCTGCATAATTTAAAGGAAAAACAGCTACCCCTCTATTCTAATTTTCATAATTTATTTTAGACCGTGCCTCAAATTGTTTGATTCTGTTCTTCTCTCACTATAAATCATAGAAGAACCCCCTAGAAGGCTAAATCTCCATTTCACTTCCATTAAGTTGATTGAAGACTCCACTGCTGCTATGTTTGAGCAATATTGTATCCTTCTTGGATGTTTCAGCAAAAGTTGTCCAAATTTGAATAGGACTGAGTCATGCTTTTGTGGAAACATCTAAAAGGCTATTCAGTTATGCATTCTTCAGTTCACCCTATTTCTATGTGTTGATGTAGTGATATGCTAGCGTTATTTTATATTTGTTACACATAACGTGGACTGTGTCTATTTTGTACCTTACAAAATTAACTGAATCCTCTCAATAGCCATTGATGTGGAAGTGAAGATACAATTTTTTGGATTCACTTTGTGAGTGCAATCGGATCAACAAAATTTAGAGAATGTAATTTGAAATTTGGGGATAGGGGATGAGAGTAACTTCTCTCATTCAGGGGATCAAAGGCAGGGATAGGAAAGATAGGGGGTGGTGAGGACTGGGAGCTGGGAGTGCATCCATGTGGAGTTGTCACCCTGGCTCTTGATCGCTGATTGAAAAAACCCAACTGACTCCCATGAATAGAATTACTCGCACAACTATTTAACCACTTCAGCATTTAATCTCCATGTTTTACAATATGAACATTGTTGAATGTTGATGGATGAGGACCTTTGCTTCTTTATGAATTGCAGCTGATAATGGTCTGCCAATCTGTGAAAGTTTGACACATGGAACCTGAAGGCAAAAAGTTGGGAGGTAAAAGTTTTTCATATATATTTTTCACCTATCTTACTTTTTTTCCCTATAACTTCTGTTTTTCTATCTTTATGACACCATTACTTTGCCAGCCATCCGATTGAAACTACTTGCTATTTTGAATTGAAATTTGACAATTTTTTTCTCCATATCAATTTAAACTCTATCCATAAACATCCTTTTTTAAACATGCTGTGAGTAGATTAGAGCCGCCTTCTGTCATTCTAATTACAGTATCAATAACACTTTTAATATTGATAACAAGTTGCTGATTAGGAGATTACCATCAGTAGTCAATCCCAAAGAAATAGAATGTTCTGATCAATAATTGAATTCGTTTGATCAATTTTCTGCCTCTTTCTGACAAATTTTACTAGAAATTCACTCTAACAAACTTATATTTATTATATGATATCAACTTTATACTTGCATCTGAAGCCTCTGTTATGTTTTTAATGATTCAGGTTGACTGTAACTCTTGGGTTTGGTTAAGCGATGATTAAACTTTGTGACCTAGGAGAAAGTTATACTCTAATTGGAGGGTTTTTGCCAAAAGTTATAGTGCAAATGAATGGTTGCCGGACATTTCAGATATAACTAGAAAATTATGCAAGGTTACAACGTCCTCTCCCACATTAGCACTTGACACTGCTCTTAATCAGACTGGAATTAGAGTTTCACAGGATATAGTTGAGAATGTTCTTAAGAGATATGAGAATGCTGGTATGGTGGCGTATAGGTTTTTTGAATGGGCTGAGAAGCAACAAAATTACTCACACAGCATTAGGACATACCAAACGATGATAGAATCTTTGCCAAAGATAAGGCAGTATCGAATCATGTGGGACCTGGTAAATGATATGAAGAAAAAAGAGATGCTAAATGTTGAGACCTTTTGTATTATTATGAGAAAGTATGCTAGGGCTCAGAAGGTAGATGAGGCATTTTACACATTCAATGTGATGGAAAAATATAACATATCTCCAAATCTCGCTGCCTTCAATGGTTTGCTGAGCGCTTTATGCAAGTCCAAGAATGTAAGGAAGGCTCAAGAGATCTTTGATCGTTATAAGGATCAATTTGTTCCTGACTCAAAAACTTACAGTATATTGCTTGAAGGATGGGGAAAGGCTCCAAATCTTCCGAAAGCAAGAGAGATTTTCAGAGAAATGTTGACATGGGATGCAACCCTGATATAGTCACCTATGGCATCATTGTTGACATTCTTTGTAAAGCAGGAAGAGTTGATGAAGCTGTGGAGGTTGTTAAGGATATGGATGCCAGCAATTGCAGGACAACATCTTTCATTTATAGTGTCCTAGTTCATACATATGGGGTCGAACTTTGGATTGAAGATGCTATTGATACATTCCTAGAGATGGAAAGGAATGGAATTAAGGCAGTTACTGTGGTTTATAATGCCTTGATCAGTGTTTTTTGTAAAGTAAACAAATTTAAGAATGAGCTGTGTGAGAAGGGCAATGTTACAAAAGCTTGTGTTTTGTTGGAAAATATGATAGAGAAGGGAATTCGGCCATCAGGTGTCACGTTTGGGAAGCTAAGACAGTTGCTTGTTAAGGAAGGGAGAGAGGACGTGCTCAAATTTCTTCGGGAAAAGATGAATCTTCTTGTCAAGGAGCCTCTATTTGATTAAAAAACATTGAAGGAAACCAGAAACTAGCAACTTCTTATGCATGTGGCAAGTCAATCAATTTTGCTGTCAAAACTGTTGGTTTAATGCCCTATATAATTAGTTTGGATATTAGCTTCTAACAGGTCAATTTTTCAGTTGTTTGAATATTTGTGCCCAGCTTCTAACAGGTCAATTTTAAAGTTCTTTTTTTTATTATTCTCCCTTTTTAATATTATTTATTTTCCTTTAAAAACAATTATCTTCTCAAAGCTAAAAAGCCCTCCCTCCCAATGGGCGTCAGTGTTGTGCAGAGGAGGCAGACGTGGTGGCACATAGAAATATAGAAGAGTTCCTCACGCTTGTTTTATTCTTCCCATTTCCAAAAAAATCGAAGGATGTCGTAACAGTTTCACCTTCGCCCTGAGGCTTTGAGGTTTGTTTGAATTTGCGTATCTTCTGGTTTCTCTTTTCTTTATCAGTATCTTTACAGTTTCACCTTCTTTTTGTCCACTATTCAATGGTTTCAATTTGTTTCTTCTATTGCTATTTCTGTTGATTTGGTCTTTTGAAATTTTCATTGGCTTTACTATGACGAACTAGTGACCTAATTCTGGAATATTTTTATAAAAAAAACTATTTCTCTATCCTTCGCCTCCCCTTTTGGGACCTAATCTTTGATACTTTTTCTCATTCTGTTGTTCCAACTTGTTAATCTTTTTATTTCGAAATTTGTCTACAAGACTCTGTATGTTAAGTTTGTCATGCTATTATGATTCCGGACAAAGAAATGCTTTCTTTCAAACATTAATTGAAGGTGTAGGAGATGAGTGTCACTTATCCGTTCATGCCCTTTCACACATTTTTGGATTGGGGGCCATGGAACTGTTGAATATTTTTCTGAGCATATGGAATTTTTTCTGCAGTCTGAGCACTGATGTGTGATTTTCTTAGAGATATAAGTTAGATAATTGGAAATCAATGCTGTGTGTCCACTCTATATGCAGTTTTGAAAAGTAATTTGGTGATGGTGATGGTTTTGAACTATTGATCATTTTGTTTGTGTTCTAAAATGATGCAGTGGAAATGAAAGTTTTATCTCCAATGTAGAAATGAATGAATAAATTCAAATTAAGCAACAAATATTGGATGGAAATAAAAGATAATTATGCCTCTTATTTCACCTGAACATTTAATTCCGAGAAAAAATTATTTCAGTCCTCTCTTTCTCTTTTGGGACCTAATCTCTCCATGCTTTTGCTTGCACTATCCTCCGCAGTTGTATATTCTTTATTTTAAATTTGATCTTCCACTTTTGTATGTTAGGATTGTCTTGCCATTTAGATCATGGATGTAAATTCTCTGAAAAAGAAATAGAGGAGGAATTGGAACAATGGAAGATAGTAATGATAAAGGTAGAAGCTTGAGTGAATTACCTGAAGGGTGTGTTTGGTTTGAGGGGACGGGTGGGAGGGAATGGGATGGTGGGTAAATTACCTTTTTGGGTTGAAGGAATTTAAATTTTGGGTGGGAATCCAAAATTTAAAAAGAATGAGAAAGTAAATTTTGGACGGGAACCCAAAATTTTAAAAAATGAGAGGGTAAATTTTAGGTTTCTTTTATCTAAAATTGTAATTTCCCCACCCTCCCCTCAAACCAAACAAACCCGAAATGTTCTTTGGTACATTCTTTCATTTCTTCCAACAAAAGAGGCTGTGCGAACGAGCGTGTTGTCCAGAAAATGGGGAATACATATGGGCCTCCATCCCAGAACTTTGCTTTGATCATGGGATGGATCTACCAATGGATTTTGTGAATATTGTTGATAGAGCACTTCAACTTTGTGGGTTATTCGACTTAACTAGCTTTTCAATTGATTGTGATGATTTTAGATTCAACTATGAGGACTTGGATATTGTGTCTCGAATAGAAGCCTGGATCTCTAATGTTGTCAGATTCAACGTCCAAGATGTTGAACTCGATCTTTTGGGTGATTCTCCTTTGACTCTCTACCTTTTAGCTTTGTTAATTGTAGAACTCTCAGTAGTCTGATTATTTTCGCTGGGGGGATAGCTCTTGAATTTCCCTCTCCAGTTTGCTTCTCCAATCTAAAGAAGATGCCATGGCCTTTGTAGAAATGGACATCTATTTTACTGAACTTGTGAATAAGGACATAAGAAACAATGTCTGCGTTAAGTTGCTGACGCTTCCCAGAGGCTCAAGATATTGTGGCATCTATACAAGGCAATAGTCAGATTGAATTCTAGTTCTTTACATTGGAAGCTACAATTTAGTAGGGGCCTGTGATCCATGACCTTATAAGTGGAGGTCTTGTTTAGCCTTAATCATCTTTATACTGGTTAAAATTTTTCTTTTTTAATTGCTGTAGAATCCTTTTTGCACTAGTGTTATAAGTGGAGGTATTTTGTTTTTTTCTTTTGTATTTAAGATGCTTCGGAATATGATTGTTGGATCAAATTGGTCAATATAGCACAACATGTAAGTAATACCATACCCTTTTCTAGTTATATTTTCGGTATTATAGATTCAAAGGGATTTTCCCATTTTTATTATGTTCTCCATATATCTGACCATCTTCTAATATGAACATGAGAATCCATCAATGTTAAACTTTCGAAACCAATTCTATACTCAACCCCTACAATAGATTACCTCATGTGAAAAGGACTATGCAAAGACACTCTTCCCATAATTTAATCAATGTTGTTGATTTAAATTGCAGATCTTATCAGTCTATGCTACAAATAAAGACTTCTTTGTACATCAAAGAGGTGAAGTTTTGAATTTAAAATTCTCATTTTAATTGCGCTGGTAAGTACGACCCCCCCCCCCCCAACCCAACCCAAAAAAAATTTTGAAAAATGTGAAGCCATGAGATCTTTTAGTTTTAAGTCCTATTCCCCAATTAATTTCTCAAATAGGGATTTATCCCCAATTTTCTAAAAAAACAGAGCTAATTGACACAGAATAACTAAAATAAATTAAATGCAATAAATTTTATGCATTACTCTTCAAAACAATTTTAGTTATGCTTAGCAATTTCAACTTCCAAAAGGTCTACTTCATAATCAGCAACCTATGTGACTCAAATCAATTCATGATGATACCAATGTCGTCTTGTCATTTTGAACGTTTATAAATGTTGAAAATCATGAACTCTTAAATGAGAATATTCTAGCAACTGGTAGACTTACAAATCTTTTGTTGGTTGCAATCCTTAATTACTTGACCTTGTTAGCAAGAATAGTAAAGTAAATACGCCCCTTATTTGACTCTTATTTTAAATAACTGTCAAGTAAATGTATTTTAATTAAATTCTTGCAACCATGTATCATTTTCTGCTATAACACATTCATTATTGTTGTCTTCCCCGCACAAATAACACCCACAAGTGTTGTGTGTTGAACGCCGCCACTGAACTAATAGGTGGTGGTCCTAATTGAAGGGGCTTGACCACATGAGTATGAAGTCTCGGGTTTGAATGTGACATGCGTGTGAATACAGAAAATGTGTTTGGGAAAGCTACCCCAATTGGATCCAACCATGATTGAATCTATGCCAATTAGATAGCCATATCAAGAAGGCACTATTGACTTCTCATCAGAGTTGAAGTCTATGCTCTTGAGCTCCTTAACTTGTCATTCCTAACAAAAAAACAATAGCAAAAAAATTTAGTACAAAAATTAATTTCTCTAAAAAATGAATACTTAAATTTAAATTGGCCATATAAAGTTATGGTTAAAAGAATTTACGGTCCAGAAACAGAACACTTAATAAAAAATTATAATAGGTCTACTTATGAAATATGCATCACAGTCATGGATACACTTGAAGGTTTTTCTGCCAATGCATTGACAAATAAAATAAAAAGATGTTGTCGAATTCTCAGGTTGAGTATATTTAAATACAGCAACCCATAAACAGAACTTAGAGCAAAGTGGAGTAGCTACAAGGGATAAAACACAAATACAAATAATTTTTCCCCTATTGACGCTAATACGGAAAAAGGGTACCTCATCCTTTTGTCCTCACAATGCCTTGGCCAAGGCATGCATTTACCGCAACTACTTTGTCCGTAGAAACTTGTCTAACCACAATTACAGAAAATCAATAACTTTAGATTGTAGGAAGAACCTATAAAATTGTTTCTTTGTTTAAAATTTTGGAGACTACATTATTAGAGTAACAATAATTCTTGTCCTTTTCCATCATTCAAAGAGTGCTTACCTGATATAACTAATTCCACTATATCTGCTGAGCTTTTATCTGCAGAAGCAAATGATAATGAACCTTTTAGCTTCTACTAGTATACATAAAAGCAATCCTTAGACAAAGCAATCAACAATATATTACCATTTCCAACAACATTTTCAAGGTGCCCAGGGAAGATGCAAGATTGTTGGCCCAAATATTCCTTTTTCATCAAGAGTCTTTGTCTCGATCAAGGTCAAACAAATGTTGTGCAAAGAATGTTGGCCCAAATATTCCTTTTTCAACAGGAACAGAAGCAAAGAATGTCTTTATTGGAACATTTAGACCAAATAAATCATTACAACATACTATCTCTACTCTTTAATGTATGATATATTAAACCAATTTAAATATATTAAAGAAATTAGTTAAATTAGGTGTTTGTCAAAAATGTTGTAAATATTAGAGACCAAAGATAGTAGCATCCTTTTACAAGTCTATTCATCACTCATGCTGTAAAATATGAAGTGGTAAAGATGATAGAATAAAAATTACAAAGTTACTAAACATAATCATGAGAAATAGCCACCTCCGATGGATGAAAAGTGGCGCCCCAACAACGATTAGGGCTGGCTTCTTCATGTAATTAACAAGTGGGGCAGCAAATAGTTTTCATTAGGAACACAAGTATTTGGCATACACATCCACCATCTCCAATGCTGAAAATACCAAGTTCTTGTTAAAAACAGAGGAAAATAATTTCAACAAAAATGGGAAGACAGAGCAAAAAAGGAGGAAGCAAAGCCAACTATATTGTAGACAAAATCTCTTTTTCATGCCCATGACTATGACTTTGGAGCTCTTGGGGTGAACCTTGCAAACAGAGGAATAATTATGACAAATATTTGAAAATTAAGAGGAATAATTTCTTGAAGAAATCAAAAAGTTCTAAGAACAACAAGAACACTAACCTTAAGATATATGAATCATGTCGTTTGCTTTCCTTGACCAGATCTAGGTGAAGATAATGCTCCCCTCTATCATGATATGTTTCCTATACATTTTTTTCATATAACATTTCCCATACTTTTATTATAGAATGACCGAACAAAATCATAGTCCGACAATATTTAGATACCATAACATTCAAATATTCAATTATATAAGTTCACAAAAGGACCAAGTAAAAGCACAAAACAAATTTAAAGCCACATCATTTTTATCCAGTACAGTCATCCAAAATTTAAATAGAAAAAACTACTAGGAAGAAATTCCTTATGTGAAGAGACTTCACTAAGAAAACATCTGGATTTCAACCATTTGTTCCAGCCACTTGCATTTATTTAGAAGAATAAAACCACCAAAAATTATTCAATTTATGATCCACTTGATAAATGAGCAAGCCCATTGGATTATTTTAGTTATTACACTACATATAATCTACCAACTTATGATAATGTAATAGAGATTTATATATACCTATCAGTCTTGGAATCTCCTTTTCATTCTGGCCTTGAAAATTGCCAAGTGGATATAAATCCAATCATACATGTTTGTGAAGAATTGAAAATAAGCTGATCTCCATGAACTTTTAAGTATTAAAGTTCCAAAAACTCCCCAGAATCCAATAAGGAATCCTAAAATCATGCTGATGTAGAACCCAAAAGTTATGAGCTCATCTCCTTCATTTGCGTCAATGTTGAAACTAGTCTTGTGCTTTTGATCAAAGTCATCATTTTTCGAGCATCCTTTTGTGAGTGGCTGGCCACAAAGTCCATGGTTTCCTATGTAACTGGAAGCTTCAAATGTTTGAAGTTGAGTTGTTTGTGGAATTTCTCCTGATAAGTTGTTGAAAGACAAGTTCAAGAAACTCAAAAAGTTCAAACTTGAGAAGCTTATTGGAATCCCACCAGAAAAAGAGTTACTTGACAAATCAAGTGATTCCAACATTCTCATTTGACCCAAGTTTTTGGGAATGAATCCTGTCAGATTATTTCTTGATAGATTCAAGGACGCCAATGCCATAAGTGATGTCATGCTACTGGGAATTTCTCCTGTTAGGTGATTACTAGAAAGATCAATGGCTGTCATTAGCCCAAGATTCTTGTCATACTTGAACAATAAATTACCCTTTCCAACAACATCTTCAAGGTGTTTAGGTAAGGTGCAAGATTGTTGACCCAAACAGAAATCTTCAAGAGTATGTCTCTTGAGCAAGGTCAAATAAGTGTTTTGTACGCTTCAACAAGAACATGAGCAAAGTCTGTCCCTATTAGAGCATTTAGTCCAAATAAATCATTACAACATACTATCTCTAGTCATTAATGTAAGATCTACTTAGCTAATTTGGGTAGATTAAGGAAATTAGTTAAATTAGTTATTTGTCAAAAATATGTGTTGTTTTCTCAAAAATGCTCTCTTATATAATTTGCATTAAAATTACCCCTGATACAAACTCTCTCAATATGTGTCATCAATAGAGATAGTTTAGAGGGAAAAAAATGATAAATAAGGGGGATAAAATGGGTTGAGATCTTACATTTAGGAACAAACTTAACCCTCAACTAAATTTTATATTGGGGACTACAAGTTGTAGCATCTATTTACAAGCCCATTCATCATTTTTGTTGTAAAATATGAAGTGGTAAAAAATTACCAAGTTACTAAACATAAGCATTGAGAAATATATAGTCACCTCCAAGTGATGAGAAGTAACACCCCAAGAACGATTAGGTCTGGTTTCTTCATGTGATTAACAAGTGGGGCAGCCAATATTTTTCATTAGGAACATAGGAATACACCCTACTATCTCCAATGCTGAAAAACAGGAAGGAAAAAGAATTTCAAGAAAAAATTAAAGGAAAGACAGAGCAAAAACAAGAGGAAACAAATCCTTCAATAACATGTTGTTGGGAAGCTCAATTCAAAAGTTGAAAGCTCGAAAACTTGACCAACCTACTACATTGCTGACAAAATCTCCGTTGACTAGCTATAACTTTGGAAGTCTCTGTTGCCAAATCATCCCACTTGAAATGGACCAGCAAGCTTTAGATACATAGAAAAATAAAATGGAAAATACAAACAGAAATTGAGAAATATATATATATATATAGGAAAGTTTACATCCACAAGGAAAGGAAGTTGTTGCAAAGATAAAATATATTTTTTTTCAAAACCAATCAACTCTGCTGGAAGAGATACCCCACCTTTAGAATCTAATAATGGTGTAAATAGGGCCGCTTTCAATAGGAAGATACATGTGCCTATTTAAAAAACAATCAATTAATTTGAAGATATTTGAAAAATCTAAAACTCTAGATAGCATTGAATTCAACATTCTCCTCCCTTTTCTTTATGTCAAATATTATTTGAAAATTAAAAGGAATATTAGTTTCTTGAAGAAATCAAACAGTTATAAGAAGAAGAACACATACCCTGAAGATATATGAAGCATGTCATTTGCCTTCCTTGGTCTGAACTATGTGAAGAGAATGCTCTCTCTTTCATAATACATTTTCCTATAATTTTTTCTTTGCTAACGTTTCCTACATTTCCTATACATTTTTTGATATAATGTTTCCTATAATTTTATTATAGTATGGCAGAACAAAATCATGGTCCCACAACATTTAAATATCATAATTCAACCATATAAGTTCACAAGAGTACCAACTAAAAGTACCCAAAAAAAAAAATTAAAGCCACATCATATTAATCCAATACAGTCATCCAACATTTAAATAAAAATAACAAGAAAAACTATTAAGAAGTAGTTAATTATGCTAAGAGTCTCCACTGAGAGGATTTTGAGATTTCAACCATTTGTTCTAGCCACCTGCATTTATTTAGAAGAATAAAATCACCAAAAATTATTCAAATTCATGATCCACTTAAAAAATGAGCAAGTCGTTGGATCATTTTATTTATTACACTCTATATAATCCATTAACTTATGATAATGTAATGAAAATTTATATATACCTATCAGTCTTGGAATCTCCCTTTCATTCGAGCCTTGAAAATTGCCAAGCGAACATAAATCCAATCATACATATTAGTGAAGAATTGAAAATAAGCCACTCTCCATGAACTTTTAAGGATTAAAGTTCCACAAACTCCCCAGAATGTAACAAGGAATCCTAAAATCATGCTGATGTAGAACCCAAAAGTTATGAGTTCATCTCCTTCATTTGCTTCAACGTTGGGACTGGTATTGTGATTTTGATCAAATTCATCAATTTTAGAGCAGCCTTTTATGAGTGGTTGGCCACAAAGTCCATGGTTTCCAATGTAACTGGAAGCTTCAAATGTTTGAAGTTGAGTAGTTTGTGGAATTTCTCCTGATAAGTTGTTGAAGGACAAGTTCATGAAACTCAAAAAAGTCAGATTTGAGAAGCTTATTGGAATCCCACCAGAAAGAGAGTTACTTGACAAATCAAGGGATTCTAACATTTCTATTTGACCCATGTTTTTAGGAATGAATCCAGTCAAATTATTTCTTGATAAATTCAAGGACGCCATTGCCACAAGTGATGTCATGCTACTGGGAATTTCTCCTGTCAGGTGATTACCAGAGAGATCAATAGCTGTCATTAGCCCAAGATTCTTGTCATACTTAACATCTTCCCCTTTCCAATTCAACATTGCATTTTCAATGAAAACTACTTCCCCAATAGCCATAACAACTGTCAAATAAGAAATGGTATACCTTGGAAATGTTAAACTTGACATGGCACTCAAGTTATTGAAGCAATGGGGTATAGTCCCAGAAATATTGTTCTGTGAAAGATCTAAAATTTGAAGAAGTGATAACTTGCATAAACTTGTAGGTATATTTCCATGAAATTTGTTTGCTTGGAGACGCAAAACAATCAAATTGGGCAAGTAATGACCGATCCATGTGGGCAACTTTCCATACAAATTATTCTGGCCATAATCAATGAACTTCAAAGACGGAGAGTCCATTAAAGTTGGTATCTTTCCGAAGAAGTTATTGTTATTTAAATGGATAGTTTCAATATTCTTCAAAGTACCAATTGAAGATGGTATTTCCCCTGAGAAATTATTGTTTGCCAATATCAAAACTTTCAAGGAAATAAATTGCCCCCAACAATGAGGAAGCTTTCCTGATAGCAAATTACTAGACATGTCAAGATACGATAATTGAGATTGGAATGTTGCACATAAAGAAGATATAGAGCCTGATAACCTATTATTTGAGAGAAGCAAGTCTCCTAGATGTGGTGAAAATTGTGGTATGGGACCTGACAAATTGTTAAAACTCAAGTCCAAAAAAAACATTCCAGATTCTAGTAACGATCTTGGCAATTCTCCATGGATTTTGTTATGGGAAATATTCAACGCACTCAGAGCCGGGAGTAGCCATATCGATTCAGGAATTGAATCTGAAATTGAACCATCAGAAATGTCCAGATTCTCAAGGTTCCTTTGATGCTTGAGCCACATTGGAAAGCCAATGCTGAAATTGCATGACCTCGCCATAAATGTTATCAATTGAAAAGGTGGAACCCATTTTGGACTAAAGTTGAATGAAAGGAAATTATTAGAAACATCCAAAAATATCAAGTTGGATAAAGTTGACAGATGTCCTTCATTGACCACATCATTCAAGTTATTGTGAGACATATATAATTGTTCCAGCAATGGAAGTTGATGAAGCTTTGGGAATGGCCCACTCAAATTGTTGAAACTTATATCCAATTCTGAAAGATGAAGAAAGTGCCCAAGTGATTGTGGAATTGGCCCATTAAGACTAGTATTTAAAAGAGAAAGTGAGACCAAGGATGAGAATTTTGAAAAATCAGGAAGTGGGCTATGAATTGGATTATTTGATAAGTCCAAGCTCTCTATACTAAGTTGGGCACAATGCAATTGTGGTATCCAATCACTTAGTGGGCTAGATAAATTGTTGTAGTCTAATTGCAACACACGCAATTGGCATAAATTAGTGATGGCTTTCCCTATATCACTGTCAAGATTGTTTCTGGAAAGACACAAAGTCTCAAGAGAAGTGGTATTTGTAAAGGCATCTGAAGCAACATGTTGTAAGGATGTTGATGAGAGATCCAGACTTTTAAGAGAATTCATATTTGAAAATGCGTCATCAGGAATATGTTGGAAGGAATTATAAGAGAGATCAAGTTCTACTACGGTTTTGCTAATATTAGACACCCAATATAAGACTGAAGTGTCAAGGTCATTAGCTCCCAAACTGAGGCTTGTGAGAGAAGTGGAATAATTAGTGTGGATGAAAGATTTGGGATTGGCTTGAGGTAGAGCACATCCAACTAAGCTAAGCTCAAGTAGAGAGGACATTTTTGATAATGATGAGTGCCAACCAAGTGCTTGACTTAGATTTACCCCAGACAAATCAAGATGCCTCAAAGAAGGAAGCTGGGAAATCCACTCAAGATCATTTACAATCAAATTATAGTTTTCATGAAGGTTAAGAGTTTCTAAATTAGATAGATTTCCTAGTTGATGAGGAATAATGCCAACAAGATCTGCATATGAAAGTATCAACTTTCTTAATTGAGGAGCTTTTCTTGATAAAGTTGATGGCCAATCAATAGCTTGACTTAGATTAACCCATGACAAATCAAGATGCCTCAAAGAAGGAAAGTGTGAAACCCACTCAAGATCATTTACAATCAAATTATTATTTCCTCTAAGGTCAAGTGTTTCTAACTTAGATAGATTTCCAAGTTGATGAGGAATAATGCCAACAAGATTTGAATCTGAAAGTATCAAGTTTCTTAATTGAGGAGCTTTTCTTGATAAAGATGATTCCCAATTAATAGCTTGACTTAGATTAACTTCAGACAAATCAAGATGCCTCAAAGAAGAAAGGTTAGAAAGCCACTCAAGATCATTTGCAATCAAAGCATCATTATACCCAAGGTCTAGAGTTTGAAGATTAGATAAATTCCGCAATTCATGTGGAATAGCACCACCAAGGCCAGAATGTGAAAGATTCAACTCTCTTAATTGATTAAGAGAACCAATGCATTTTGGAATTTTGCTTCCTCCAAAATAGTTAAAGGCGAGGTTCAATTGAGTTAGATGTTGCAAATCACATAGTTCAGAATTGGTTTTACCTTGTAAATATGTTGAATAATTCGATGGTACCTGCAGCTTGGTGACATGACCTGTCAAATAATTGCAAGAAATTCCATTCCAGTTGCAACAATCAGTTTCATGTTTCCATGAGGAAAGAATTCCTGAATCATCAATGAAATCAGCTTTCAACTTGAGGAGAGCTTGCTTATCTGTTTCAACACAACTACTCTTCATGTTGGAATTTCCTGCACACATGAAGACGCATAAGGCTACAACCAAGAAACAAATATTGAAAGTATGGCTAAACATGTTGATCACCATGCTTGTGATTCTTTTGGACGATAAAACTATGGTATTATGTCTCAAATTAAGTGATCTCTGGGCCTTTAATAGACCAAAAAAAAAAAAAATCCAAACTTTTCCAATTACTACATTATTCCACTTGAATTCACAACCACAAATTTCATGTGCTTATTTTTAGAATATAAGTGCTTATTACGTAAGTCGAGATAAAATTTCTTTCACATACTTACCTCGTATACCGTAAATCACAATTTATAAGCATTTATAAGTCAAAAATAAGCTATCACAAACGACCACTCGGACGAATATCGCTTTTATAGTTACGTTTATCATACGTAAAGGATTTATGGTAGACTTTAGAGTCAACCAAACATATTTGTGCAATACATTTAAAGGATCAAATAACAGAAACATTTATGTTTTTATATTAACTAATATGTTGGTAACTTTGGGTTGACTAAGATTTAATTTTTATTTTTTTTGATTTTAATCCTTTTGAATCATTTCTGTCAAATAATTAGTCATAATTATTTGAAAGAAGCCAAATTTATTTAAAGTAATAGTTAGTAATAAATATGCACGGTGCAAATAGGTTTATGACAATAAAAAACCCGTTAATTAGCAACAGAATTCCATAACTAAATTTAGCAATGGAATTACATCGTTAATTAATCAGTGACAATCTATTTGACGACGGGATCATCCAATTCCATCGCTAATCCATTATCTTTTTATAATATTTGAATAGATAAGTTGTCAGTGACCTTGTAACTAATTATATAAAAGTGTTTTTTATAAGTAAGAGGCAGTAGACTCAATCTCTTATCTCGCATATAATTTATGTTGTTAATGGCTTCTCCTCTAATTTAAAAAAGGTCTTCAATTCCACTTTTCAATCCCAATTTCACGTACCCTGATCATACGAGCCTATTTACTTTTCTTGTGGGGCCGAAACTACGGTTTTAAAAGTCTTTTTTCTTATAAATTGAGATAAAACTTCTCTTACATATTTATCCCACAAATCATAAAAATTATTTTCTAAAAACAGCTTCAAAAGTCATGTTTCGTGCTCTAAATTAATAGGTTGTCGGTTGTTTGACGTGTTGTAGGGAGCGTAGACTTATGCCGTGCTCTGAGGGTGATAGGGTTGTCTTTGTCATTAAGTCTTTTCCAACACATTGTTTAATATTTTTAGACCATCAACAAATATATATTTCATATTTTAATTATAAAATTTTTAACATATAAATGTTAGTTATTATTCCTATAAATATAATTATATAATCATTAATTTTGGAAGTCATTTTGCAAGAATAATATGATTTATGTTATATAATTTAAATAAAACATGTTTAAACTTTAAAATTTTTATCATAACTTAGATTAAATTGACAGGTTAAAATATTTTTTCTTTTTTATACAATATAAAATGACATCTATATTTATGTGAGGAGTATATATTCTATTAGTTTTCACCAAAGTTCATGAATCCGGACCGGGTACTGAACCGGTCGGGGTACTGAGTTAAGGGTTAGTGGGTTAGATCGAGGTCAAACCGGAGCCAAACGGTGAGAAATTGAAGATTTTAGGCTTACTAATATGAAATTCTAAAGAAAATTAATTTTTTTTAATAAGAACCCGGACAGGACCGGTCTACCGGCCAGTTTGCCAGTTTTCCGGCTAGACCGGCTGGTCCGGTCCGGTTCGGTTCGGTCCGGTCCGGGTTCCTGAACCCTGCTTTTCACATTATTATGGATGTTCGTCAAAAACATGATATTGTATATGCTAAGAATTCATACTTCTTCTTCGACTCTTTATTATAAGGTATCAATTAAAATTAATTTTTGGTTTTGCGTAAAAGACGCCAATTGTTGTATTAATTATTTTTTCTACTTTACCTTTATAATTAATTGAAGTTTAAAATTGTAAAAATTAAGTCATATAATTTAAAGAGGAGTAAAGTTGAAAATGATTTATCAATTTGAGACAAATTTAATGATTTAATTATCATTTATTGTTTTACGAGAATTACTTGTTAGTGATTCAATACCTTATAATAAGGACTAAAGGGAGTATATTTTTTATTTCAATATAATTTTTTATATGAACATAATAAAATATATATATATAATCATTTAATGTTTAACTCTTTGAACACGGTCATTATGAAGTATTATTATTAGCGGGGCCGGGTGACAGGGAGGGGCAATTAATAGTTAGTAATAACTAAAATAATTTAAATAATTTTTGGAAAAAAAAAAAAAATATATATATATATATATATGAACAAAAATATTATTAGTAACCAATTGATCAACAGTGTATTTTAGCACAGTTTCCTCTTAGTCTTCATTAAGCAGTCGCAAAATTTGAGTATTCAAAGAAGGTATATATACAGGTTGTAACATCCCAAATTTTATTCACCAAGAATATATTGTAATTATTATATATATATTCAATGAAATGGTGAATATTAAAGGCTAAAGGAATTAAATATTGAAAATTTAAAGTGGAATAGTGTTTTTAGTGAAATCGTCTGCGAGGCAGTGAGATTTTCATATAGTTTTGGAAGACCAAATGATGACCAAAAATTATGAAATTTTACAGGGTGAAAGTAGACATCCTAAGCTTTAATTTTATATGTCATATGACTCAATTGAAGCTATGTAAAAAAATATATGAATTTTTGAAGTTAATCCAGAAAATTTGGAAAGTTTCTGGAGCAGCGGTCAAAGATTGAAAATCTAGGAATAATATGATCATATCCAGTAAAATTCCATATTTTTTCTTGAAACTAGACTCAATGAGGGTTCCATAAGCTTTGGAATCGCCTCGAAAAGATGTCTACAAAATTAGTTATGATTTTTCAAAGTTAAGGCAGAAAATCTGCCAGAATTGCCATTATTCCGAAAATTTGAGAAATAAAGTAATCTTCCTTTTTCTCTTAATTATTTTAGAAATTTAGGGATGAAGGAGGAGAAGACAAGTGTCAAAATCCAATGAGGCCAAGTGTCAACACCACATGAAAGATGATGGAGATAATTGTTATGTCATAAGTCCTTACTTATGTCATAAGGTTAGGTGGCCAACTTTTGTACCAATTGACTTGAGTAAATGGAAGGAACACTTGATTTAGTTGGAGCATAAGAGGGGGCACGTTTTTGGCCAACCAAGGGAGAAGGAAAATTGGTTCCAATCTAATGGAAATCAAATGAAGCAAACAAGTCAAAGGCTATATGAATCTCTCAATGATGACAAAGGTAGAGTGCACTCTAAGTGAAGGCATGTGCATGGTGGTCATAATGAGAAGGTATGGCATAAAGAAGAGGGAAAGTGTAATCTAAGAAGCAAAATGAAGGTGATGTTAACAAAACTACATGCATAACTCAATGATGGCAAAGTTGGAGTGCACACTAGGTGAGAGTCATATGCATGGTGGTCATAATGAGAGAGTATGGTGGGAGGCATGGTTGGAGGGATGGTGTACATGAGAGGTGGAGGAATCTCAACCATTGGTTAGATCAAGGGCTAGGAATAAAGATGACAAGATATTTTATGAAGCTTGGCTTCATTTTTCTTGCCCATTTTCGTTCAAGCCAAGGAAAGGAGAGAAAGAGAGAGTTTGAGAAAGCTTTATGCTCTAAGAGAGAAGGAAGAGGAGAAAGACTAAGGTAAGTTATGATTTCTTAAGATTTCTTCTTCTAATCTTCCATAAATCTCTTCTCTAATCTCTTCCTCTCCATAAAATTTATGGTTTAGCAAGCAAACCTTGAGCCCAAAGAGAAAGAGAGAGGAGGACTTCTAGAGAAAGGAAAAGAACTCAAGAAGGTAACTTCACAAATCCTAAGATTATGTTAGATGTGGTTGTTGTTGATGATTATGGTTGGATTTGGTTATTTTGTTAAGTTTGTAAATTTGGAAAGTCCTAATCCTAAGGGGTTATGCTGCCCAAATTTCTTTAAATCATGATTAAGAAGTGTTTAAATAAGTTAATCAAGGATTAGAAATGGAAAAGTACAAGTTTTGGGAGCTAAAACACAAAACCCCATTTTTTTTTCCATTTTTCCTTAATATTTCGGCCAGAACCAGAACTGGTACAAGGAGTTGGATTTTCATGAAATAAATGGTTCCATTGGACTCAGTGGGCAAAAATAGGTGGGGTTACAGTTGGGCACTTTTTCGGTAGAGGCCGAAAAAGCATATTTACGAAAACGCCACTGAAATCCCTAAATAGGGGCTGTCAAGAGTATTTTCGTAATTTGTCACTGAATTTGGTGATTTCGAGCCCGGAAATGGATTCCTTGGGCGAAAATAAGTCAAAATAGCTTTGGTTAAAATTTTGAGAAAACGTGTTATTGGGCCCGATACGGCGGGGCCAAGCCGGGTTCCCGGGGGCATTTTTGTAAATTTTCACCAGAGACTAATATAACCACAATAAAGACTATGGAAGAGTATAAAATGATACTTGGATAGGTTATGACCTATTTCTGGTACATTTAATATTTTAGGACCGATTTGGAGGCCGGATACGACACGTTCTTCGAGGCATATTTAAAAGAGGATTATAAAGCTTTGAGGTAGGGACATTATCCTTCATACACTATGCCATAAGTTATGTGATTGTGTGGATGCCATTGTTTTGTAAATACACTTTATTAATAACATGATTTGCCTAGAGAGAGGCTGTTAGTGCCAGAGGTGCACTTACACTGGGAGTTGGCAGAAGTCTAACCAGTGTAGATTGTGGGGCTGGGCCCTACTCATGTATACATGATGATGATGTGTTTATATTGTTCATTAATTTGTGCATACCTTGGCGCATGACATATTTACTTTTCTCATTTTCTATGAACGATATTATGTCTCTACGGGGATTCTTCGGAATCTCACCCTATTTTTAAATAAACACCTCAGCGGGTACCAGTGGGCCAAAGGGAAAAGATGTAGACGCCGGAGAGTGAGTGGCACGTGTCTCGAGGCACAGACAAGATCGTGGTCATAATTAGTCTATTTTGTGATATTTTGGTGAAATTTGTAAATATTAAAACTTCTGCTGTATTTTCTATTTCCGTCGACGAACAATATCGGAATTGTAAACGAATGATGTTGGGATCGTAAACGAATATTTTTATCAGTATAATTGTACTTTTCTGTATGCCCATTGAATTTTGTCTTTATTACTCTTCGATTATCAAAATGGAAACGGGTGTTGACACAGGTTTATGGTTTTCATTTGTAATTATTTAAGAAATCTTTTATGTTTGATATATTTTTATACCTTAACTTCAATTTTTAATTCGCATAAACTTTTTTAAAAATTTCACCATAAAATGTTACTGGAGAAATCACAAGTCAACCATCCATATCATTAATGAGACAGTAAACCATAATATAATGCACAAAATTTTAATAGCTAAATTATACAAAAATGACAGCAGTCAATAAATCTTGGGGAAAATAACAGTGGGGTTCAAGGACCAAAGAAAATATCAATAAAGTCCTTATAAAAAGAAATAACAACTCATTAAATATGTTTTACAACTCAACATGTTGTAAAAATGACTCTATGACTTATTATTTCTTTTCATAGGTACTTTATTGATATTTTATTTGGTCTTAAGACCTCACTGTCATTCTACCATCTCATGGCCATTGTTGTTAGAAAAACTTTCATGTCTGTATTTAAAAAAAAAAAAAAATACCCTCCATGTCTTAAGCAATTTTACGATGTTTAACAAAAATGAAAATATCATATATGTTGAAACTAAATTCGGACATATTTCATTAGTCAAAAAATATGAAGAGGAAAATTTGCAATATCTACTAGGATACAGTGTAATGGTAATAATTCATAAAAATATATTTTTTATATATTTTTCAATTAAATTTTATTTTCTGTATCAAACCAGTGAGTGCCCATAAAATTGTCACATATATTTAAGTAGACTTTAAACGCTTGTACTTTCAATCTTAATGGATTATATAATTTTCTTATTTTTTTCATTTATAATATTTATAACACTGGTAATAGTTCTAGAGAATCAATTTATAACTATCATGTGTTTTTTTACAAGCAAAGTTATCCTCCTTTGGCCATGTTCGAGGCATTGAAAAACATTAAATGAGGACACCTCTCCTAACATGGATTTAAACCCAACACTGTGAGGGATTAACTCTGTGTTACACCCAATACCATGGGTTATTAGTATAACTATATATTATGTTTTAATCATGCAATAGGCTAATGGCCTGATAGCCTAATGACATGTAATTTTTTTTTTTTCAAGCAAGAGGTGGCATATTCAATCTGTTTATAATCTCAAGTATTAGTGTTTGTCATTCAAAACACTCTTCGTTTTTCCACACTCCCTTTAAACAAAATACAATTGATTGTAATATTGTTTTTTATATATTAACTTTTGTTTTTGCCAGAGTTTGTTTTGGTATATTAACTAACTTGGTATTAATCAGGAATATTATTTTTTATTACGGTTTATTTAAATTATACAAGTTAAATTGAAACAATTCTTATTAACATTTATTTCCTTATTTTGATATCAGGTCTCCTGATGATCTAACTTTTTGAGTTTAATTTAACTAAACACGTTATTATAGTATTAAAAGAATTAAAACATATTTTAAAAATAGAAAAATCAAAATAAAATTCTAAATGTTACTTAAATTATGAATTTCATTAATATTTGAGAATATTTATTAGAATGTTCTTTTTTTTTTTACCCGCATCATAATTTTTTAAGAAAAAGACAGTCAAAATTGATATTGAATTTCAATAATTTCCAATGGACTGATTTAGAATTTTGAAATGTTATCAAATATGAGAAATTACCTAGCTGCCCTTAGTTTTTTTATTTTTTAAAAAATCCTCAAACCCCTTTGCCAGCTACCAGAGCTTCGGCGACGGCCCGTCTCCAGAGCTCTGGTGATCGTGTCGGCGACTGGCTACCTCAGATGTCTAATATATATTTTTCAAATTTTTCAAATAAAAGTTGTAAATATCTATACTTGAGTTGTTAATATGTATATTAAAATAGTAAACATAATACTTGTTAAATATTTCCTAATAAATACTTTTGCTTCCCTGTTAACAACTCAAATTAGTAATAATTATTTGAAAGAAGTCAAATTCATTTAAAGTAATAGTTAGTAATAACTATGCACAGTGCAAATAGGTCTATAACAATTAAAAAAACATAGTTCATTTCCAACAAAATTCCACCGCTAAACTTAGTGATGGAATTCTGTCGTTAATTAATTAATAACATTTTATTTGATGACGGAATCATTCAATTCCATCACTAATCTACTATGTTTTTATAGATATTTGAATAGGTATTTTATTATTGATGACCGTATAAACTAATTGTATAAAAGTTTTTTTTATAAATAAGAGGTCTGCATTTATAATTTCATGTCGTTAATGCCTTCTATAATTTTTTATGAAAAAAGGTCTTCCACTTCCACTTTTCACTCCCAATTTCACGTAACCGTGACCATACAAACCTAGATGAGCACTTTTCTTGTTAGCGACTTGCACGAGTGTTCTTTTGGGTTGGAAGAATTGTGCTTTCTCTGGAGGATTGCTTAAAAAGCCATGTGCTTATCCTATAACTTGTCGGTCACTTGAAGTGTTGTTGGGGGCATAGACTGATGCCGTGCTCTTAGGGTCATAGGTTGTCAATGTCATTAAGTCTTTTCCAAAACATTGTTTAATATTTTCAAACTATCTATAAATTTATATAAATATATATATATAAAATAAATAAATATTACTTGAATGTCAAAATCTCAAATTGTACCTTATCTAGAGGTTTGCTTAAAAAGTCATGTGCTTTTTCTATAACTTGTCAGTCACTTGAAGTGTTGTTGGGGGCATAGACTGATGCCGTGCTCTTAGGGTCATAGGGTTGTCAATGTCATTAAGTCTTTTCCAAAACATTGTTTAATATTTTCAGACTATCTATAAATTTATATAAATATATATATAAAATAAATAAATATTACTTGAATGTCAAAATCTCAAATTGTGCCTTATCTGGAGGTTTGCTTAAAAAGTCATGTGTTTTTTCTATAACTTGTCGGTCACTTGAAGTGTTGTTGGGGGCATAGACTTATGCCGTGCTCTTAGGGTCACAGGGTTGTCAATGTCATTAAGTCTTTTCCAAAACATTGTTTAATATTTTCAGACTATCTATAAATTTATATAAATATATATAGAAAGAAAATAAATAAATATCACTTGAACTTCAAAATCCTAAATCAGTGATTTTTTAAAAACTTGAATTGTCAATTGCTATACTCCTTTTGTCAATTATATTATTCTTATTGTCAACAAAACTAATTTGAGATTTTAAAGTTCAAGTGGTATTTTTTTATCTTTTTCTCAATATATATTTCACATTTTTATTATAAAATTTTTAACATATAAATGTTAGTTATTATACCTATATCTTTTTCTCAATATATGTTTGTTTAATTTGTTTAATTACATAACAAAATCAATGAGAATCTAAATAAATGTTCAACATATAGGCATCCGACAAAGCAACAAGTAATGGTAGATTCTAGGTTTAGTTAGTGAGGGTAATTTTTATCCTAAATTTTCTATCTATATAAAAAAATATTTTTACGTTATATGATTTAAATAAAAAAATTTAAAACTTCAAAATTTTATCATAACTTAGATTAAATTGAAAACTTAAAATATTTTGTTTTCTTTTTTATACAATATAAAATGACATCTAGATTTATGTGAGGAGTATATAGTCTATTACTTTTCACATTATCATGGATGTCCGTCAAAGGCATGATATTAAAGGTAACAACATAATATACAAAGAATTCATACACCCTCAACTCAATTTTATTAAAGGTAACAACAAGAAGAAATTTTTGGTCTTGCATAAAAGACACCAACTGCCGTATCAATTACTTTTTTCTACTTAACCCTTATAATTAATTGAAGTTTAAAGTTCAAAAAATTAACTCACATAATTTAAAGAGGTGTGAAGTTGAAAAGGATTTATTAATTTATGACAAATTTAATAATTTAACTATCATTAATTGGTCTGCGAGAATTAGTAGTTAGTGCCTTATAATAAGGGCCAGAGGGAGTATTTTGTTTTTTTGTATCAATATAATTTTTTATATGAACATAATGAAAAAAAAAATACTATCATTTAATGTTTAATTCTTTGACTTGTAAAATATACTACCGGACCGGCTTGCTTAAGCTCGACGTCTCCTAGATGCTCTAAATCATGAGCCTAACCTTTGACTTAAAATGGCTTAAATGGCCGACCCAACGTACTTGGCCTATTTTCTCGATGATCAACCTATATTTTGGTAAGCTATTTAGGGTATATGGGAATTGTATCACTATTTTTGAACTTAAATTGCATTAATTATGATTAATTTTGATTAAAGTTGTTTACATGAAATTAAGGTTAAAAGGGGGCAAATTGTCATATATTTCATGATTTACCTTAATTGATTGATTTTTAGAATATAAAATATTACATTTTGGGTTTATTTTCTTTGCAGATCATCTTAGAGAAAACTACAGAAAAAGACCCATAACTTTTGAAAAGTTACAAATTAATGTTGATGAGGAGTAGAGAAATTACAAAAAAAGTACCCCCAAAACTTCTAAAAATTATACAAATTGCCCAAAATTCCAACAGCTGTGTCTTCTAGTTGAGAAATTTGATTTTAAGGCTAGAGACAAGAGGAAAAGGAGGGCCGTGACTTGAAGGAGAGAAAAGAGACTTTCAGAGTTGGTCGATACTTGTGAACAGAGGGAAGGAGACGGATATCACCACCACCATTGATGTTGTCCTTCCTCATTACTATCGTTCCTCACTCCCTCTCCGCCCAGCACTACGATCTTTGTTCTCAACCACCATCACCACAGTGCCAAGACCACCATTGTTGGCCTCCTTCTTTCACACTATCAACTTCTTCCTTCTCCACCACAGATTCACTTTCTTTTCCTTCTCCTTCTTCCACTTTCATCTTCCATCACACTAGCATTATAAATCCGTCCTTTCCTCCTTCAATTTCCACGGCAATTGCGTTTTACTATTCTTTAGTGATAGAAAGGAGCTTCATGCGTGGTTAGCTTCTCGCCTCTTAAGGATTAGGAATTTGGTTTGAGTTCCAGAGCTTCAATTAGGAGAGTTTTTCTTAGTTCATTTTTTAATTTTTTTATTTTTATTGTAATTCCTAGTAAGACCTAAGGTAGATTCAATAGGATTTTGTTGTTAGTTATTTGAACTCTATATTCTTGAGCTAAGATTTGAATGCCAGTATCATTTATCAAGACGTCAATTCTTTTTGAAGTCCTTTGCCTTCTTTTTATGTTCATGTTGCCCGCTCCCCATCGGCAAACCTTTTTTCGTGTGTTAGCAATTGTCCTTGTTTCTTTTCTGTTTTGTAACTAATGTATGACTTGGTTATTTTGCTAATATCGTTTGGACTATTCATAAAAAAAAATAGATTGTTTATATTGTGATTGGGTTTGGATTTTTGTGATCGGATGATTTTCATTTGTGTATTTGCTTTTAATTCGTTGAGACTATGCTTGCTATGTGATTACTAATTTGTGTAGTTGATTTGAGTGTCGCAATTGTGCATTCATACTAGAGTACACATTTGCATTAATTCAATCCATTTCACACATCAAATAGTTCTTTAATAATACTCCTAAGCAATAACTATGAATGCAATCGTAGAAGTAGTTATTGATTAAAAGTGTTAAACCCACTATGATTACTTGGAGTTTTTCAATTAGATTTGATGAATTTCAACTCCCATATCATTTATTGAACAAGGATGGTCATTGAACCAATTTTTCAAAAGAATTCACTTCATTCATATTCCATTAACCATTCCATTTTATAAAGAAGACACCAAAAATAGTAGCTTAGGATTTAATTTCATCACATCCAATTAGTTATAGTTGAAAAATGATTTATAAAACCAACCCCATGTTTTCTTGCATTTTAGATATCCGAGTGTTGTGCTTTACTGCAATTCTTGGACAAAAAAATATTTTACATTTGACCCCAAGTTGAAAAAAACAAGATCAAATCACCCTACTCTAGGTATATACAGTGATAACTTGGGGAGCTCAAATTGTTAATTTCTATACCCAAGTTGCTAATTCATGTGCTCAAGTTGTTAACATTCAACCTTCAAAATTTCAAATTCCTACCAGATTACTTATTTGTCATTTTGCTAATTTAGTAAACATTTTGGGGTTTTTGTAATTCAAATGATATTTTTTCTATCATTTTCCCTTATTATTATTATAGTATTTTATAAATTATTTTTTTTAATTTTGTTTGTGTTGTAGTTATGAATTGAGTATATTAGATTTTAGTAGCTTAAATTTATTTATTTATGTTTGAAATAATAATTTTATAAAATATTGAATCTAAATTATCTATTTTTTTAATCTAATGGTGGAGATTAGTTTCTGAGAAGAAAAAGAAAAGGAGAAAAATAAGAGAACCCAAACCCCACAAAAAGATGATGCATGGCAATTGGTCAATGACTCTTCTACTTTAATGTCATGTTGTAATAGACTAACTCATTTTGTGACCCAATCCCTTTAGTTAAAACCATCACAATTTTTTGGCCAATTTAAAAGCCAAACCGAATGTCAAGCTGGAAAAGGTAATGGGTTATTGATCAAATGATTAGATCGGTTAGTCCCTTTAGTCGAACCAGTGATGTAATAATTAAATAAAAAATTAATAAAAAATATTTGCATATATACTATTATTTTATATATACATATATATATATATATATATAAATTCATAATAATTATAATTGTCAAAATGATAACATATTAATATAAGTATAACATTTTGATAAAAATAATTTAAAGAAAGATGGAAAAAAGAAAATTTTGATTTAATAAATAATAAGTTTTGTAATCTATATATATATATATATATATATATATATATATATATATTTTTTTTTTTTTTTTTTTGCTTAAAGCATCCGGTATCCGGTGCTTTTTCTAGGTCCTAGCCTTCTTTGGGCTAGATAAACCCCAGCAACCAACTATTCCGGATTCGACTCGGGTCAGACCCTTTGGGTGTAAATCTCTCGCTTCGGCAGTGACTCCATTCACAAGGCTCAAACACGAGACCTTGCTTAAGGGACCCGAGTGCCGAACCACTTGGACTAACTACCGTCAGTTGTAATCTATAATTTTATATACTAAAACATGTTCAACAATAAAAATAACATATGAGATTAGTACTACTTAAACAATAAAAGCATCCACCCAGGTAAAAAAAAAATAAAAATGTACACAACATATTAGTTCATGCTTTGACTTCCAAGGCCTCAAAAGTTGAAATAATAAACAATAAAAAAATGGAAGGGAGGAGTTCACATGCAACACCATCTATTAGGTCCATTACTAGCTTTTTCTCTTCCTTCACAATGCCTCCTCACTTTTTTCATCTTTTCAAATCTCTTTTATTTGTATCTTTGACGATCTTATTTGACGAAAGTAATGGCTTCCTCTACTAGATTTTTCTTCAACTAGTTGGAGAAACACAAAAGCGGTGAATGATTTGTTCAACTGGCTTGAGAACTCCTTTCATGGTAGCTTTTTGCCCATTGTCACTTCTCAATCTCTCTTCCTATTTTCCCCTTCTCTCCTCCTCCTCTTTCTTTCATTTTGCTTTCTCTGATCACCAGTCCGGTTATTCTCTAGTCGTTCTGGTCTGTGGCTTAATGGCAGGTTTCAGTTAAACGTTCAGCTTAGGGTGGCTTAATGCGGCTCATTTCTAAGAACAGCTTAATAGTCTGAAATCGATCGGGAGACTCTCTGGCCGATCAGATTGTTTGGTTCAGTCTAAGTCTTAAAATACCCCCATAATAACCATCACATTTTAATCATACAATAGACCAATGGCCTCATAACTTAGTCACATGAAAGCTTTCTATTATAGATGGAAGGTCACACATTTGATCGATCACACAGTCATACTTGTAATCTCACTGCATTATAGTGTTTACCCCTCCATTTTTTTAAAAAAAAAATCATACGATAGCTCAAGATATTCTTCTATTTTCCACATTCTCACATTATTTATTTAATATTAATATATTTATATAATTTATATACTAGTATTAGAGTATTAGAATTTATAGTTTTTTATTTTAATTTAATAAATAATAAATTGAATATATTCATATTTATATATTAATAGAGGGGATAGGGGATTTAATGGAGGGGAGGGGAGGGATTTCAACATTACCCCATGTTTTAAAAACCAAACTGGACCAACCAATTTGAGCCAGAAACCGGCCACCTGGTGGTCCGATCGGTTCAATGTTGACCCTGGTTTGATCATGCTTTATGTGGTTCAACCGGTTTTTTTGGTTTTTGTTAATATTTTATTCAGAATTTCATATAAATAACTCTGAAATATTCACTTCCTCACTAGTCTAGCCCCAGGTTGACTCTAATTTGACCCACTGACCCTTGATCTAGTACCCCAACTAGTTCAGTAACCGATCCAGGTTCCAAAACCTTGATGTTACCTTGTTTGAATTGATCAGAAGGGAAGGGAGATGAGGAATTTTAATGTTATCTTGTTTGGTTTAAGAGGGGAAGGGAGGGAGGGAGGGAAAATATTTTTATTTGGACAAATTTACCCTTCTTTATCTTATTTTTCAAAGGTTGTAGAATGTTTGATAAAATATAATTATTAAAATCAAATAATTATTACCATACTTATAATATATATATATATAATAAAATTTATTTTTGATAAAAATAACTAAAAATATAATAATATATATAAATATTTAAAAAACAAAAAAGAGAGTAAAGTCCTCGTCCTCTTCCGTTCTGCTTTCACTGCGACTGAATTTGTAGCTAAAAGGAAGTATTCTAAAGTTACATTATATATAAATAATGAACGGCTTTGTGCTGGTGAAAATAAAAAGAAAAGCCTTGTGCCTTTGATTTCACTTTGTTTCTAAAGATCCAACTCCTCCAGCCACGATCATGACAAGCTGGTCCAATCTGTAGCATCTTTGGCAATGAAGCACAGGGTCCATAGTTGCAAGTAGATGGAAAGGGTGCTCGTCGAAAAAGAAGGAGGTAGAGACGGACGGTGCCATCAAGGCTAATGATGGCAGCGATGACGAGGTGCTGATCTTGGCTATCATTGATGCCATAGATGCTCATTGAAAGGAGGGATTAGGTCTAAAGGAAAGAGATGCGGGAAGGATAGTTTAGGAATAATAGAAATAAATATGGGTATAATAGTCTGTATATGAGAAAATATTACCCCTCCCCTCCAAATCCCCTCACTTTTGGAGGGGAGGGAAAATTTTAAAATGTTTTCCCTCCCCTCCTACAAATTTAGATGCCAATCAGGGGGGAGAGCAAAATCCCTCACCTTCCCTCCCCTCCCCTCCCCTCAAACCAAACAAGCCTTAAAAAAAATACAATTGTGTATTCCAAAGGATAAGGGAGGGCTTCAGATAGTACAATAGAGGCCTTTAATTCTACGTTATTGGCGAAGCATATATGGAGAGTCATTGTTGAGCAGTCTAGTCTGCTTAATCGCATAATGCTCAAGAAGTACCTTGATCCTCAGCATCAATATATTTTCAAACCAACTTATAATAGTTCCAGTATGTGGAAACAAATTCTTGAAGCTCAGTGGTCTTTGACCATCAAACCTGGCAAGTTGGAGATGGTAAGACAATTCAATTGAATAGTCAGCTTTGGTGGCCTATGCAGCAATTAGGTCTAACATACTCATCTATGAAAGTGTTAGACCTTATATTGCACCCTTATGGAAGGTGGAACTGGCAGATGCTTTCATCTCTTTATCGCAGGCTGGTGGTGAGACAGTTTGCAATGAATCTTGTTCCAATGATACAAGCTTAGGATACGATTAAATGGTCGATCAATCTGTATCGGGTGTATACGGTTGGAGATGGACACCAATTATTGCAAGAAGGAGGTAATCAAAATATAGGTATGATTAGTACCATATATAATCTTATATGGAAATCTTATCTCCCTCTTAGATTAAAGCTGCTTGTATGGAAGATTGTGAGAGGTTTTTTACCCACTTCTTGTCTATTAAAGCATAGAAATCTATCTCAAGTAGAGGTATGCTTTTTTGTGGTCTAGATAATGAATCATTAGACCATTTGTTCCTTTATTGTCCATTTGCTAGAGCTTGTTGGTTTGGTGGTGTTCTAGGAATTAGGATTGATTCTTCACAGCTTATATCAGTAGTGCAATTGATAACCTTGTGGATACAGGATCCTTTTGATGACGGTAATTTAATGTTGCCATTATCCTTTTATCTTATAGATTCTTTATGGCTTGCTTGCAATAGTATTTGTCATGCTGGGCGGAAGTTCTCTCCTAATCATGTAATACAAATGGCATAAGCTAGGGCAATTGCTTATATTGCTTCCTTTCAAGAGCAAATGGATTCAAGAATACCTTGGCAGCAAGAAGAATGTAATGATTTATATCCCTACTTGCTTGGTGGGATTCTTAGACCTCGATGGAACATGGTTGTTTTCAAGATCAAAACTACTTCTCCAAACAAGCGTTCCATTCATATCAGTGTCAACTTCAATAAGGAAAATTGCAATTCATGGATTGTATGTCTCCAATTAAAGTGGGCCCTCTTCAATTGTAGTTGTTGGCACTAAGGGAAGCAATCAACTACATTTTGAGTCAAACTCATATTGATCAGCCTCATACGTTCCTACTGTTTTGTTCTCTTGCCATGAAGTCATATTAGAGTTATAAATAAAACCAAGGTAGATATGTGACAACTACATTATTTATTGCAAGATGTGTGTACTTTATTATAGACCTTTGTATATCTTTTGTTTTGTTCATAATATAAATCACATCTTCATGGGAAAAAAATCCAATTAATAGTAATATGGATTTTGTATGTTAACTAACTTGGTATTAAATGTACTGAAAAACTAACTTGGTATTAATCACGAATAATATTCGTATTAGCATTTTCTTTAAATTATGGAAATTAAATGGAAATAGTTCTTATTAAAATGTATTTCTTCATTTTTTTTAAACTGGTCCCTTGATCTAACTTGTTTGAGTACAGTGCCTTTTTCAATTAAAATAAACTAAACACATGTTTCCGTACATTATTCTATAAAATTTAAAGTGCGTAATTTGCATTTACATTTTATGATTTATATTATTTTTTCACTTAAGCTGAAATAAATTATATGAGTGGTATATTATATAATTAATAAAAAAATATCTTACAAACGAACAATTTAAAATAAAATTTTAAATGTTTCTTCAATTATAAATCTCATTGATATTTGAGAATGTTTATTAGAATGTTCTATTTTTTTACCCGCATCATAATTTTTTATCGATTTCATCATTTTAGGTATATTAATTATTAAGTTCTTTTAAGAATGAAATTATGTGATATGATACAACTAATTATATAACTAAATATAACTAGATTTTGCACCCATGTAATTCTTTAATCACTGAAAAATGGACTAAGTAGATGTTAAAATAAAATCCCAGTAACTATAGGCTCAATTTACATGCATACAGAGGCAAGTGTAATGATTTTGAAAATAAAAGAAAGATAATGTATGCTTGACAATTTTTTTAAAGAGTTAAACTGCCAAAAAAAAACCGATGAGTTTTTACCAAAAACGCATCTAAGCAGTCCTATGCTTTTTGGAGGTGCCAAAGTAGCCATAAACTTTCAAAATCATAACAAAAATACCATCACCGTTAAAGGATGATAACATCCATTTATTACAATTTCAAACTAACAAAATACCCTGTTCGAGAAAAAAAAAACCCTCTCTCCCAACCAAAGATTTATCCTCTTCACTTCCAAATTTATAATCAACAATGATCAAACATAATCAAGTATAAAAAATGCACAAAGATGAAGCCCAATCACACATAATCATCTAGTTGTTGCCATATAACTATAATGGTGTCATATTTTAGGGCCTAAATAACGAACCAAATTAGGGAAGATATCCCAAATTAATTTATGCTTAATATAATTAGAACTTCAGTGATCATATTAAAAATCCAAGTTCAATTCATATAATTCCATTTCATTGTATTAACTAAGCAATCATACCATCATCTCTGTTTCCCAGCATAGTATTAAAGAAGAGCCAAACCACAAAAACAAGATTACACAAGGGAGTTTGACACGAGTTCATGTCTAGCCATCTCAGATCTTGCCATTGTTGCCATCATGTTCTACCATTGAAGCAATCACAACCTCCACCCCTCACTATTACCTTTGAATCCTAGTTGCAACCCTAAAACCTTCTCCTCTGAATCTAAGCTTCCACCATCGTTTGTCATTGCAAATCGATTTCCTCTTAGCCATAGATCAATGTGCCAGCGTCGCCGCTAGTGGAGGTTGTCACAATCACTACTAGTAGAGGGTGCCATCATTGCCATCTGCATCTGATAAGGAAACAAGGGAGGTGAAGGAAAGAAGGGAGAGACTAATAGATGGAAGAGACATGGGTAGCGAGGGAAATTACAAACCTTGACCTTTTAATTTTTTTAGTAGGGTATGCCCTATCACAAAAATAATGGACTTTAAGGTCTTTTAACATTAATGGTATTTTTGCTCTTATTTTGAAAGTTCATAGACATTTTTACACCTTCAAAAAGCATATAGAACCAGTGGTAAAAGCTCATGAGTATTTTTTAACATTAACTTTTTTATGGAAAAAAAGGAATATGATGATTTCTCTCAAAGATATCACTGCACAATGATGCATGGTCATTGGTAAATGACTCTTGTACCGGAGATATGTGTGATAGCGTGCGGGGGCCATGAGTGCTTGGTTGCTATTTTTTTGGGTTAAGGTTTATTTTTGTTTTGAAATTGTCATAAAATATCAATTTTGTCCTGAAAATATTTTTTATAGCAATTTCACCCCAAAAGCTTCCAAATCATAGCAATTAGTCCCGACTATTATCCAGGTTAAGTTTGACAGTTAGTTGATCAAATATTTTGAGCTGGCATATCCACTTATCATTCATGTCATTTTTGTTAAGGTGTAAATTTGCTCTAGAAGTTTTCACTTAGGAGAAATACATTCATATTTTAAGAGCGCTACCTTATTTGTACTCTAACTAATTAAAATATGACAACCCATCTTATATTAATCCTATATAGTAGATGAGTCATTTTGAGAAATTCAAATTTTATAATTTTAAAAAACATAAACCTCTTAATTTAGAAAAACAAAAAACACAATTCCCTCCCATCATCCCTAAAATCATGAAATTTGAATTTCTGCAGATGATTCCTATACCATGTAGGATTAATCAGAATACAGATAAGGTGTCACTTCTAGAGTATGTAAGTATTTCTCTTCACTTAGGAGTAAGGCCAGCCCGAAAACGTTTTTGGTTTAATATTGCCTTGGAAATTTCCAATCAATTGTAGCAATGTTCACCTGACCATTACAAAGGTTAAGTTTGATTATTAGTAAATCAAATATGCTAAGTTGGCAGTATGAACAACATTAAAGAATAAGCTGCATATAAAGGAAGAGCTCATGTTCGCTAAAGAAAATGAAGAAAAAGATTCAATATTCGGATTCAAGAACACTGAGCAAGATTACTGAGAATAAGTCCACTAGTAAGTCACCTTATCCTAGCAACATCAAGATAAATATGTATCTCTTCAATTCTCTGTTCATCATATAAGATGTTTTTATCTCTTTGATTTTCTCCAATCATTAAGATGGGGTGCATTATTTTTTTTAAAAAAATTACTTATAAATCTAACTTGAAAAAAATGAAGTAGATGACATATGGATTGACCAGATAAGCATATTTGACCAACTAATGGGTAAACTTAACTTGGACAATAGCCAAGGTGAAATTGCTACTATATGAAAACTTTTGAGGCAACTAGCTCTTGAGTGAAAACTTCCGGAGCAACTTTGCACCTAAATTCAAAACAAAAACGATGTGAATGACACATGGACCTGCCAACTCAACATATATGATTAAATAATGGTCAAAACTTAACCTGGATAAAGGTTGGGGGCGAAATTGCTACGATTTAGAAACTTTCGAGTTGGAATTGCTTCAAAAAATACTTCCAAAGAAAAATTGAGATTTTGTAACAATTTCCAGAGCAAAAATGGACATTAACCCTTTTTTATCTTGTGTGTTTTAAACACTTATTGTGCCTGAGATAAAGTCAAATTTGTAGACTACGTAATTGGGTCCACATGCCCTGCTCATTGAATCTATGAGTAAGGCATGCTCATCCACCCATCGTTGGTGGGTTCAGCTGGTGAAGGGGTGAGACATGTGACCATTTAGAGTGTGTTTGATCCCTGAGAAGTGCCACTTAGTTGTGGTTCTAGTCACGGCGCGCTGGGGAGGCATCTTAGCTCATAGGTGCCTAGGTAAACGCCTGAGGGTAATTACAGCTTGCCTTGCTAAACATTGGTATAACCTAGGAGGAAGGGTGTCAACACCCGTTTCCATTTTAATATGCGCAGGGCAATAATGAATAAGTTCCGTAGGCAAACAAAAAAGTACAGTTATATGCAATGAAAATTCATATCAGGAATCTCAGTAGAAACATACGATCGACATATAAAATGCGAAAATTAAATATGTAATGCACCATATCAAGTAAAATGAAAATTCATATCATCCGTGAGTGTAGACAAAATTCAGGGCCAACTAACCCGTTGAAACCCCTACATGTACCTCAGCTAAGTCCCTGACTACAACTAGGCAAGATTAGTGTACCTCAACTAGGTCCTAGACCACAGCTAGGTAATGTGCCTCCAGCACGTGTTCAAATCGCAAAATACAGTAACACGCATCGTACAAATAGTCACATAGTATATGAGAGATAGTAGTCCCTACCTTAACCTCTTTCCTGTCTCAAAGGATTTGCCTCGTAAAATGTGTCGACCATAGGCGTCCAACTCGATCCTAAAACATCAAATGCACAAGAAATTGTTTATAACCTATCCATGTATCATTTTAGACACTTCTATAGTGTTTATTGTGGTTATATTAGGCTATGATGAAAATTTACCAAAATGCCCCCGGGACCCTGGCCAGGACCCTCCGTACCCGGCCTGGCTACACTTTTCCTGAAATTTTGACTAGGGCTATTCTGAAATATTTCCACCCAAGGAATCAATTTGTGGATTTGAAATTACCAAATTCAATGTCAAATTACAAAATTGCCCTTGGCGGTCCCGCTTTAAAAGTTTCAGGGGCGTTTTCGTAATTATACTTTCCCGGCCGTTTCCGAAAAGGTGCCCAACTGTAACCCCACCTAATTTTCCCTCCTGAACCCAATGGAACCATCAAATCATTGAAAATCTAACTCTAAGGTCCTCAAACAGCCCTGGCCAAAATTACAGTATCCTCCGGGAAAAAATCGAGGTTTTGAGTTTCGGCTCCATAAACGCGTTCCTTTATACTCCTAACCACTTTATTAACCATCTAATTGAGTTATAACAACCATTTAAACTAAAATTAAGCAGCATAACCCTTAGGCACACCCATTTCCAAAATTTAAATTAATGGCAATCCGGCGAAATTTCACCAATTAAATTGCCCACAGTAACCAGAATAGACAATATATGAAGGTTTGAAAGTTATCTTTCGCTTCCCTTTAGCTTTTCTCAACAAGGATGAAACCCTAGCTTTCACACACCCAAAGATGAGCTTCCCAAACCTTAAACACATAGAAGAGTAGCTTAGGAACGGAGATATACGTGCTAGGAACCGATTTACCGAAGAAATCACTTATCTTGGCAAGTTTTTCTTCTCTTTCTCTCTCTAGAATTTCACACACACACACTCTCTCTCTCTAGTTCAGATCTGTAAGGGCATGAAATGAGCTAGAGGAAGATGATGGAAATATGTTTTTATTATATTATATGATTTTTTTTAATGATTTATGGAATTTCCAAAAATTCCAAAATCAATTTTATGCACATAAACCCTATGTACATCTAACCAAGCTCATTAGGCCCAACCAATATTTTCTTTCCCTTGCAACAACATGTAGGAGGCACCTAGGGGTCTCTCCCTATGGTCTCAATTGGCTCCACAACTTGTTCAAGTTACTTATACACGTAAAGTTTTAATTTTGGTCAAAATTGCACTTTTTGCTCAATTTTTCCATAAATTCACATTAAATTGACCAAAATATTATAAATATATTTTTCCCTTTTATTTTCCTTAATTAATTGAAATTAAGTTCAATTAATCGGAAAATAATTCATTTTGTGATAAATTGGCAAAATTACAATTTTGCCATTACCTTTTTATTCCAATTTCTTTTCTTAGTTTTTATTTAGTCATTTTCCATCTATTTTTGGACCAAATAATTTCTCTAATATTCCTTCATTTTTTGACCTTAATATTGGGCCTTTTAAATTTCCCCAATTAATTCCATAATTATTTTGCCCATTTTCTCATGAAAATGAACATTTATAAAATTCATAAATTCCAAATTCATGAATATTCACCATTTTATTGAATTTCTCAAATAATTATAATATATTTGGTGAATATAAAATTTGGGGTGTTACAAAGGGAGATTTTGCCCTGCTCTTGAATCATAGGTGAGCCCAACCCCTTTCCAAAAAATTTTCTATATATAAAAAAAAAAAGCACGCTCATCCTCCAAAACCATAGCGTTTGGGGGATGAGGGATCTCTTTTTTATTAAATTTTATTTTTTTCTTATTTATTTGGATTAAATTGTGTCTCGCACTTTAAAATATTTTTACAGTAGCACCCAATATCTTAAATTAATTATTTTTTAGTATATCCAACATCCTAAAATATTTTTTAATATCATTCAATATCCTAAATAAATTAATTTTTTACTCCACTCAACACTTGAAGTACGCACTTTTTTAGTAGCCTCAATATCCTAAATTAATTAATTTTTGGTATATCTAGCATCTTGAAAGATTTTTTAGTAGCGCTCAATATCCTAAAATATTTTTCATTAGCATTCAATATCCTAAATTAATTAATTTTTAGTGCACCTAATACTTCGAAGTACTTTTTATTAATAGTATTCGATATCCTAAATTAGAATATTGGGTGTGATATGTGCTACTTCAAAAATACTTTAGAGAACTAAATTAATTTAGGATATTAAATACAACTGAAAAAGTACTTTAGAGTACTAAATACAACTTTAAAAAATAAAAAATTAATGAAAATTAAAATTTAAAAAAAAAATCATGGATATCTCATCCCCAAATGCTATCATTTGGGTTGTTTACTTGTGGGAATAAGCTCTTCCACCCTCATTTTTTCAATCCCAATCTCACCATATCATACGGCACTATAAAATTCTTTTGACTCATGACCACACCAAAGAGGTTCTTTTTTCCCTCTCCATATAGTGTAAGCTTTTCTCTCTGATAGTGAGAGTAGGGTTATGATCACCCTTCTCATCATAGTGCGGGATTGTTTTTTTCCCCTAATTGTATTTCTTTCAAGGCCTAATGCACAAAAAGATTTTCACCTTTCTCAACAAATACATTTTCCAATATTCAAACTTTTATGCAAGCTTGTTTTAGTAGGAGCTCAATGCCCGTGTTCCTTGAGTATGGGTTTCGTCTTTTCGTCAAGGGGTTTGCTATTGGCGGCAGTCTACTTAACGCTGCAATAGTTTGGGACTAGATTAATTTGACAATGAATTAATTTGTTGCTTTGTGAATTTTAGGTACAGTTTCATAGAGTATTGGCTGTTGAGAATCCACACTCTAATGATAATATTACATGAGCTTTTATCCAAGCAAGAGTAGAGGTTGATAAGTGGCTCGTTTTAGCTTTTTAGCAGGCATTTGGATTAGTTTGTTTTAAGAGTTTTTGCTCTATAAAAGGTAAATATATTAGATAAATTTTATTTCATAAAGCACAAAAATATTTGTGTGAAGTGTACGTTCTCATGGGTCGATGCTAAGTAGAAAAGGTTGCGTTTGCAAGCGACATGTGTTCCCTGTGGTAGGAGATTGGGTCCACCGAATGTAGTGTGGGGTCAATACATGAGTCTTTTTTGCTCAAAGGTCAATAGATGAGTTTGAGCAGCTAGGAGGCCAACGTATCATATATTCTACTTGTACAAATTTATTTTTAGAAATTTTTATGATTATAATTTAAATTTATAATTATAAAATAAATAAATAATTAAAATATAAAAAAATAATATACATAATAAAATAATAAATATATTTTTAATTAATTTTTAATTTGATCAAGGGTATAAGCCCACTCGAGGCTTAGAGAGGCTAAAGATTATTAAAAGAAAATTTCAAGTTATTATAATCACTTATATTATAATGTATTATACTAATTTATGAGAATATTATTATGAGAAGAAAATCATTGTGAATAATAAGTTAATAACTCTCTTGGATTTGTAAAATAGTTGGAATTTTTGTAGAGAGAATGAGTATGAAAATATGAAGATTAGAGAGAAATCAAGTTTTGAAAATGATGATGTTATTCAGGGTTTTAAGGCTGTAACCATGTATCACTCGAGTAGTTACTCGAGTAATTCTCCTTAACCATCACTCGAGTGCTCACTCAAGTGATGCAACTCAAAGATTTTAATTAAGAATGCAATACCGTACTCGAGTAATCTTGTAATCACTCGAGTCATAATGCTCTGTAGTCCATTGATGCATCGTTGGATACCCATTGTCTGATAATATGATCAGTATTGAGAGATTCTGAAGTGTAGTATTCTGTGAGCATTTAGTATACCAAGATGAGCTCGGAATAAGGCCTGGAAGTTTTGGTTGATCAAATCCCAGAGTTGTCTAATCTTGCCATTCACATAAGTGATGAACTTAGCATTGTTTGTAGCAAGCTCTGTGTGATTGTTGAAGCTCCTTTCTCAAATAGCCTTGGACAGATGGACCAAAGAATGAAGGATAGGGAAATTAGCTCTAGCAAAGTGTTGTATCTCATCTATCTTTGAAGTCTCAACTCTCATCCTCTGCACCTCTTGTGTTAACTTGGAGTGAGGTTCAGTAATTTAAACCAAGTGGTTGCGAATCACTTAGAGTGATTGTAAATTACTGATTACTTAGAGTGATCCTCATATTACTTGGAGTGATCCTCAGAATTACTTGGAGTAATTGCAAATTACTTGAAGTAATTGCAAATTACTTGAAGTGATCCTCATAATTACTTGGAGTAATTTTAGATTACTTGAAGTAATTGCAGATTGCTTGAAGTAATTATAGATTACTTGAAGGTCCAATGTTTAGTAAACAACATTTGGAAGTTTTGATTCACCACAGTACATAACTTCCTAACTCTTTCATCCACAACCTTAATGAGCTTCTAATTGGTAACATCAAGTGAAGCTCAGTCTGTTTGAATCGTCGATCCAATAAAAGAAACCCCAGCTGATTTAGCTCCAGCAAGGATTATTCTTCGTTATCTCTGATTGCTTTAGATTCTTCTCTCTATCTCTAGCTAGAACCGCCCACTAGTGACAAGTGTATATTCACCCTTTAGATGTGCAGCTTCTCAGCCATAGGAGTCCTCATAAGGGGCTCATTTGGCTCTAGGTACCATATCTTGTTAGCCTTGATAAGTAGAGATACCAAATGAGGGTATGTCATTAGAGTAGGCCCTGTAGAAGTATATATGTACCTCTTGTTCCCTGACAAACATGATCTTTCCAGTATTCCTTTCCTCCATGTTGATAATATAGGCCATTATATGATAATTCTTCCTGATGAAATGAGTGAAGTTATTGGCCTTGTTCATCATAGCTCTAGTTTAGATGTATAGCATATAATCCAATGAAGATTTCTTATAGAGCTAAGATTGAAGTTTAGAATCCTCATTAGTTCTCATGGTTTGATGATTCTATACTTCTCAGGCTATTTGAACTCCTATAAAGGTCTAGTGGGAGGGTTGTTGAATCCCAACTACTTATTGATTTTTGACGTTGAGGAGATGACCTTTTAATCTCTTATTGTTGTCTCTAATGTGTCATGCCCTTACTTTATTTTAACCTTTTTCAGAGTATTCGCGGAAAACGATATGCGGTTTGGTGGGCAACACAGGAATAACATAACTATACTGATAATATATGCAAGATTACATAAATTCCCCATAGGGGTTTGTACATGATACTTACGATTAAGGTAGCCACACAAGGCTACTAGAGTGTCTAAACTCGTCCCAGTGAAACAGAGACTTCTTCCCGTCTTCGTTTCACTACTGTAATCCCCTCGTACGGTACTCTGCATTGTTGTTTGCATATCTTCTGTTGTCTCTTGTCAAATTGTTGATAGGGGAGGGTGAGATTCGAGAGAATCTCAGTAGGAAACAGATACCATAATGCATGCATGATTGATGCTATGTGTATGACATTTTAGCTTTATCTAGATGTATACCCCATAATGACATTTCTGCATGCTCAATATTTCATACAACAAGATTATGACCACAGCGAAAACAGAAACAGAGCTTCATTTATTCAAATATGCTCTACACAATCAAGTAAAGCAATCACATACATCATTACCCAAGCAAAGATATCAAATACATGCAAGTAAGGTAAGTCCCATACCTCCAATCTTTCTCCTCGATTTGTGTGCCAACAGCTCGAGGCTCCATATTCAATCCTACAATGTCAAATGTACTATTTAGACACTTCCATAGTGTTTCTAGGGTTTATATGAGTCTATCTTGAAAAATTACCAAAATACCCCTGGGACCCAGCCCGTCTGTACTTTTCTCAAAATTCTAACCTGGGCTATCCTGACATATTTTCACTCAAGGAATCCATTTCCAGACTCAGAGTTACCAAATTCACTGCCAAAAGACAAAATTGAACTTGGCAGCCCTTATTTCAGTGTTTTAGGGGCATTTTCGAATTATGCTTTCTCAGCCTTTTCCGAAAAAGTGACCAACTATAACCCCACCTAATTTTCCCTCCTGAACTCAATGGAACCATCAAATCTTTGAAAATCCAACTCTAAGGCCCATTTACAGCCCTAACCAAAATATATGGGTTTCCGAGGAAAATCAGGGTTTTTCGATTTCTGCTCTGTAAACGCGTTCCTTTCTACTTCTAACCACTTGATTGACTATTCTATTAGGTTACAACTACCATTTAGTACCAATTTTGGCAGCATAACAGCCCCACAAACCCATTTTCCATTTTTAGAACCAAAGACAATCCGGTGAAATTTCACCGATTAAATTGTCTACAGCAGCTAGAATAGTCAATATACAAAGGTTTGGAAGTTACCTCAAGCTCCTACTAGCTTTTTCTCTTCTTGGCTGAAACCTAACCTTCCCAAGGGCTGAATTGAGCTTCCAAAACCTTAAAATATATGAAAGAGTAGCTTAGGAGCGGAGTTATACGCTTTAGGTAAGGATTTACCGAAGAAATCAACTTACTGTACAAGATCTCTTCACTTTCTCTCTCTAGAAAAATCTGCTCTTTCTTTCTCTATTTCAGGTATATTTCACGCTGGAATGAGCTTGGAGAAAGAAGATGATATATTTTATAATATATCTAATGTTATTTTATTTATTTCCTTTATTTTCGGGTTTCAAAAATTCTGGCAGATTTTCTGCCCTAACTTTGAAAAATCATAACTAATTCTAGAAAAATCATATTGAAGTGATTTCAAAGCCTATAAAACCCTTATTGAGTCTAGTTTCAAAAAAAAATATAGACTTTTGCTAGATGGAATCACAAAACTCCCAGAATTTCAATCTTTGCATGTTGTTCCAGAAAATTTCCAATTTTTCTGGGCTAACTTCAAAAATTCATATATTTTTGTATATAACTCTATTTGAGTCATATAACCTATCAAATTAAAGCTTAGGATGTATAATTTCATCCTATAAAATTTCATAATTTTTTATCATCATTTCATCATTCAAAATCACATGACAAGCTCACTACCTCATAGGCGATTTCACCGAAAACATAATTATATTCTCCAAAGTTTACCATTTTACTTTCTTAATACCCCAAAGATATAAGAATCATTAGGGGATAAATTTGGACTCCTGCTAAATTGGAGCTTAACAGTCCACTTAATTTAGGCTTATTCCCAAGCCTCCAATCCCAAAATTCAGGATATTACATAATGTCTCTTCAGTTATTGTGCCTTCCTCAAAGTATAACTCATCATGCTCTATGTTGCATTAGATAAGTCTAGCTCCTTTTGGCAGTAGGGAAGATGACTAGATGGTGAAGGCTTGTTGGAAGTATGAGTCTAACTCATGAGTATCCTTGGTCTCTAGGCTTGAGCTTCTTTGAATTGAATTCCTCTAGGCCCACAAGAGGTCTTCTTCCTTTTCCTCTTCCTCTGACTGTACCACTAGATAGTTACTTATTAATGATGGGGTGTCACTCGAGTCATCAATTGAGTAATACCACAGATTTAGCTTCTGCTCATACTGCAACACTGCTAGTTGGACCTAAGTTTTTAGCTTTTATTCCTTGTACCTGGAAAGCATATCATCTTTGTTGACTCCTGCAAAATAGATCTCTAGACACATTGGTACCCAACTTCTCTTGGGTCCACACAATATTAGACATAACAATTCTTTTACTCTTATATAATTAAACCATATAATATTTAAGCAAAGAGTACAATAAATCATCAAAGATCAAAATATAATTTTACCCAATTAAATAAATTTAAGCAATTGAATCATAAAGGGTAACAAACAAATAATACCAAGAATGATGATTTTCAATTAATTTGTTAATACACTTTGTATCAAAAATATGTCATTGATAAAATTTTCATGCAAGGTATATAAATGAGATAAAAAAATAGTAGAAATATCCATAAAAGTTTTCATCAACTTTTTGTGAAATGATAAATCATGAATGAAATCAAGTTTTCCAAGAATGAAATATGCAAATTGTTTCAAATCTCATATGTAATTTCAAATCATAGCAATGCATTGAAATTGAGATTTGAATACATGCAAAACTCATTTTTAAAACATGTTTACAATCGATGCTCATGTTAAAAATAGTGGAAGTCAATAGTTATAAAATATATATAAAAAAGCTTCACTAAGATAATATGTTAATCATCAGAGTTAACATGTTGGACAATTTTTTAAAGAGCAAGAATCATATAGATAACCAAAAGTATTAGCTTGATAGACATATATGAGCATCATGACTTTGCTATTGATCAATAGACTATCTTGACAATTAGAGTTGTGTCTTGAAAGATATGAATATTCAACTCAAGGATTCAAATACATGACATTGGTTATTCAAAGATAGATTATAGCAATGGTCAATGTATTCGATCAACAAGAACATGTATATGGATTTATTAAATACGAAGCACAGGCTCGTTAGTCCAAATGACTAGCTTGCTATAATTTTATCCTAGTAAGTTATCCACTATAATGGTTAATGCATTGAGATTCAATGCATTAATAAACGTTCATAATGATTGGAATAACTCTGCCAATAAGGATTTATGCATTAGGCATAAGGCTTTCACAAATTGAAATTTTTTCTAGGAAATAGACTTGAGACTTATAGATGATAGTTAACTTGTTAGATATAATGTCTAACTAGTTAGAGAGTAAAGACTAAGGAGTTTAAGTACAAGATAACCAATGATCAAGATGTTAATAATGGGAAAAACTCTGACGGATGAATGTGAAATATTTTTTATGTTTAGTACATAAAAATATTAACTTCCAATTTTGAAACCAATTTGAATGCAAAAAAAATATGAATAATTTTTAAATAATGTATATGCATTTTTATAAACAAGATGGATTGGAATCTAAGTACATGTTTGGAATGTGCATTTCAAGACTTAAATATATAGAAAGATTGTGCATAATTTCACTGTTAGTCCATTTAGCAGTCTAAAAACATTTTGAAAAACCATAAATAATTGATTGCTAATAGTGTGCAACAATGAGCAAATTATTCATTACCTAAATAAATAATTTATATAAGCACAGTATCAGGTAAGGATAAAGAAGACAATACCATACTCAAGTAATTTTGTAATTACTTGAGAAATTATCCTTTAAAGTTCATTTGTGCACAATTACTTGACTTTTACCTTCCAATCTTCTAGTTGATCTTATCACTTAAACATTCACTCCCAGTTGTTATGCAGTGATGATGATCACTTGATTGGTTACTTGAGTAATGCTTCACTGTGCATCTTTTCTTCCTTCATTGCTAGCTAGGCACTTGTAGTGTTGCCTCAAGTAATGCCTCCTTTTGTTTACATATTTAAAATGTAGCTTTAAAGTTCAACTTCACCAAGATTTGAGTTAAATTCTATGTAGTCATAATCTTGAGATGAAGATCTTCCTTAAGGTGGAACGTACTCCTTTTATCCATTGTTTCTCTTTAAAATCACATTGTATAGTTCTAGCAATGGGTACTCCGAGAGTTATTCTTTTCAATATAGATGATATGAACCTCTTTCTTAGTGCATGAGAGACTCTTGGCTTCTTCTTCATCATCTCCGCACCCTTTTGTTAATTCTTCTTATATTCAATCTGCATATATAAAGTACTAGATGGACATTTTGGTATCCACATATACTTGGGTTCTTGATTGTTTGCATTAGACCTTACTTGCCTTTTAGGAACCCAAACATATTTATTTCTCACATTAGAATTTCTCCTAATATAGCATGTGTGAGAAAAATGACTTGGTTTACCACAATAATTGCAAATAATAGAATGATATGCATTATGAGATTTTATGCAAGTATTGAGTCGATCATGAGAGTAGAAACTTAAATGGATTTTATTTGAATATTCTTTCTTCCCAACAAACTTTCCAGCATATTTAAAAACATTTTTGCTTTTCTCAATAGAATCAACAATTGGTTGAAAAATAATTTTGTGCAAACTTTGAAAATTTGCTTTCAAAATAACTCCAGAAGAATTGGAATTATTTACCATATGTAGATCTTGAACTCCGAAGGATGATCCATCAAATCCGTCTGTAATGAGCTCTTCTTGGGAATCATCTTCCTCTTGTTCTTCTATGTTGACCAAATCATGGAAGTGTTCTATGATTTTTCCTTCTTCATTGTCAACTTCCACTTGTTCATGAACCGTATATATGTAGCTTGTAGTTTCACATGAATTGTCAACACTTTCAACTTCAACACATTTGTTAGAAGTATACAAAGAATCAAGTGTATCTCAAATATCTCTAGCAGTAGAGCAAAATCTAATTTTCTCAAAATCATTTTCGGTTAATGCACTATACGAAATTTTTATTGCTCTAATGTTCAGCAAAAATATTTTATTTTCTCTTTCTGTCCAATCCTTTCTCAGTTTGAAATCAAAAGCATTTGTAAAAACATTCCACTTATCAAAATCAAATGCTTTTATAAAACTAGCCATTCTAGCTTTTCAAAACAAAAAATCAATATCTTTTAAAAGAGGTGGAATTGTATGGTCAAAACCTTCGGAAAACATATAACACCCAAAATCAACCATTATAAACTCTTGAGACGGTTAAGTCCTTTAACCAAGAGTCCAGCTCGGATATCAAATGTTAGAACCGGCTAACACCCAAGAGGGGGTGAATTGGGTGTAAGGTAAAAACCTTAATAATATTGAAAATCTTTTCGCATCTTAGTGGAAGTAGTAAATATGAAAGTAATGAATCATAAATCACAGTTAGATATTTAAATGATATATGCTGGAAATATAAGAGTTTAGAGAAGATAATATGCAAACTATGATTTATCTTGGTTCGGTCCAATCCACGATGACCTACATTCAGTCCCCAGGCTCCTCCTGAGATTTTCAATCCACTATCTTCCTCAAGTTGAACTGGGTACTTGAGAACTGCTACAATCCCACAAGTTTAGTCGGGCACTTGTGAAGCCTTCTAAAAATATCTCACTGGATTACTCCCCCTTACACACTATAAGGTTACAACCAAGTTACTCTTCCTTACACACTGTAAGGGTACAACCTTGATGATGAAGGATTACAATCAATATTCTCTCTCAGAAGTGAATAAAATAAATAATGAAGTACAATACAAATAATTTCTCTCTCAAAGGTACATGATATAGAAACTAGAGAAACAGAGAGTATGTGCATGAGCATTGATGTCAGGATGTTGGCATTTAGACAATGTATGCACTGGTTCTCTCTTCTGTTTTGGATTATCTTCTATTTATAGTTGATGAGGATTGATGACTGTTTGAGCATTTCAACTTGTCTGTTAAAATCACATTGCTTCGTTTGACCATTCTTCATATTTGAAAAACTAGCCATTACGCTCGATAGACGTTCCGCTTCTGTAAAGTCAACTTTTGTCTCTTCAGATCATCTCTTCATTATATTCCTGGAGAAACACATTAAACACTAATACAATGAAGTGTACGAGTGATTGGAAGCAAGAAGAGTGAGTTTCATAATTAATCCCGTGATTTTCAAAAGCTTCAGTACGTTGTTTTGTTCCCCTGGGAAGCATTATTCAAGTGATCACTTGAGTAAGCCTGGGTTATCCCTCGAGTAATCACCTTCAAAATCTGGCCGAAAGCATTTCTAACTTCATTACTCAAGTGATCTCTAGAGTAATGTTTCAAATAACTTTACAGATTACTTGAGTGATCCCTTCGAGTAATATTTTCATTTTAACTCTAAACATAGCAAATCATATATCATCATAAAGCTCTCATCGTCTACATTCTAATGCAACAAGAATCAGCTCCAAACTCATTGTATACAGAAAGTTATGATCCAAAGAGTATCTACTGTTCTTAGACAATCTCTGAAATCACGAGCAGCAAATCTCAGAAGGTATAATTCTTAGTATATAGCTTCAAATATGACAAACTACCTATCCATGGAAATCTCTTTAAGTCTACTTTTATATGGCACTAGTTTCGTCACAATCCGATGTGTAGTTTGGGAGTTATGTCCAAAATACCGAAGCTGTCTTGTACTATGATGGTGATTTCAATGTCAACTTTCGAAGATGATATCTCTCTCATCTGAACTCATTTGAATGTGATATTTGGTCAAAATGACACATTGGGAGTCTAGTTTCATATGTCATTAGTTTCAACTCAATCCAAAGTATGATTTGAGAGATATGACCAAAATACTGAAACTCTGTCATACTGCGTGTAAATAGAGCACTTCAGAATGCTATTCACTCTAGTAGTCACTAGAGTAATTTTGTGTCATTACTTGAATGACCACTTGAGTGATTGCCTCCAAAATGAGGCAGTGGCATATCACTCGAGTGTTCACTTGAGTAATCACCTCTAGAGGTAACACAGCTTCTGTAGAAGTCATTTTAGCTTCATATTGACCCATTCCAACTTTCATTTGACCATAGAAATCTCCGATATCACTTCTAATAGCTTGGATCTTGATATTCCCATTAGTTCTTGCAAGTTATTCTTTCTTCATTCTCTTTCTTCACTGTCTTCAATCTGTTTCTTTCTTTGCTTAGCTAATGTACAAGATATCTTCTTGTTTTTCCTCTTGATGATCATTCTTCATAACCTAACTAGATATCTTCTTGAATATCTTCAATCTTCTTCTTTCTTTCTTCTTTCTTCAATCTCTTTCTTTTTGTTTTTCTTCTTGATGATCATTCTCCATTTATGAGGCATTATAAGCAAAATAACATCAACCCACCGTGGTTTATTACTAACCTATAAGATATACAACATTAAATATAGTAGTTAGTCAATATAGAAGATAAATATATTATACAAACTTTTTGCTCTTAATATTTGACATCATCAAAACTATTCATATCTAATAAAATTCACCAACCTTTTATAGAATTTTTCTATTTCAATTGTCTTTATATGTGATTTTTTCAATAAAATAATATAAATTAAATAAATACCATATAAGATTAAAATTAAATAAGATATTGTGTTGTAAATCTAACTTGCTTCGTCAGCATTTTTAGACCTAAAGGCAGCTCTCCTCATTCAATTCATCGCCACCGGACGCGGTGCCAGAGGCTGCTGGTTGGTGTTTCTTGGATTGGACCTATTGAACCACGTGGATCTTGTATTTGATTCTTGAGTTGATGGGACTTGCTAATAAAGATTCATTATCGACACTGATATATTTCGAGAAGAAACCATTGCCTGAAATTATTTCTTTGGTTATGGGAAAAAGAATTTATTTCTTAGGTTTTTTTTTTAAAAATATTTTTTGTCCAGCTTTATGATTTCAGCGCTAAATTTATTTATCTATTATTTTTCTGTTATATATAAAAGTAGAGTTTAGTTTAGGAGTGATTTCTATAATTCTCTACTAAGACGGAGGCATTTGATGATGATAATAATGGAGATGGTGACTAGGAAGCCACATGGGCACTGTTTTTTTTTTTTTTATACGTGTAGGATGACTCAGTTATAAGTTGGACTGATAAGGATCATTTTCTAAAATAAAACGATGGAAAGATAAGGACTGGATTTTAAATTAAAAGTTCAGCTGAAATAATCAAAATCAAAATCAAAATCAAAATCTGGCTTCAATCCTATCTATCTTCAATTTTCTTTTTTAAGTATAAAGGGGTATTTTGATCTTTTAATAATATTCAAAAATTCTGAATTAGGCCTTATGGTTTGATTAATAATTTGTTAAATTTGTAGCCTCAATTTGAACTTTGACATTTCACTAAATTTAATTGAGATATTCCTTCTTATTATCTATATAATAATTTTAAGTAATATTTTGCTTAAAAATTTATCAAATCATTCTTAACAATAAAATTTTTAATGGAGCAATTTTCCCCTAATTTTTTATATATATATCATAATAAAAAAATTACACAAAAGTGGAGTGATGCGTTTTGTTTAATAAAAAAAAATACTAATTTTAGTACTTAGTATAAGAGGTAGGTAGTTGGAGAATTGAATTGGATCATAACTGGTACGAGGGATTTTAGGGGTACTAAACTTAAGTGAAGTTATTTAGGTCCATTAGTTCTAAGTAATAATTTTTTGACACCTGCATTAGTTTAACACATACCGTTGGTGATTTTTTATTTTTTCCCATACATCCACCGGTATCGCTAGTGATTCTTCTCCACCTGCTTCTTCCTTCAGATGCTAGCACCACCGCCACTTTCCCTGGAGATGATTTTGCCATTGTTGACAAAAACAAAGCTTTTATTATCTCACCCGCTCTATTACTTAACCTTCATCTTCTTTTTCACCATCTAGATCACCTGCTTCCTCCTTTAGAAGAAGAAATTCCAGTTTTTTCCACCGTTCCAATCCATCGACTCTTCATATCTTCATCACTCTCTCTTCTTTCAATCCCTATAATCCTCCTCCCTGCAATACCCTTATTCACACCCCTCCTCGTCAATTTCAATGTTAGAAAACCCACCATTCTCAAAATTCCCAGCAATCCCACTTCGAAATCCAAAATACTCATATGATTACCTTGAATGCGGAACCCAAAATCATATGAAGCAACAAAGATAGAGTATTCCTTACCTTCAACTGCTCTGCAACAAATGGGTACTCTGCATCGGAGAGGAACCAAAGCCATGAGAGATCTCGTGGTGTCTCACATGGATGAAGATAACATCGACAATGAACACTTGTTTTTAGAGTTTGGCACCAGATGTTACTTCCATCTGAATCTACATTCCATGCTCATCCCCCCGATTTTGGGTTTTTTTTTTGAAAAAATATTATATATACTAAAATTTAATTAACTTAAAATATTAGATGTTAAAAAAATATTTCAAATATTGGGCGCTATTGAAAAAGTATTTCAAATTACTAGTGTTGCAAGAAAAATAATTTTGAATGCAGAATTAGAAATTAATTAATTTAAGATACCAGATTACAAAAATATTTTAAAGTGCAGCATAAAATTTAATTTAAATAAATAAGAATATATAAAAAATAAAAAAAATTGGCGTCACCACAAAATTGAGGGATGAGCATGCCGTGCTCATCTTTTTGGATGAGCATGGTATGAGGACCCCTTGCATCTTCATTTTTACCTCTTCATCTTTGAGATTCAACTTCATTATTATTTTTTTTACCAGCAAATGAATACTTTCATTCAAGCCACGGAGGCTAATAAAAGTCTTAGCAACAAGCCAAAGTAGAAAGTGCAGAGCACTACAAAAGACAAAACAAAAAGGACATAACAGCATAGATTAATTAGCCAATTCCTTCTCTGTTAGCTGCTACTAGACTTCGCTGGTCAACACAACAGAAATCTTCAACATCAACTTCACGAGCGATTATGGTAGCTAGAGGAGATGGTGATTCTAAAATCCAACCGTTAGGTTCCATCTCCCTTGAAGCTAATGCGGCCAAGCAATCCGCTGCAGCATTCCCCGTCCGGGAAATGAAAGAGAAAGAGATCAAACTTAGTTCAGCTAAAATGTCAAAGATATCTGTCAGTATTCCATGAGCTTGCCATGGGCAATATTCCAATTTTTTTGAAGATAAGGCAGAGTGCAGCTCCTTGCAATCAGTTTCAATGATAATAGGAATATTACTCCATTCTCTAGCAATCTTTATAGCGCGTTCTGCAGCCAATAGTTCAGCAAAGAAGGGTGAAATTGCATTTACCTTTTTAGCCCAACCCCGTTGGAGGCGTCCTTCTGAGTCCTTACAAACAATTCCACTTCTGTAGTAGGCACTATCACAATTTATTTTAATAGAGGGAGACTGTGGTTTTCTCCACTGACTAGTTGCTTTGATTGCTATAGGGGGCTTTGGGTCATCAAGCACTATGTTGGTATCATAATATTCCTATACACAGTGGCTTGCTAGTTCAATGGCTATAATAGGATCTGGGCTCTCATCTTCAAAAATTTTCTTACATAAGAGTTTCCAAATAAACCAGCAGAGTGTTGCCACGTATGATTTACAAAATTCCATATCATCTCCATCCCTTAACAACAAGTCTTCCATCCAAAACTCCACATTATGCACATTGTAAGGGTCTACTTTTATTCCCACAGGGCATCCAAACCAGGTCATACGAGCCCAAGGATAGAGTAAAATGAGATGTTCCACTGTTTCAGTTTCCGAGCCACAAATTGGGCAAACTGGGTTTGGCCACAACGTCTGCAAAAAAGAGCCTCCTTTGTTGCCACAGCTTTGTTCAATATTCTCCAAATGAAGGATCTTACTTTAGGCATCACCTTCAGTTTCCACACCACAGCCCAGATTCTGGTTTCAACCTTCCTTGAGGTAGAGGCTCTAGTTGCAACTTTAGCATTCACCCCTGCACTAATCATGCTGCGATAACCACACCGAACTGAGTATTTTCCATTTTTTGCAGTTGCCCAAATCAGTTTGTCTTGTCTTACAATATTTGAGAGAGAATGTCCCTTATCTGTTTGAGGAATCTAGGCTCCACACTATTAGATATGATTAGTTTTGATGATGTCAAATATAAATGTCAAATAATAAGAGCAAATAGTTTATATAATACTTTGACTAATTATTATGTTTAATATTGCATACCTTGTAGATTAGTCAAGCAAAGATTGAAAATAATCAAGAAAATAAAGAAGTTGTCTTGTTGGGTTATGGAGAATGATCATCAAGAAGGAAATCAAGAAGAAAGATTTTGAAGAAAGAAGAAATTATAAGATCTAGTGAGAATATCAAGGTTCAAGCTGTTAGAAGTGATATTGGAGGTTTCTATGATGATACCGGAGGCTTCTATGATCAAAATGATGGTTGGAATAGGTTATACGAAGCTAAGATGACTTATATATGAGTTATGGCACTTCTAGAGGAGTTTACTCGAGTGTGAGTTCAACACTCGAGTGCCAGAGGTGTTGCACTCAAGCACGGGATGAACACACTCGAGTGTCGAGGGGGCTACTCTGTTCTATTCTGTTTTACGTTCAGCCTGACAGAGTTCCGGTATTTTGGTCATATCTTTCAAACCACACGTTGGATTGACCCGAAACTGGTGGCATATGAAAGAATACTCACAACACGAAAAATGTACACCAAGATCACATTGAAAGAAGCTAAGATGAAGGAGATATGATCTGTGGAAGATGACACTGAAATCAACGTCACTTTTCAAGACAGGTTCGGTATTTTGAACATAACTCACAAACCACACATCGTATTGAGACGAGACCAGTGCCATATGAAACTAGACTCAAAGGGATTTCCATGGATGGATAATTTGCCTAATTTGAAGTTATATTCTAGGAGCTATGCCTTCTAGAAGTTGACACTTGTGCAGTCTAGTGCGATAGACACTCTTTCGATCATAACTTACAGAATACAAGGAGTTTGAAGCTGATTCTTTTTGCATTGAAATGTATATGGCAAGAGCTTTCTTATGATACATCATTAGAATCAAATAAATAAATTTTGTCTAACATGGCCCCACATCACTCACGAGTGCAAAAACGCACTCTTGAAAAATGTCATGTGAGTGTTGTCCAAAAGCAGCTAAAGTGTGGAGAAATTTAGCAACACTCGAGCATTGAACAACACACTCAAGTGAGGATCAGATTTGCACTCGAGTCATGCAAGTGTTAACATGAAAGTGTTAACCCGAGAAGAAATATGACTAAAGAAATGTGAGGCGCACTCGAGCAGGACTGGTTGCACTCGAGTGATGTCTAGAATTGCACTTGAGTCATGTGAGTGAAGAGCAGCAAGTGTTTGCCCGAGAGGAAGTCAGAACGTGAAATTATACATGCACTCGAATGAGGCTTCTTTGCACTCGAGTGAAGTCCTGACAGAAGCAACGCAGAAAGTTCAGACTCCCATAGCCATCAATCCAAACGTGGTTAAATGTTATACATTCATTATGTTTTCACTTGTTATTGTTCCTAAACGTTAACTAACATATATTTCAAGTGTAAAACAGGAGATTAAACATTTGGAATGCATCTTCAAGAACGAAGGTTATTTATGACAAATATTGTCACTCAACGTGATGAGTCCCAGAAGCCAGAAATTCAGCTTTTGACCAATGATCCAATATACCCATGACTATCACTTCATCTTATTAGTGATTAAGCATTTTGCAGTGTGAAACAGGAAATTTAACGTTGAGATTACATATTCAAATGAAAGAGTCAATTATGGCAGGCGAATTCATTACACACTAAGTATTGGCTACCTACTACGACAAAAGATTGACCCACCATGAATAAATGTCTGAAACACAAACGCTCCACAACATGACGTACAGCTCAAAATGAATCATCCTGCTTGTCAACGAGACACTCCACTTTGCAAATGCACACAACGGTCAAACGAAGCAATGGGACTCCAACGGATGAATACTTACAACGGTCATCATCTTCATCAACTATAAATGAGAGAGCAATCAAAGTCGATGGATAACTGAGACAGTAAGCAACTACAAGAAAAATGATAGAAATATGAATCCTCTGCTTCTACCCAAAAACTCTCTATTTTCCAATTTCTATATTACTTATCATTGAGAGAGTGATTATTTGTATTGTACTTCAATGAGTATTATATCTACTTTGTGAGAGAGTCTGTAAACACTTTCATCTATATTTCTGAATTGATCTCAAGGTAAAGGGACCTTGAGAGGGTTGATTTCCTTACGGGGGAAGCTGTAAAGAGAATTGCCAGTAAGACATTCTGCTCGTAAGACTTACAAGGTGTAAGCAGTAGAGAACGTTGCTGCTCATAAGACTTACAGGGGTGTAAGTAGGAGAGAACGTTGCTACTCGTAAGACATGCACGAGTAAGCAGGAGAGGAAGATCTTCGGGATTGCTCTGCTCGTAAGACTTGCCCTAAGGGGGAGTATTTCAGTAAGAGATTTGTAAAAGGTTTCACAAGTACCCGGATAAGCTTATGGGATTGTAAAGGCTTTTCTTGTTCCCGAATTAAACAAGAAGATAGTGGATTTGAAAATCTCAGGAGGAGCCTGGGGACTGGACGTAGGCCATCACAGATTGGATCGAACTAGGATAAATCACAGTTTGCATATTCTCTTCCCTAAGCTCTTATATTTCCAGCATATATTATTTAATCTAACTGTTGATTTATAATTTATTACCTTCATACTTACCACTTTCGTTAAGATGCGAAAAGATTTCCAAAGTTCTTAAGTTTTTATGATACACCCAATTCACCCCCTCTTGGGTGATAGCCGGTTTTAACACACATCCTTCAAATCGGTGCAAGGTTCCATTCCCTGTCTCAAATTAGTGCAGCAACTCTCATGTCAGGATTAACCTCACAGCCATTTAACTTAGGAAGTATATGGTTATCAAGTTCAGGAATCCATGGATCGGTCTATACTTGTATATAATGGCCTGTGCCTACTTGCCAACACAAATTCTTGCTAAGGAAATCTCTATTAGCTAGAATACTATCCCATGCCCAAGATGCCTTATGTCCCTTAACAGCTGACATAAAGGATGTTGTTGGAAAGTAAATATTCTTCAATATCTTAACCCACAGGCTATCCGGATATTGGAGGATCCGCTAAGCCGTTTTTGCCAGGAGTACTTCATTAAACCCCATAAAATCCTTGAAACCCGTCCCTCCATCCTTCTTAAATCTAGACATAGATTTCCTTGCTACCCAGTGCGTTTTCCCAGCCCCAACATCATTTCCCCAAAAAAAATTTGAAACAAGACTATCCAGTGCCATACATGTTTGCTTTGGAAATTTAAAACATGTCATGGGATAGATAGGGATATCATTCACAACTGCTTTAATCATAATCTCCCTACTAGCAAAGGAGAGACACTTCTTCTTCCAACCTTGAATCTTCCTTCCCATTTTATCCCGAATATAAGCAAGAGCTACGTTCTTTGATCGGCCCCATAGTATAGGGAGGCCAAGGTATTTGCCTGGGTCATTTGCTTCAGTAATGTTCAGACAAGAAGATATTTCCTCTCTCACCTCCCTAGGTGTATTTAAAGAGAAAAACAGGCTGGACTTTTCATAATTCACCTTCTGCCCAGAAACATCACAGTAATCCTGCAAGCATTTCATAAAAAGGCTACAATTTGGAAAATTTGCATTCATAATCACTATTGTATCATCAGCAAACATACAATGTGTCAACATAGGACCTCCTCTTGCCAATTGAATTCCTTGAAAATTTCCATGTGATGAGTGAAAAGCAATCATAGAGGAAAGTGCTTCAGAGGCAATAATGAACAAATAAGGGGATAGTGAGTCACCTTGTCTAAGACCCCTTTGGGGGTGATATTAGCTATTTGTTTTCCGGACAATTGAACATTGAAAGAGACACTTCTCACACATCTCATAATCCATAAGGTCCATTTACTACAGAAGTTCAATTTCAACAATATCCCCTCCAAAAAATCCCACTCTAACCTATCATATGCCTTATTCATATCCATTTTCAGGGCTACCTCAAATTTTTCACTAGTCCTCTTATTCTTTAGGTAATGGAAAGCTTCATGGACATACTATTGTCCTGAATAAGTCTATTGGGAATGAAGGCTCTTTGATGCTCTAATATACAATCATCCAGCACTAATTTTAATATGTTTGCCAAAATCTTAGCCACTATTTTATATGCAAAGTTACACAGACTAATAGGGCGGTTTTGTGTTACACTTTTCGGGTGATCAACCTTTGGGATGAGGATAAGATTAGTAACATTAAGAGAATCTAGTGCCTCTTCATTTTCAAAGAAACCTCTAACCATAGAAAATACATAGGTATGTACCTCATCCCAAGAATACTGGTAGAAATGTCCATTGAACCCATCCAAACCTGGAGCTTTAAAAGCACCTAGCTAGAAAGTAGCCTCCTTCACTTTGGCTTCTGTAACCGGGAGTGTAAGCCACTGGTTTTGCTGTTCTGAGATCTTTGGTTTTAGATAATAGAGCACTGTATCAAGATGGCTATTAATTTGGGAGCAGAATAGTGAAGAGTAGAAATCTGTAACCACACTAGCTACTCCCTTTTCATCCTCTATCCATGTACCCACATTGTTTTTCATCCGAACAATCAGATTATGTTGTCTTCTAATGATGGTAGATTTATGGAAAATTTTAGTATTAAGATCTCCAGCTTTAAGCCAATTAGATCTGGACCGCTGCCACCAGTATAGTTCTTCCCTCCTCCAGACTTGCTCCAGCTCCTTTGTTGATAAATCAATGTCTTTCTTAGACTCATCTGTGTATATCTCACTCTTCAGCTTCTCTATTTCCCTAATTAGCTCTGAAATAATTCTTCGGTTGTTTGGAAAAACAGAACGGCTCCATTTTATCAACATTCTTCTACATCTATCCAGGTTATTAATAAATGCCAAAATCCCATTCGAAAGGCCATCATTTGTCATCACCTAGCATTCACAAATTCTGCTGAAAAAATCTGGATGTGTTACCCAAACGGCTTCAAACTTGAAAGTTCTTGGAGTGTTAGAATCATTAAAATAAAGTTCGATCAAGAGCATATGATGGTCAGATGCTAAGGGTTCAATGTGAAAAACCAGAGCTTTTGGGAATGCTTCCTTGAATTCTAAATTTCCCAAAGCTCTATCAATTTTTTCTTTAATATGCTCATTTCCGGTCCTCTGGTTGCACCAAGTAAACCTGGAACCTTTTGCTTCAATCTCCATTAACTCGCAATCATAAATCACTTGCTAAAAATTAGAGACCCATCGTAAAGTTGTGTCGATTTCCTCCAAGCTTCTCTGACTGTGACAATAGATCATTAAAATCCCTTACGTAAAGCCATGGAGCTATCATTGACTTCGCTATACCCCTAAGCTGATCTCATATCATCATTCGGTCCCCTTCTTTAGGTGGTCCATATACAAATGAGATATATTTAGGAAAAACCCAACTTGAGGAGCCTACATTTGTATGGATAATATTTTTAGAGCTGCTGATTATATTCACTATAATAGAATCCACCCACCACAATGCTAGCCCACCTTATCTGCCTATTGGGGAAACATACCAGGCTTCCTCAAAACCACATCTTCTGCGTATGCGCTCTAAATAACTGTTGCTTTTCTTTGTCTCTATTAAGAAAACAATCTGGGGTTTATTTTTCCTTACCTCCTCTTTGAGGTTTTTAACTGTCAAGGATACCCCTAATCCTTGATAGTTCCAGGCAATTATACTCATGGCTCCTGGGTGGCTGATTGAGGACAACCACCGGGACCTTTAGTAACACCACTTGTCTCAATTGTCTCCTTCGCCCCATTAGAACTAAGCCAACTGTCAGGAAAGTCAATTTCCTCCGAGATATGTGTATCAAAGGGGTTTTCAGTAGTTGTATCATTCCTTGTTCTTATCTCACTCTTAACACTGCAAATGCTCTTTCTACGCCTCCCTTTACCTGGCGATTTAGGACATCTATTAGAACAAGTCACAGCTTCTACATCATCGAATAGTCTCCTTCTCTTGCTTGTCTTGGGTGATTCAGGCTCACTGGCCCTTCTCTTCAAATTGAAATTTCCTAGTTTTTTAGCAACATCAGAAATAGGAGATATCAGAGTTAATAGTACAACCACTTGACATCCGTTCTGTATATACATTATTTCACTGGGCTCTCGGTCCATAGGTGATTTAGGAGTTTTCTTACCTGGGCTCCTTCTTAAATTGCCCAAGATGTTAAGGCCTTTTCCTAAAGAGGGGTTTATTCTACTTATTGGCTTATGGGCCTCTTTGATCAAACCTGGCCTCATCTCACTACTAGTTACAGAAGACTTTGTAGAATTAGGAATATTTATGACACCTTCGTACCTGTCTTTAACTATCATTCCCTCATCCCGACATATTAGGAGGCTTGCTTCTGCCATCTTCTTGCTCACCAGTCCTCCTTTTCCCTTGTTCTGCATCTTGTCAGACCCACTCTCACGCGCCTTTGATTGAAATTCCGCACGGACCAACCTGCCTAAGCGGCTGTCTTCTTCCTTCCATGATGGTATGACTTTAACTAGATTAGATTCAAGATCTCTTTCAGCTCTAATTGCCAGCCACGCCCTATAAGCCATTTCTCCATTTTCATCAAATGCCACCTCATTCTTGCAGGATTTGCTATCATGTCCAATTAAGCCACATTGATAGCAAAAAGCTTGGAGTCGCTCATATTTTACTGAGACCCACACCTCCGAGTCCTCAGGTTTGTCTACCCAAAAACCTTGGATTAGAGGTTTTTTAACATTAAACAAGACTCTTGCTCTCCCAAAACTACGAAGAAACTTCCCCCTCCTTCGGTTGCTCATACCAGACTATCTCCCCCTCTAGATTTCCCATACGTCGGATATTTTCTTCCATCTCCAGGATACCCAGAGGCATGTTGTGAAATTGGACCCAAAATGGTGTACGATCAAAGCTAATGTCACTTAGGATATTAACCCTAGACCATTCTTGTATACTCATCAGCGACCCTTGAATCGTCCATGGCCGTCCGCGGAGTAGATGGTGTTTTTTTTCAAATCAGCAAAGGTGAACACTACAACATCTTCATTCATCTCCACTAACTCTGTACCAGCGCATAAATTCCATCCCCTACGGATTGTGGCTAGCATTGTTTTTTTATTCACCCCTTTTTCAGAAATCACACGGCCAATCAGCATATTACTTTCTCTGGCTCCACCTTCCTTGCTTTTCCATATTGCATTTAATCGCAGCCTATTCTGACTTTTCAAACCTTCCTCTTCTTCCATCCTAATCCCTTCCTTACACCCCTGAAACGCCGTTAATCAGAGAGAAACACACGCACACCACTCTGGCCACCCTTCCCGTTGCCGGAAAGACAGCCTACTTTCACCGGAATACCACAGTGGGTGGAATCTGTACACTTGCCACCACTGGGACTGCACCTTTCACTCTCAGGATGAGAGACCCTCTGACTCTAACTTATTCAGCTTCATTATTTAGCATTTACCACTGTGCCGAACAAAATGTGAGGGACGCTTACGGTGGTTTAACCTAGATCAAGTGTTTGTGTCAAACTAATCCAGGTGTCAAAATCTTATTGGCTATTTGGACCAAATGGACCTAAGTAACTTGACTCAGGTTTTGTCCTTTGAGAGGAAGGGAGGGGAGAAAAAAATTGTATAAAACAGATTTAAAAAGAACTAAACAATTGGGGATAAAATTTTTTAATAAAGATCATAAGATGCAAGATAAAACAGTGAGGATAATTAATTAAAAACTTTTAATCATACTTATCTAATTTTTTTAAATCTAAATAATTTTTACCTCAACTCTCCTCCCCTCCCCTCATACCAAACAAGTCCATTATAAGATTCCATTTATTTTATCTTTCATATTTTATTATTTTTCTCTAAAGTAATTTAGTATTAGGATCATGTCTTAATTGTCATATTGTCTTTTTGTAGATAGTAGTTTATTTGTATGTTTGAAATAGCGTTGGCAAAAGTGTTTTTTCCCCCCTTTTTCAATACGACTTTTGCAAATTTAAGATTAGATAAAAGTCAAATTATGTAATATGATTTATATTTAGATTAACGGTAGCATAAGTGACTTTTCTGAAAGTGAAACTTGTTTGGATGATTTTTTTTTTAAAAGGAAGTTTAGATGGAAAATAACTTAAAAGAACATGTATTTTATTATATACAACTTTTAATCCTTAATACAAGGCTCAATTGACTGATTGAGGATATTAAATGAATTATTTAATTATGACATATGTTACATGATATCTCTAAAATATTTATGTATATCATCATTAGATTATATATCAATTTATATAAGTCAAACAATGATAAATATAAATACTTTTAAATAATTTACTTAGCTTTCTCAATCTGTCCAAATTAGTTATACATACTCCCTCCAATCCTAAATATAAGACATAGTTGACTTTTTTAAGAGATTAAGGAAGTTAAATAAGTTACGTAATTATATCATATATGATGCTTCATTAGATTATATATCTATTAATAAGTTAGGTAAAATTGTTTGGAGAAAAAAAATAATAAATATAAATATTTCAAAGTAATTTAATTAGCTTACTTAATATCTCTTAATAGGCAAAACAATTTATCAAAATTGGCACAGTGAAAATAGACACATTGGCTTGCCATTTTAGAACTTGTCAAAGTAGGTAAATACAGTTGTCAAATAGGTTGATGAAGTTGTCAATGTCTGACAGCATATTTTTAATTAATAAAGATAATTCGGAAACTTTACCTCTAAGATTAATCACAATATAAATTTTAAGGATTTTTTTAATTAAAAAAATTACTATAAGATTTTTTTTATACTCCCTCCGGTCCTAATTAAAAGATAAAGTTGACTTTTTTAGAGAAATTAAGGAAGCCAATTAAATTACTTTAGAATATTTATATTTTTATTTTTTTCTTCAAACTAATTAATTTTACTAATAAACCGATATATAATCTAAAGATATTAAAAATATAAATACTTTAAAATAATTTAATTAATTTTTTTAATTTCTTTAAAAAAATAAATTTTATCTTATAATTAAGACATGAAGAATAACTTTTTATGTTCCTCGGACCACAATGTGACTTTCCCTGTATTGAAATTTTTATACTTTTTGATAAAATCTACTCTAACACTTATCCCTGACAAACTAAAATTAATTAATAGATCGACCCCTACTGACGAAAAAGATAAGATCGACCCCTCGGTTTAGTTAGTACCCGAGCCCTCTGAAAGCCGCGAGCTGAATCAGTTGCAGTGGTGATTGACCTTCCACCGTTATCACAGTCCTCTTTTCATCAGTCACGGTGGTGATTGACCTGAATCAATTACCGAATTTTGTGTCTGAGAGAGATGAATCCTTTAACCCTAGTGAAGCGCATTCAGAATATCAATTCCAAAGAAGCTTCTCTGGGCATCAGCGACGAAGCTTCCTGGCACGCCAAGTACAAAGATTCCGCTTATGTATTCGTCGGCGGCATTCCCTTCGATCTAACCGAGGGTGATCTTCTCGCAGTTTTTGCTCAGTAAGTCTCTCTCTCTCTCTCTCTCTCTCTTTCCTTTTTTTTTTTTTTTTTTTCGTTTTGATTAGTGCACTTGTTACATTTGAAAATTAGACTACTATCCCCTTTTAACCGGTTTTATTTAATAGATGTTTTCTTATTCAATTTCTTCCTGCTGTCTTTGCCTTCCAATTTATGAGCCATTTTCTATGGTAGTAGCAATATGCCGTGCGAGTGCCGTAGGATTATTATAAGCTAGAACTCGTTGTTGCTTTGGTTAGCATTATCCCTAATTTTGTTCTTTATGAAATCTGATTTTTGATTTTTCTCTAATATCTGCTAATAATTTGTGTAAATCCAGATACGGGGATGTTGTTGATGTAAATCTTGTTAGGGACAAAGGTACTGGGAAATCGAAAGGTTTTGCATTTCTTGCATATGAAGATCAAAGAAGCACAAATCTGGCTGTAGGTTGGCTTTCTGTCTTGTAATAATATTATTAGTAATGGTTTTAGCCTTTTTTTTCTTACAGAATAATAAACTTAATTCCTTGCAAATGCTTTTTCCTCAGATAATTTGAATGGAGCACAGATTTTGGGTCGAGTCATTCGAGTTGATCACGTCACTAAATATAAAAAGAAAGAAGAGGAAGATGAAGAGACAGAGAGGAAGAAAAGGGAGGAACGAGGTGTTTGCCGAGCTTTCCAGAGAGGTGAATGCACACGTGGAGCTAGCTGCAAATTTTCTCATGATGAGCAAGTGAGTACATTTTCTCGAGAAGAAGTATTTAATGTGTTTATGATTTAGTCTTTTATGAGAAGAATTAGATGTTTGACCATTGAAATTGAGCCTGTATTCAAGGTTTAAGATGTAAATTTTGGTCCCAGTGGAAAATTTTTATGTGCCTATGATTTAGTCTTTAATGAGGTGAGTTTATCATCTCAAACTATAGACGCTAATGTATTAATTGCGAATTTTGGTGTTAGCCTTCAATAAGGAGCATTGTAGGCCTTGTTTGATGGTCAGACTTGTCATTGAGCTTGGAGAGCTAGGCTCAAAGCTCTATTATTGAAATTTGGATCGCAATTTAAAAAATCTTAACTTCCGTATGCTTGTTTCTGTTATAATTGCAAGTTTTAGTGATGATTTTAAGGACTTCTAGAACAACTGCACTTCTGGTTCTATCTCTCTGTGACAACTTCAGACAGATAGGAACCAAAATGTGCCATGCCTCTTGCTTTCTCATCTTGGTTTATTTGAGCAAATGAAAGTTCCAAGTTCACTGACATGGCGATATTGGCCACCATTTCTAGTAAACATCTGTCACATTGATTATGTTCTTTCACCTTGGAGCCTCATGTAATGTTTCCAAGGTTTTAATAATATAAAGGAGGCCAAATGCAGCTTAACATTTCTTTGTTTTATTTTGTTCGAGTGCAATGCTTGGATCCTCAAGATGTATGATTGTGTTCTTGACGTGGTTATTTTAAATGAATTATCATTTCTGATATGCAGGGAGATTGGACAGTTTTGATGCATTTTATAGCCTCTTTGGTTATATGTTTAGTTTTCTCCTCATTTTGTGTTGCTCATGACTTTTGCTGTTCTTAGGTGTAAATGTGCTGAATTTTGTGAACTAAATATTTTGCTTAATTCGTGATATAAGTTTGTGCGGCATTTCCGGGTAATTTGAGTTCCTTGATGTGTCTATCCAGAGGGCTGCAAACACAGGTTGGGGGGGCCCTGAGGATGCTAGTTCAAAGTGGGGTCATGACAAATTTGAAGGTCGCAAAAAAGAAAGAGATTTACATTCTGAAGCTAAAGAATCAAGAAGGAGAAACGATGATGATATGGAACTCGAGCGAAGAGATCATCATAGGAGGGAAGACACAAGGTCAAAGAAGCCAGATAATGATGAGTTTGAAGCCAGGACCAGAGATTCTGACAGAAGGGACGAAAAGAAGCATAAGAGACACTATGATGATGATGATTTTGGTAGTAGATCAAGGGAAGATCATATTAGCAGGGAAGAGAGGAGGTCGAGGCAAAGAGACTACGATTCTGCATCAAGGCCAAGAGATGATTATGATAGGAAGCGAGAGGACAGATCAAACAGACATGACACAGATAGATCAGAGCCAAAAGAAAAATATGATTTGGACAGGAGAGAAGAAAAGATATCAAGAAGGTGATTATCGGTATCGGTAGCTTTGAATTTGGGCGTCTCGTCCCTCATTGTAGCGGATTGATTGTATTCACGTGCTCTCATTCTCTCTTTCTGGTTATTTAACTTGTGTTCTGTATGATCTCTTTCCACTTTGTTATGTAAGAGCAATCATAATCTTCCTTTTGGATGGTGGAAATCATGCATCCAGCTAGTGATCTTAAAAAAGTATTGACACGAGATTTGAATCTCTCATATATATTGTTCTGAATCATTCTTTTTTTTTTTTTTTTTTTGGCTTTTTAACATGTTATCAATGAAAAGGCAGTTTTGGCTGAAACAAAGCATGACCCCAAATTTCTAGAATTGTTGTCTACTTGATACAAAATTGAGATAGTTTAGTAGTAGTGTGTATTGAATGGAAGATTATACATAGTTGTTCTATTTTCTTCTGTTTTCAAATTAATCAAACCATCCTACATGAGGACCTTGTAATGTAAGAGCCATGTCAGCATTAACTGAGAACTGGGTCAATACTGCAATCGATCATCTTCAGTTATTCATGAAAATTTACAAATTACAAAGATAATCGTGTTTTTGTTTTTGTTTTCATTTTTTCCTCAAGACATTTCTAAAATTGTTTTTCAAAACAAGTTTTTAGAAGATTTTTTTTTAAAAAAAAATATTTGAGAATAAAAATATATATAAATACTTGTTTGAAATAATTGATCTTAGAATTAACTTTGACGAGTATGAAATATATGAGTTTGACTATTCATCTGAATTTTAGGAGAGAACTCGTGTATAATCTATCTCCATTCCACAACTTTTTCCTTCTAGTATCCCATTCAATGCCAGTAGATCATAACTATTTCAATTGAGAAGTTGCTTCTTTTTAATAAGAAACTAGACGGATTATTTCTTACTATGCACAGGCCCTTTCATTAGAAGGGGTGGAAATGATTTTTATAAAGTTTTGCAACAAAGTTTTGCAGCACAATGATATTTTTAGTAGTTTTTCAGCTTTTTATAATCACTAACTACCAATGACATCCTCAACACAAGTTTTGCAACAAAGTTGCATTCGGTAATAAAACATTTGTTGTCATTTTATCACACGAAAAATTTAGAAATTAATAAGTTTAATTTAGCAATTCATAAGTTCTTATTAATTATTTATCACAACTTTTACAATAAAATTGTTGCCGACCCTGGCAAAAGTGGTTTTTGGCGAAAACAAAAAAAAAAAAGTGAGGGGGATGAAAACAAAAAGTGAGGCGCAATATGGTAAAATATCCAACATTCTAAAAAGTATTGTCGTAATTTAGAAGCCTGATTTTGAATTTAGGTGTTTCTTTCTTTTCTTCTTTTTGTTTTTCTTTTTGCCAATAAGGATGTGGGTATTTAAAATATCTTTAAAAAGATTTTCTACGAACGGGGTTGAGTTTAGAAAAAGGGGTTAGTCTCTCACAATATGACAAATTAATATTTGAATCCTTATTGGACGAGATGCCCACATTTAATGTATGATAGTACTGTGAACAGAATTATCTCTAATAGGAGGATATATATGCTTAGCACAAAAAAAAAAAAAAAGATTTTCTCTAAATTTTAAATAAAGCAGAAAGTCATTTTTTTTTATTTTTTTTTTTGAAATAAAAGGTTGCAAAATTAAATTATAATTAAGTGACAAGATGAGACTTGAAATAGTTAACGTGATCAAATAAAATTTTTCTATTTATGTATTTATAAATACTATAGGAAAAGATAATTATACATGTAATTCACGTATTATTTATATTTTTTACATCTTTATTTGTGTGTGTATTTTAAGTTTAACAATCAAATAAGTATTTTATTACTATTATATTTTTCCAAATATATTCTTATATTAGTATCCTTAATTATTCTCAACACACGTTAATTACAACTATAGAGATTTTATTTAAAAAATTGAGAAATGATGTTAACACATTAACTTCTTTTCTTAATTTATACACATAAGTATTAATCGTCTGAAAAAAAAGATTGAATAGTAAGATAATTTTCATTTTTTTATACAGACTAAGATAATTTTATAGTTGTCATCGTTTTTCATGATACATACAGAGGACACCATATAGATCGGGAGAAGATTTTGAATGAACGACTAAACTGTTGGAATTGGGTTTCTCTCATTATCCTCTTTCTCATTATTTTTTTATAATCTCATCTTCACCCTTATGTCATGAAATATATGGTTTAAATTTAATATTTTATAAAATTATTATTATAGAATTTTAATTAAAATTTATTAATTTTTTATGAATTGCATATGTGGATGATATATATTATATTTTAAAATTTTAAATTTACTTATTTATATTTATAGAAATACTTCTATAAAAAATTAAATCTAAATCATATATTGTTTTAATCTAATAGTGGATACGAGATTATAAGATAAAAATGAGAAAGAGGACAATGAGAGAAACTCAATCCCTCTTGAGTTCTTATATCCATCTTGAGGTAAACTTTTTTAAAGTTAAAGTATACTTTTAATCTTTTAAGTTTTATATAAAATATACTTTTAGTCCCTTAACTTTATAAAATATAATTTTGGTCCTATAATTTTAATATCGTTAATGTTGCTAACAAAAGCGCTCACGTAGTAAACTAAAGTGTTGATTAATAATAGCATTTAATCACACAAATTTTAGATATTTTTTAATTTACACATATTTTAAATTTAAGATTAATAGCATTTAATTACACAATCATAACTTAAGTTTACATAGTTATCACTTGAATTTGTTACGTTAGCATTTTTTGTTATACAATCATCACTTAAGTTTACACAAACTTTAAATTAAAGATTAACAGCATTTAATTGCACAGTCATAATTTAAGTTTATGCATTTATCACTTGAGTTTGTTGCGTCAGCATTTTCCGTTAGTAACATTAACAGTGTTACTAACGGAAACTTTAAATTACTTGAGTTTGTTACGTTAGCATTTTTAGTTATACAATCATCACTTAAGTTTACACAAACTTTAAATTAAAGATTAACAGCATTTAATTGCACAGTCATAATTTAAGTTTATGCATTTATTACTTGAGTTTGTTGCGTCAGCATTTTCCGTTAGTAACATTAACAGTGTTAGAATTATAAAAACAAAAGCATACTTTATAAAATTAAAGAGCCAAAATATAACCTCATGTAATGTAAAAAACTAAAAGTATACTTTAATTTTTTTAAAAAAATAAAAACTGATATTTATAGTTTCAGTGAAAGCAAAAACAGTACAAAACCGCGATCATCTTCCCTTATCAACCACTGCCCCTTTAAGATAAATTTTCAATGGATTAATTTGATATTTCATAATAATATTATTGTAATAATAAATCACAAAAATAAATAAAATAAATTCAAAACTTTGAAAATTTGATCTGAATAGTTTACCTTAATAGACATTTGTTAAAATTTTTTATTATTTTATTTTTTTTATTCTCTGAAATTCTAAAATTATTAAATTTTAAATAAAATAAAAATAATTTTGCAATCTACTTAGTTATTTTCAATTAATCAAATTTAGCTAGTAGCAATAAAAATAATTGTGCTTCTCGTCCCTCTTTGTAGGGGATTGATTGTATTCATGTGCTCTCATTCTCTCTTTCTGGTTATTTAACTTGTGTTCTGTATGATCTCTTTCCACTTTGTCATGTAAGAGCAATCATAATCTTCCTTTTGGATGGTGGAAATCATGCATCCAGCTAGTGATCTTAAAGAAATATTGACACAAGATTTGAATCTGTCATATATATTGTTGTGAATCATTCTTTTTTTTTTTTTTGGCTTTTTACATGTTATCAATGAAAAGGAAGTTTTGGCTGAAACTAAGCATGGCTCCAAACTTATAGAATTGTCTACTTATACAAAATTGAGATAGTTTAGTAGTAGTACATTTTGAATGGAAGATTAATCAAACCATCCTACATGAGGACCTTGTAACGTAAGAGCCATGTAAGCATTGACTGAGACATGGGTCAATACTGCAATCGATCTTCTTCAGTTATTCATGAAAATTTACAAATTCAAAGATATTCGTGATTTTGTTTTTGTTTTCATTTTTTCCTCAAGACATTTCTAAAATTGTTTTTCAAAACAAGTTTTTAGAAGATTTTTTTTAAAAAAAAATATTTGAGAATAAAAAAATATATAAATACTTGTTTGAAATAATTGATCTTAGAATTAACTTTGACGAGTATGGAATATACGAGTTCGATTATTCATCTGAATTTTAGGAGAGTACTTATGTATAATCTATCTCCATTCCACAACTTTTTCCTTCTAGTGTCTCATTCAATGCTAATAAATCATAACTATTTCAACTGAGAAGTTGCTTCGTTTTATTAAGGAACTAGACGGATTATTTCTTACTATTCACGGGCCCTTTCATTAGAAGGGGTGGAAATGATTTTTATAAAGTTTTGCAACAAAGTTTTGCAGGACAATGATATTTTTAGTAGTTTTTCAGCTTTTTATAATCACTAACTACCAATGACATCCTCAACACAAGTTTTGCAACAAAGTTGTATTCGGTAATAAAACATTTGTTGTCATTTTATCACACGAAAAATTTAGAAATTAATAAGTTTAATTTAGCAATTCATAAGTTCTTATTAATTATTTATCACAACTTTTACAATAAAATTGTTGCCGTGGCAAAAGTGGTTTTTGGCGAAAACAAAAAAAAGTGAGGGGGATGAAAACAAAAAGTGAGGCGCAATATGATAAAATGCCCAACATTCTAAAAAGTATTGTCGTAATTTATAAGCCTGATTTTGAATTTAGGTGTTTCTTTCTTTTCTTCTTTTTGTTTTTCTTTTTGCCAGTAAGGATGTGGGTATTTAAAATATCTTTAAAAAGATTTTCTACAAACGGGGTTAAGTTTAGAAAAAGAGGTTAGTCCATCACAACATAGTGAATCAAGATTTGAATCCTTGTTAGATGAGGTGCCCACATTTAGTGTATGATAGTACCGCGAACAGAATTATCTCTAATAAGAGGATAAATATACTTAGCAAAAAAAAAAAAAAAGATTTTCTCTAAATTTTAAATAAAGCAGAAAGTCATTTTTTTTATTTTTTTTTGAAATAAAAGGTTGCAAAATTAAATTATAATTAAGTGACAAGATGAGACTTGAAATAGTTAACGTGATCAAATAAAATTTTTCTATTTATGTATTTATAAATACTATAGGAAAAGATAATTATACATGTAATTCACGTATTATTTATATTTTTTACATCTTTATTTGTTTGTGTATTTTAAGTTTAACAATCAAATAAGTATTTTAGTACTATTATATTTTAAATTATATTTTTCCAAATATATTCTTATATTAGTATCCTTAATTATTCTCAACACACATTAATTACTACTATAGAGATTTTATTTAAAAAATTGAGAAATGATGTTAACACATTAAGTTCTTTTCTTAATTTATACACATAAGTATTAATCGTCTGGAAAAAAAAGATTGAATAGTAAGATAATTTTCATTTTTTTATACAGACTAAGATAATTTTATAATTTTCATCGTTTTTCATGATACATATAGAGAACACCATAGATCGGGAGAAGATTTTGAATGAACGACTGAACTGTTGGAATTTGGTTTCTCTCATTATCCTCTTTTTTATTATTTTCTCATAATCTCATATCCACCCTTATGTCATGAAATGTATGGTTTAAATTTAATATTTTATAAAATTATTATTATAATATTTTAATTAAAATTTATTAATTTTTTATGAATTGCATATGTGGATGATATATATTATATTTTAGAAGTTTAAATTTACTTATTTATATTTATAGAAATACTTCTATAAAAAATTAAATCTAAATCATATATTGTTTTAATCTAATGGAGGATATGAGATTATAAGAAAAAAATGAGAAAGAGGACAATAAAGAGGGATCTTTAGAGCATTTGTTGGTGACTTGCCCTTTTTCAAGGGCTGCATGGTTTGGAGCCCTTTCAATTGTTTTCCCTTTCAATACGTTGCCAATTTTTAAATCTTGGCTTAAAAGGGATCTTGTCCAACTTCGCAAGGATGAATTTTTGGAGGAAGTAACGGAGATTATTAAATTCATTTATGTCTTATGGATAAACAGAAATCAATTGCTTCACAAAGGGAAGAAGGTTGATCTAGCTATAGTGATCAAGGAAATCAAAGTGGCATCCTCCCTAAGTGTTGCAGTTTTTTTCATCAAAGGACAATGTCACTTTTAACAATCCTCAAGTTTCTATTGTTACTTCTCTTTAAAACAATATCCCTTCAAGTGGTTGGAGCATTATTGTTGATTTTTTGTGATCTGGTGCTTCTTGGTTACTGAAATTGTTCATTTGTTATCAAGGTCAATCAGTGTAGTGCATGCAGTGGAAGAAAGCAATTTTGATAAGTCAGTTGGCAATTACATGATTAAAAGCATTATTGATCTGGATTGTTAAATGCACCCTTTTTTAACTTGGATGCAAAAGAGTCATTAATCTTTTTTTTTTTTTTTTTTTTTGCTGCAGGAAGAAATGGCTCCATAAAGTGGATAATTGAGCAACATTTAGATATAATTCTTCAGGATATATGGATCTTCTTATATCTATTTCATTTTCAAAATATAGTTATAGTGTCAGGAATTAGCTCTTCTGTTCTTGCTTCTCTGCATTTATGTCCTTTTTAGTTGCAGAATATTAATATGTAACATCATTTGATATTTTAATGAAATTTGGTCTTCATAAAAAAAAGGATTATATAATTTTCTTATTTTTTATATTTATAATACTAGTAATAGTTATAGAGAATCAATTTATAACTATTATGTGTTTTTTATAAGCAAAGTTATTCTCCTTTAGCCCTGTTCGAGGCATTGTGTCACATCCTCCGTAATCCCACCGCCCCACAGGCATGGTCCTCTGCCATGGGTTCCCCTTATGCGGCCGCAGGTGAAGGACTCACAAGGATATCCATGCCCCCTTGGCGTGTTTCTCTCACCTCCCAACATCTCAAACTCTTACCCTGGGGGTAAGTATAAGAGTTTGGCGAGAGGTGGTAGCATTGAGATAGTAATGCCCCAAATTTTGATTAAGGGTTAATGATAATTATTGAGAATGTTGTGTGAATCAAATATGATTTGAGACATGAATTAGTTATTGGAAATGCTTAACACCCTGTATTTTAGCATAATTATGTGGCAAAATAATTATTTGGGCTAAATATAGGGGTAAATGGCGCATGGAAGAGGAAAAAGAATTTAATTATATGATATGTGGAAATTTAAATAAATGTGCCAAAGTGGAAAACTGAAGAGAATGGAAAATTGGAGAGAATGGAAAATTGTCGGTTAATTAGTTAGTGATTAATGGAGAAATTAATTACTAACTAAGAAGAAATGGGATATGTGATTAAATGGCTAATGAAATTGGTTAGTGTAATTAAGTGGAGGATTAATTGTGATGAGATTGCATGAGAGAGTGACATGTGGCATGGTTGAGTATGCATGAAGGGAGTGGGTGAATCAAAGTCAAAAAATAATTTTTTTTTTATTTTCTCTCTCTCTCTTCGTCTCTCTTATGTGAATAGACATGGGCATGGGGGCGCAGAAATTCTGCTCCTCATCTTCATCATCATTAAACATTTCTCTCCCTCTCAAGCTCTTGTGAGCCATTTTTGGAGGAAGAAAGAGAAAAGGAAAGTTCAAGATTTAGGTAAGATCTTGACCTTGAATACCAAAACCTCCTTCTATAATCTTGTTCCTTGTGTTGAGAGCTTCGATTATATGATTTTAGATTTTCCATTGGTGGTGTTTTGAGCACTCAAGGAAATCTAGAGTTTGGATAAGTAAAGAACTTCTTTGAGAAAGTTAAAGAGGTGAGTGAGTTGAACCTTTTCATATAGGTTTTGTGGCCATTTGGTTAAGTTTTGGAATTCTTGAATATTGCCCTATTTTTGAAAATTAGGGTCTTGGTGTGTTTGAGTTGTTGTGGTCATGGATATAATGCTTGGAGATGTATTTTGGATAGATAGAATTGAATCTTAAATGTCAAGTTTGGCAATTTTGGGATTTTTGTCGAATATATGCCAAAAACAGAATATATAGATGGAGTGGAAATTTGGTTGTTTTGATGTTTCCATTGGTTTCCTTGTGAAAAATTGTGTGGGAGTAGTATTGGATGTGAATTTTGGACCATTGGAAACTTAAGTTTAAAAGTTGCAAGAATTGATTAGTGAAAATCCTGTGCTGACAGTTGTTTTGCATGGACGTTTTGAATAGGTAAATGGTGGCTAAAAATTCTGAAACTTTCCAATCTAATAATATACATGCCAAGCTTTAATTTGATACTTTATGGAGGTAATTTCAATGTGTATGCTGGGAGATATGAATTTGGTGTCGAAACTGGACTTAATTCTGGAATAGTATGGACATTTGTGGAATTCTGGATTTTTATGGTTATAGAAGTCAATGATTTATATTTTTCCTTTAAATAAGACTTAAAAAGCTTTAATTAGGACTTGGGATCACCTCATTTCGATTTTTCTAGAATTAATTATGAATTTTGGAAGCTAAAACACAAAAGTCTAATTTTTTCAATTTTTGCCTAAACTGTCAACCAACATTGTTCTGAGGGGTAGGAGCTAGATTTTCATGAAATATATGGTTCCATAGGATTTAGTGGGCAAAAATAGGTGGGGTTATAGTTGGTCATTTTTTCGGAAAAGGCCGAAAAAACATAATTACGAAAACACCCATAAAATCCCTAAATCGGGGATGTCAAGGATATTTTCGTAATTTAACACTGAATTTGGTGATTTTGAGCCCGGAAATGGATTCCTTGGGCGAAAATATGTTAGGACAGTGTTAGTCAAAATTTTGGAAAAACGTGCCATTGGGCCGGATATGGCAGGGCCGAGCTGGGGTCTCAGGGGCATTTTGGTAAATTTTCACCATAGACTAATATAACTACAAGAAACACTATGGAAGAGTCTAAAATGATACTTGGATAGGTTATTACCTATTTCTTGTACATTTAATATTTTAGGACCGAGTCAGACGCCGGAAGCGGCACATTTTACGAGGCACACTAAAAAGGGTGGTCTTTGAGATAGTACTTCTCAACCCTTTAGATAGTTGTTTGGGCTTCTAGTAACCACCTAAGGGACTTTAATGATAACCAAATCTAAGTGTTTTGAAGTCATTTAAGTATTGAGATAAGTAATAACTTGTTGTCCTTAATTATGACTTTAGAATTTGATATTTGCCCGGAGCGTAGAAGGCCTGTGCCTAATCAAAAACGGAAAGACCAAGGTAGTGACACTTTATCTTATATCATGCTTAATGCATTGCTTGTTTGGTATTTATTATTGAATGTATGAGGGGATGTGGCGGTAAGCCCAGCCTTAAATAAGGGACGTGGCGTGAGCTCGGCTTTGAATGATTGAGGGGATGTGGCGGTTAGCCTGGCCTAGAATATTGTTATTGCTGTATTGTGATATATGCTTACATACTTTGTTTAATTATGCATCATATACGTAAATTGTTGCTATTGAGATTCTTTTGAATCTCCCTTTTTCCAATTAACAATTTTAGCCAGGGCAAGTGGATCAAGAGGCAAGCAAGTAGATAAGGGCGATTAGGATTGCCGGTGGTAGTCTTAGTTCTTTTGGTTTTGGTTATCATTTTGGACAACTGTATATATTGGTTTGACCATATATTTGTAGTTATTGTATAATCCCCGGTATGAGAAACTGAGATGGGCAATGATGCTCTGTGAAACTCTTGGATTAATGATATTATCTCGGGTGAATGTCGGGAATTTTGCTAGCACTATGATATTGTATATGTGACAAACCGAACAGGCCAATTGTTTTTATTTAAAAATGAATGGAGATCTCATAGTACATGTTTTGTAAAAAAGTTTTAATTATCCTTGATCTTTTATTCAATTATAAACCGTGTTTAAACACTAATTACGGCCTTGATGACGATGGGGGTTACACATTTTGAGGCATTAAATAAGGACACCTCTCCTAATAGGGATTTAAACCTTAGTGCACTATACTGTGAGGGATTAACCCTTTTGTTAAACCCAATACCGTAGGTTATAAGTATAACCATCATGTTTTAATCATACAATAGGCTAATGGATGGCCTAGTAGCCTAGTAACATGTAAGCTTTTTTTGTAAGTGAGAGGTCGCATATTCAATCTATCTATAATCTCAAGTATTAGTGTTTGCCATTCAAAACACTCTTCCGTTTTCCACACTCCCTTTAAACAAAAATAAAATTAATTATAATATCATTTTTTGCATATTAAATTTTGCTTTTGTCAGAGTTTTTTATGGCATATTAACTAACTTGGTATTAATAAGGAATAATATTGTTATTACGGTTTATTTAAATTATACAAGTTAAATTGAAACAATTCTTATTAAAATTTATTTCTTCATTTTGATATCAGGTCTCCTGATGATCTAACATTTTGAGTTTAATTTAACTAAACACATTATTATAGTATTAAAAAATAAAAACATATTTTAAAAATAAAAAAATTAAAATGAAATTCTAAATGTTACTTAAATTATGAATTTAATTAATATTTGAGAATATTTATTAGAATGTTCTATTTTTTTACTTGCATCAAATTTTTTTGTAGGAAAAAGACAGTTAAAATTAATATTGAATTTTAATAATTTCAAATGGACTGAATTGGAATTTTGAAATCTTAACAAATGTGAGAAATTACCTAACTGTCCTTAGTTTTTTATTTTTTAAAAAAATCCTCAAACCCCCTTGCCGGTCGCCAGAGCTCCGGCACTGATGACCGCTGGTGACGGCCCGTCACCTGAGCTTTGGTGACATTGCCAGTGACCGGCTGCCTCCGACAATCTAATATATATTTTTTTAATTTCTCAAGTAAAAGTTGTGAATATTTATCTTGAATTGTTAATATATATACTAAAGTAGTAAACATATTAGTTGTTGAATATTTCCTAATAAATACTTTTGTTTCCCTATTAACGATTCAAATTTTGATATTGACTACTGTTAGAACCGGCTATCACCCAAGAGGGGGGTGAATTGGGTGTATAATAAAAACTTAAGAACTTTAGAAATCTTTTCGTATCTTAAGTAAAGCGGTAAGTATGAAGGTTTATAAATCAACAGTTAGATTAAATAATATATGCTGGAAATATAAGAGTTTAGGGAAGAAAATATGCAAACTGTGATTTATCCTGGTTCGGTCCAATCTGTGATGGCCTACGTCCAGTCCCCAGGCTCCTCCTGAGATTTTCAAATCCACTATCTTCTTGTTTAATCCGGGCATAAGAAAAGCCTTTACAATCCCACAAGTTTAGCCCGATACTTGTGAAACCTTTTACAAATCTCTTACTGAAATACTCCCCCTTACGGCAAGTCTTACGAGCAGAGCAATCCCGAAGATCTTCCTCTCCTGCTTACTCATGCAAGTCTTACGAGCAGCAACGTTCTCTCCTGCTTACACCCCTGTAAGTCTTATGAGCAGCAACGTTCTCTACTGCTTGCACCTTGTAAGTCTTACGAGCAGAATGTCTTACGGCAATTCTCTCTACTGCTTCCCCGTAAGAAAATCAACCCTCTCAAGGTCCCTCTACCTTGAGATCAACTCAGAAATATAGTTGAAGGTGTTTACAGACTCTCTTACAGAGTGGATATAATCTCACTGAAGTACAATACAAATAATCACTCTCTCAATGATAAGTAATCAGAAACTGGAAAACAGAGAGTGTTTGGGTAGAAGCAGAGGATTCACATTTTTATCATTTTTCGTAGTTGCTTGCTGTCTCTGTTTTTCTTCGTTTTTCTCAGTTACCCATTGACGTTGAATGCTCTCTCATTTATAGTTGATGAATATGATGACCGTTGTGAGCATTCATCCGTTGGAGTCATTTTGACCGTTGAGCATATTTGAAAACGAGCTACTGTCCGTTGCAAAGTGGAGCGTTTTGTTGAACAACAGGAAGATTCATTTTGAGCTGTAGTAACGTTGTGGAGCGGGATGAATTCGTTTGAGTTTCCAGACAATCTCTCATGGTGGGTCAGTTACTTGTCGTGGTTGGTAGCCGCCATTCGGTGTGTAATGATGGAGTTCACCGTAACTGACTTTTATTTGAATCTGCAACCCGAACGTTTAATACCCTGTTTCACACTGCAAAATACTTAATCATTAATATGATGAAGTATTAGTCATGGGTATGTTGGATCATTGGTTAAAAGATGAATTTCTGGCTTCTGTGACTCATCACGTTGAAGATATTTGCCATACGTGACCTCCATTCTTGAAGATGCAATCCAAATGTTTAATCTCCTGTTTTACACTTGAAATATATGTTAGTTAATGTTTAGGAACAATAATAAGTGAAAACATAATGATTTAACCACGTTTGGATTGATTGCTGTGAGGCTCTGAACTTCTTCGTTGCTTCTGTCAGAACCTCACTCGAGTGCAATATGGCTCACTCGAGTGCAGTTGATAATTTCATGTTTTGACTTCCTCTCGGGCAAGCACTCGCTGCACTTCACTCGCATCTGCTCGAGTGAATTCTCGAATCACTCGAGCACAACCAGTCATGCTCGAGTGAGTTTCATGCTTTCACGTACAATCTTCTTCTCGGGTTATCACTTCCATGACAAAACTTGCATGTGCTCGAGTGAGAAATCATCCAATGCTCGAGCATGGATCCTAGTGCTCGAGTGATGCAATTTTCTTCACGTTTCAGCTGCTTCTGGACATCACTCGCACAACATTTTCAGAGAGAAAGTTTTTACACTCGCGGGTGATGTGGGGCCACTTTAGAAAAATTTTATTCATTTGATTCAAATGATGTATCATAAGAATGCTCTTGCCATATGCATTCCAATGCAACAAGAATCAGCTCCAAACTCCTTGTATTCTGCAAGTTATGATCAAAAGAGTGTATATTTCGCTAGTCTGCACAAGCGTCAAATTCCAGAAGGCATAGCTCCTAGAATATACGTTCAAATTAGGCAAATTACCTATCCATGGAAATCTCTTTGAGTCTACTTTCATTTGGCACTAGTCTCGTCTCAATCCGATGTGTATTATGTAAGTTACGTGCAAAATACCGAACCTGTGTCGAAAAGTGACGGTGATTTCAGGTTCATTTTCCACGAATCATATCTCCTTCCTTTGATCTTCTTTCAATGTGATCCTGGTGCCAATTTTACGTGTTGGGAGTCTTCTTTCATATGCCACTGGTTTCGGGTCAATCCGACGTGTGGTTTGAGAGATACGATCAAAATACCGGACCTCTGTCAGACTAAACGTAAAACAGAGTAGAACAGAGTATTCACCCCGTGCTCGAGTGAATTCATCTATGCTCGAGTGAGTTCTTCCTGTGCTCGAGTGAAACACCTTGTGCTCGAGCATAACACCTCTGGAAGTGCCAAAACTCATATATAAGTCATCTTAGCTTCGTATTAACCTATTCCAACCATTATTTGATCATAAAACCCTCCGGTATCATCATAGAAACCTCCAATATCACTTCTAACAACTTGAATTATGATATTCATGATAGATCTTCCAAGTTCTTCATTCTTCAATATCTTTCTTCTTGGTTTTTCTCTTGATAATAATTCTTCATAATCCGAGTAGGCATCTCCTTGACTATCTTCAATTTCTCTTCTTCTTCTTCCTCTTGTTCATTTTCATTAATTCAATCTTCTTCATTCTTTGCTTGACTAATCTACAAAATATGTAACATTAAATATAATAGTTAGTCAAAGAAATACATTTTATAAACTTTTTGCTCTTATCACTTCACATCTATATTTGACATCATCAAAACTAATCATATCTAACAACTACTTTAGTTTCTTTAACTAAATTAGCCAGCCAAAGGAATATCGAAACTAAAATAGTCAATTTATACACTTTAGTAGTTAATAGCGAAACAAAAACACTTATTATGAAATGTTCAACAAGTACCCTATTTACTATTTTAGTATGCATATTAACAATTCAAATATATATATTGATGACTTTTGCTTAAAAAATTCAAAAAAAAAAAAAAACCCTCATTTTAGACCGCCAATCACCCTTCTCGTTGACAATGCGAGCTTGTTTTAGTGGGAGCTCCAAGCTTGGTTCCTCCAGTGTGGGTTTCGTTTTTTGGGTAGGAATTTTGTGAATGGTGGTTGTCTGCTCGGCAATGCAAAAATTTGTGGCTAGTTTGACAATGAAGTTAATTTGCACCTTTGTAAATTTATGGCATCGAGTAATGTGTTTAAGTTAAGGGCTTGAATTGGGAGAGTATGGGCTGTAAAGAATCCGCACTTTAATGGTAATATTACACGAGTTTTTGTCCAAGACAGATTGTAGATTAACAAATGATTTTGTACTATACGGGGTAAATATATATGTGAGCACTTTTGTTGTATAAAGCGCATAAGTGATTTTGTGAGGAGTTCCTAAACGGGGAGTTAATTCTTGTGTTGATACTATGTATAAAAGGTTGCAACACCACTTCCATACTTGTGGAAGAACTGGACATGATAATAGCTCTCGTATTCAACCGACATGTATTCCAATGGAAGCCTAAAGGCAAGAGTCAGGGCAAATGTGGTGTGAGATGCCAAAAAATGAATTTGAGCAACTCAAGAGGCAAGAGCACCGATATTTGTACAAAATTTACATTGTACAAGTACTTTCTATTTACTTTATTTTTTTACAAATTATTACTATCATAATTCAAATTTCACAATTATAAATATAAACAAATAATATAAATAATAGAAACTTGTTATAATCATAGTGGCTAAATAAAAACTTGTTCAAATTTATTCAAACTAATGTGAATCTAGTTTATTAAGATTATAAGAGCAGCAACACTATTTCAACCAATTTGTAATACAATTTGTCAAACTTAGAGTTTAATCCAATACTATAAGTTAAAATAGAAAAATATTTTCTGCAATTTAAAAAGGAAGATTGTATTATAAAACTTGAAGGACCAAAGGAAGAAGGGAAAATCACACCAAGGTCCTAGTTAAGAAAAATAATAATAGAAAAGCTCCATGACTTGTCAATAGTGACTCTTTTATTTGTCATGGATAAGTTATATGACTTTTCTGATATTATTTTTCTTATAATTTTCCCAAAGAAAAATGTATTATAAAACTTAATTCAAGGACCTATACAGCACCTTGATAGTTCATGATCAAAATGATGAGGCTTATAGTGTCTTCCGCAGAATATGATCAAGTCTTGCAATCCAGATGCTAATATTTATACAATGATGATAAAATGTTTTGTGAGAGAAATGATGTAACACCCCAAATTTTATTTACCAAGAATATATTATGATTATTTTATATATTCAATAAAATGGTGAATATTTAAGGCCAAAAAATTTAAAGAAATGACTAAGGTGCTTTAGAAGAAACATGTCATATTAATTAACTTTCTTAATCAAATCAAATTAGATAAGTATATCTTATATTAAAGAGTAGAGGGAGTAATACCCAAAAGCGGAGTGATGTTTTTTGTTTATTGGAAAAAATAGTAATTTCGGCCCTTACATAAGAGTTAGGAAATTAGATTTGATCATAATATCTTATCTTGAATAGTTAGGGTTTGTTTTAGCATTTTTTTTCTGTAGAATAATAAACTAAATTACTTGCCTATGCTCTTTCTTCATATAATTTGAATGGAACAAATATTTTGGGGAGAATAATCAAGTTAATCATGAAGTAGGCCGGATGATTGGAAATAAAAATTAGAACAATAAAGACCATAATCATTGTGAGCCAAAAAAAACTTGTTGAGGGACGGAAGCCATATTCTTGCTGACCCTCCTTGAGTTCCTGGAACACATATTCTTATTGATCGGCTTGAAAGATGCGGTATTTTAAATATGTTGATATTGATTGTACCTTGCAAATAAATGACCTCTCCCACGTTACCACTTGATACTCCTCTTATAATCAATCTTGTTAATATTAATGAACGGCCTCTCACTAGATATGGTTGAGAATTTTCTTGAGAGATTTAAAACCAAATAAATTTACAAAAATGTTATTTTTCTTGGTAAAAAATAACAAGTGGATTATTTTTCAAAATTAAATATAATAAAATAAAATAAATAAATTATACATTATCCAACATGATTAATAAATAATAAAAATCTGATATAAAGATAAATGGTTAAAGTGAAATATAAAATTTTTTAACATAATTTATGGCAAAAAAATCAAATATACAGAAATTAACAAAACAGCTCTTTTTTAAATATTATTTATTTTTCTTAAAAAATAATTAGAAAAAAAGACACTTAAATAGCACTTGAACTTCAAAATCTCAAATAAATGATTTTCCAAAATTCTGAGTTATCAATTGTTATATTTTTTTTTTATCAATCTCATTATTCTTATTATCAACAAAACCAATTTAAAATTTTAAAGTTTAAATGACATTTAAGCGTTTTTTTCCAGACAATTATCTTCTCAAAGCTTAAAAACAGCGACAGCGTTGTGCAGAGGACTGAGAGGAGGTAGACGTGCTGGCACATAGGAATATAGAAATATTCCTCACGCTTGTTTTATTCTTCTCCCTGAGGCTTTGAGGTAAACTTGTGAATTGGCTTATCTTCTGGTTTCCCTTTTCTTTATCAATATCTTTACAGTTTCACCTTCTTTTTGTCCACTATTCAATGGTTTCAATTTGTTTCTTCTAATTGCCATTTTTGTTGACTTGGTCTTTCGAAATTTCATCGGCTTAACTATTAACTTGTTGTCCTATTTTTCTCATCCCGTTGTTTGAACTTGTTAGTCATTTTTATATCAAGCATATGAAATTTTGCCTGCAGTCTGAGCTAAGGATGTGTGGTAGTCAATGCTTCTTATGTCCACCCTATATGCAGTTTTGAAAAGTAATCTGGTGATGGTTTTGAACTATTGATCATTTTGTTTGTGTTCTAAAATGATGCAGTGCAAAATGAAAATTTTATCTACAATGTAGAAATGAATGAATAAATTCAAATAAAGCAAGAAATATTGGATTGAATAAAAGACAATTAGGCTTCTTATTTCACCTGTACATTTAATTCCCAAACAGAATTATTTCAGCTCTATTTTGCACTTTAGGGACCTAATCTAACCATTATTTCGCTTGCACCATCCATTGGAGTTGTATATTCTTTATTTTAAATTTGTTCTTCCACTTTTGTATGTTAGGATTGTCTTGCCATTTAGATCATCATGGATGTAATTTCTCTAAAAGGAAATAGAGGAGGAGGAATTGGAACAATGGAAGATAGTAATGATAAAGGTAGAAGCCTGAGTGAATTACCTGAAATTGTTCTTTCACATATTCTTTCATTCTTCCAACAAAAGAGTATGTGCGAACGAGCATATTATCCAAAAGATGGGAATACATATGGAACTCCATCCCCAAACTTTGCTTTGATCATGGGACGGAACTACCAATGGATTTTGTGAGTATTGTTGATAGATCACTTCGACTTCATGGGCCATTTGACTTAACTAGATTTTATCTCGATTGGGACGCATTTGAATTCGAGTGTGAGGATGTGGATATTATGTCTAAAATAGAAGCATGGATCTCTGGTGTTGTGGGATTCAATGTCCAAGATATTGAACTCAGTCTTTTGGGTTATTCTCCTTTGACCCTGCCTTTTAGCTTTGTTCATTGTAGAACTCTCACTAGTTTGACTATTTTCGCAGGAGGGATAACTCTTGAATTTCCCTCTCCAGTTTGCTTCTCTAATCTAAAGAAGTTGACATTAGGTAGGGTTATATTTCCCGATGAGCATTCAACTCAGACACTATTTTCTGGTTGTCCTTTGCTTGAGAATTTGAAACTAAAGCAATGTAATTGGGAACATGTAAAAGCAGTTTCTATGGTTTCTCCTCCAAGGCTTCAGAATTTCTCCATGATTGAAGATGACGAACAGGTGCCTCCGAGTTTCAATGGTGATGAGTTTGTGATTTCTGGTGGTGACTTAAAATACTTTCATTATGAAGGCGAATTTCAATTTGAATTCAAACATTTTAAATTCTCAGCTGCTAGAAGAGGTTCACATCAACATTTATCCACCTGAAAATGGCTTGATGCATGTTATCAATCACTTTTTAAAACTTCTAAGATACACATCTGATGTTCCAAATCTGACACTTAGGAATGCCCTGGTATGCTTTTTTCTATCGCTTTATTTAGTTGCCTTCAATGAGTAGTATTGTGCACCACTTAAATTTTCTCTTTTTAACTGCACATTGATTTCTTGTTTTCAGTGCCTTCTTGACATACCAGAAGTAGTGATTCAAGTACCTGTGTTCAATGGTGTACGGTGTCTAGAGTTGGACTATGAAACATCTGATCTTTCAAACAAAGGCTTGTTGATGATGCTTCAAAACATTCCTTTCCTTGAATCCCTAGTGTTTGTAGAGGTAATTTTACATCCAAGTAATCATATTCGTTTTGTGGTTACTTAATTGCAGCAACAGGGACTAACATTTGAATTTGTCATTGAACAAGTAGGGAATTAAGATGCCCTCTGATCCAATCAAAGATGACATATTGGACCCTTTGCCTCCATGTTTCCTTGACCACCTGCATTTCATTTTCATATATATAAAGAAAGGGGATGTGAAAGACTTGATCGGAGTAGAAGTTTTACTTGAAAATGCCATGGCCTTGGTGGAAATGGCAATTGAGTGTAGTAAATTTGTGAATAAGGACATAAGAAACAATTTCTGCGTTGAGTTGCTGAAGCTTCCCAGAGGTTCAAGATATTGTGGCATCCATATAAGGGAATAATTATAGTGAATTCTAGTTCTTACATTGGAAGCTACAATTTAATGGTTTTTTTTTTTTTTTTTAATATGATGTGGCGTTAAACAAATCATGTGTGCGTGTATTAGTGGCTAAACTTTGTACTTGTATGCTTTCTTTTTTGTTTTTATATGATCAAGTAGATTTTTGATATTATAGATTTTCGAATCAAATTGGTCAATATAGCACACATGTAAGTAGTAGTACGATACCCTTTTCTTTTTATATTTTTGATATTATAGATTCAAAGGGCATCTTCCCATTTTTGTTATATTGTTCTAATTGAGCATGAGAATCTATCAATGTTAAATTGACACTCTTCCCATAATATAACCATTGTTGTTAATTTAAATTGCAGATTTTATCAGTCTATGCTACAAATAAAGACTCTGTACATCAAAGAGGTAAAGTTTTGAATTTAACATTCCCATTTTAATTGCACCATTGACATCTCGTAGAAGTTGAAGTCTATGTTCTTGAGTTCCTTGACTTCTCATCATTCCTAATGAAAAACAGCAACAAAAGCTTTAGTACATGTAAATATGGCTAAAAGAATTTGCTGTCCAGAAACAAAACACTTGATAAAAAATATAATAGGTCTATTGATGGATATATGCACAACAGTGACGGACACACTTCAAATATTAAGGGTTTTTCTGCTAATAATGTATTGACAAATAAAATAAAAAGATGCTGTCAAACTCCAAGGTTGCGTAGATTTGAATACAACAACACCAAGAACAGAACATAGAAAGAGCAACGTGAAGTAGCTACAAGGGATAAATGTGGATGAGGTGCTGAATACTCGTTGAGCCTCTTAAAATATTGAGAGAATAGGGGAAAAGTCCCTATTTAGAATTTTATTAGTGAGAATCTCCTTAAATTAAAGAATTGGTACTATGCGTGTATAAAATTTGCAAAGAACGTATAGTTTCTGTGTATAAAAATTTATTTGCTCACTCATAATATCTTGTGACCAGCATGTGAAACGGAGAGGTTGTTTATTTGCACAGTACAATTTGGCAAAAGCCCTCCAATTAGAGTACAACTTTCTTCTTGTCACAAAGTTTAATTATCTCTACACCAAAGCCAAGAATACTTTCTCAGTTCATCTAAATCATTGAAAACATAACAAGGGCTTTGAATGCAAATATAAAATTTCATACCATATACAACCTTTGGTGTTCGTTACGAGGGAGATCGTATATTAAGTACTAAATGTAATAAAAAAATATGTTATGTAAATAAATAAAAACCAAACTAAGAGGTCATTAGTGCTCGTTAGTGACAATGAGGGGCGATAGGTTATAAATAAGTCCCTAGTACCCTTTTGTAACTAAGCTTTTGCAATCCTAGTGAAGTCATTCAGTCTCATTTTGTCTATTAGATAATATTAGTTTATTAATGATTAGTAAGTCTATAATATTCATGAACATAAGAATGGTTGTGGTCTCCTTATTGTAATAAGTGTAAAGCTAGTATTGCAATATATATAATATTCCTGGCCCAAAGAAGGCTAGGACCCAGAAAAAGAGCCGAACACCAGATGCTAAAAGAAATATATATATATATATATATATGTAATATTCCTTAAGATAGTCTATTAGAGCATTCATATGCTATATAATAGAATGAGGGCAAAGCAATCATTGTCACTCCTTTGTCATATTTTGTCTACTCTTCTTATCTTTGCCCCTCTATTTATCTAATCCTCTTGCCTGTTCTTCTATTTTCCCCAAAGTCTTTATTCCTCTTTCCTACCTCAATAAAAAAACAAAATATAAGTTAGTCCTCTAAGAAAGCGGTAATAATGCGGGGTTGATTTGATAGTTTTCTCTAGCAACTCAAGAAGGGTAGAAAATGGTTTCAGTCTATCAACAAGTCTTTTTCACTCGCAATCGTAATGGTTTTTGTGTGTTATTGTTCTGACTTTTATTTCCAATCATCTGCATACTACATGATCAACCCTGTTGACTCTACCCAAAATCTGTGCCCCCATTCAAATTATTTGAAAAAAAAGCATAAGCAAGTAATTAAGTTTATTATTCTGCGGGAAAAAAAGCTAACACAATTATTTGCTTTCCATAGCTAAAACAATTATTAACAATATATTATGACACGATAGGGAGCCAAACCTACGCCAAGATTTGTGCTTTGATCTTCATAGGCAAGAAATGCAAAACCTGTTGATTTCCCAATACATTTATCCCGACAATATTTTACACACATCATTTACAGATATTAGAAAAAAAATTTAAATGATAAATATAAAAGATAAAATAAATTGGGATATTATATTAGGATTAAATCTAATTTTCTAACTACCTCTTATAAAAGATGACCAAATTAAGTATCATCTTTTCCCTCGCAAAACATTTTTATCATCATCGTATAAGTATCGACCTTTGGTTCGCAAGACTTGATCATCCTGCGGAAGGCACTATAAGCCTCATCACTTTGATCATTACCTATCAAGCTGCTTATGATTATGTTATAGGTCCTTGAGTTAGGAGTGATGCCCTTGCATTTCATTTCATTTAAGACTCTATATACGTTCTTAAATTTGTTTACTTTACAAAAAGCACTGATCAAGGCATTATAAACCACAATATCTGCCTTAATTCCAGTCCTTTCCATCTCTAGGAATGTATCAATAGCATCTTCAATCCGAAGTTCGACCCCATATGTATGAACCAGGACACTATATAAATGAAAGATGATGGCCTGCAATTGTTGGCATCCATATCCTTAACAACCTCGACAGCTTCATCAACTCTTCCTACTTTACAAAGAATGTCAACCATTATGCCATAGGTGACTATATCAGGGTTGCATCCCATGTCAACCATTTCTCTGAAAATCTCTCTTACTTTCAGAAGATTTGGAGCCTTTCCTCATCCTTCAAGCAATATGCTGTAAGTTTTTGAGTCAGGAGCAAATTAATCCTTAGAACAATCAAAGATCTCTTGAGCCTTCCTTACATTCTTGGACTTGCATAAAGCGCTCAGCAAACCATTGAAGGCATCGAGACTCAGAGATATGTTATATTTTCCCATGACATTGAATGTGTAAATTGCCTCATCTAGCTTTTGAGCCCTAGCATACTTTCTCATAATAATACAAAAGGTATCAACATTTAGCATCTCCTTTTTATTCATAGCATTTACCAGGTCCCACAAGATTCGATACTTCCTTTGCCAAAGATTCTATAATCGTGTTGTATGCCCTAACGCTGTGTGAGTAATTTTGTTGCTTCCCAGCCCATTCAAAAAACCGATATGCCACCATACCAACTGTGACACCCTAAATTTTATTCACCAATATGTCTTGTACTTATTTGTGGTATTTAATGAAACTGAATGATGAATATTCATGATCATAAGAATTAAACACTGAAATTTTGAAATATGAACAGTGCTACCAGTGAAATTTCCTACGAGGCAGTGAGTTTGTCATGTGGTTTTGGATGATAAATGATGACAAAAAATTGTGAAATTTTACAGGATAAAAGTATTAAAATAGACATTCTAAACTTTAATTTGATATGTCATGGGAATTATTTGGAGCTGTACACAAGGAGTTATGAATTTTTGAAGTTAGCCCAATGAAACTGGCCACATTCGTGGCAACATCCAAAAATAAAAATTCTGGGAAGTGTGAGCTTCCAGTTGTTGAAGACTATATTTTTTCTTGAAACTAGACTCAATAAAGGTTTCATAACCTTTGGAATCACACCAATTGAATTTCTACAAATAAAGTTATGATTTTTCAAAGTTTGGCTAGAAAATCTGCAAAAATTGTCAATTGTTGCGAATTTGGAAGAAAAAGAATGTAATGGAAATGATGTAATTATGGAGTAAAGAAATAGGAGGAAAAATAATTATTTGGCTTATAAGTATGCCAAGTGTCAATATCTTAAGGCAAGGGAAATGTTAAATATTATTATGTATAAAGATGAGCACATGTTTAAATTGCAATAAAATATTTTATGTTGACCAAAGGAATGAGATAAATGGAGAAAGCCCAAGAGATGTATGAAGGACCCTAGGGTGTGTTTGGTTAGAGAGGAGGGGAGGGGAGGAGAGGGGGTAAAATTACCTTTTTAGATGGGAGAAACCCAAAATTTATCTTTTCATTCCTTTTAAATTTTGGGTTCCTGCCCAAAATTTACCCTCTTATTCCTTTTAAATTTTAGGTTCCCGGTCAAAATTTAAATTCCTCCTAGTCAAAAAGGTAATTTTACCCCCTCCCCTCCCCTCCCCTCAAACCAAACACACCCTAAGTGGCATGAGGAGAAATCGATTCAAACACAAGGGAAATATGACAAAAGAATTGATAAAGGATAAGGTCAAATAAAAGTTGTCATAAAATTTATTCCACAACCATACTTTTAAAGAAAGAGAAAGGAGATATTTTAAATGGCTTCATCCCTTTTTCCTTTTCATTTTCACAAGCAAGCATAAGAAAAGAGAGAGAGAAAGAGTAAGACTTGTTGTTCCTAGTAAGACTTGAGAGAACGAGGGTTTTAAGAGAGCTCAAGGAAGCACAAATTCAAGGTATAGTAAGACTTGTTGTTCCTAGTGATTTAACTTCCCAATTTGTGTAGTTCCCTTCCTAAGCTCTTGTTCTTCATGGAATCTATGTTTAGTAAGCTAATCTTCAAGGTTTAAGAGGGAGAAGGTTACACCCTAGAGAGAGAAAGTTGAGAATCAAGAGTTAATCTTAAGAACTTTACTCCTCTTGGTTAATATGTTGTTATTGTGGTGGTTATTGTTGATATTGACTTGATTTGTGGTTGTTTCTCTTGATTTTGTAAAATTTGGGATGTAAAACCCTAAAGGGTTATGCTGCCCAGATTTCCTCAAATTATGTTCAATTAGTGTTTAAATGGTTAATCAAGTGATTAAGAGAGAAAAGGAAGAAGCTTTAAAGGTTAAATATCAAAATCACAACTTTTCCTTTATCTTAGAGAAGTTTGGGCTAGATCAAGTGTGGGGGGATAGAGCTAGAATTTGAGCAATTTGATGGTTTCATGGTGTTCAGGAGGGAAAATTATGTGGGGTTGATGTTGAACACTTTTCAGAAAAGCCCTAAAAGTGAAATTACGAAAATATCACTAAAACCTTAAACTGGGGCTGTCAAGGGCAAAACTATCATTTGTTAGTGATTTTGTGAAAACCGAGGCAAAAAATGGATTATACACTCAAAACTGTGTAGGATAGCCTAGGTCAAAATTTCTGGAAAAGTATGATTGGATCGGGTACAAAGAGGGATGGAACGGGACCCTAGAGGCATTTTAGTAATTTTACTGTTTTAGACAAATATAACCAACACAATGAGTTTAGAATGAAATATGAGTGACTAATAACTCATTTAACCTAAATTTGGAATTTTAGGATATACCGATAGCCCGAGCCGGATACTATATAGGACCGACAGTCAGTCAAAGGAAGGGCGATCCAGGTTGTGAACTTACCTCTCCTGCACGTATTTGATATTTATGCTTGTGTATTGATGAAAGTGATTGCTTTGCTTGATTATGTGAAACATATATAAATGATTGAAGCTCTGTTTCTATTTGTTCTATAGCCATGAGTATGTTATTTGTAACATTGAGCATGTAAATATGTCATTGTGTTAGCATGATAAATGTAACGCAAGTATGTCATGCATTAATCACTTATCTTACATGCATATTGGTACTGTTTACTACTGAGATTCTCTCGAATCTCACCCTCCCCTAACCAACCATTTAGACAGGTGATCACAGGAGGTGTGTTTGAGATCAAAAAAGAGAATTATGCGAGAGGAATGCAATGGCGGAGCAAAGACTGATAGATGTCTGCGTTTCACAGTAATAGGTGTAGACACCCTAGTAGCCTTATGCGGCTACATTATTTGTAATTATTATGTACGAACCCCTATGAAAAATTTCTGTAATCATATACATGTTATCAGTATATTTATATTATTCCTGTGTGTCCATCGAACTGCGCAATTGCTATTCTAGTTAATACCAGTGTTAAGTGGTATGTAAGGCTGGGGCCTTGCACCAGCATTCTCAAATCTCTGAAGAACATTCTCAACTATATCTGGTGAAACTCTAATTCCAGTTTAATTAAGAGCAATATCAAGTGCTAGTGTGGGAGAGGACATTATAACCTTGCATAATTTTCTAGTTATATCTGAAATGTTCTGCAATCGTTCATTTGCACTATAACTTTGGCAGAAACCCTCCCATTAGAGTATAACTTTCTCCTAGGGTCACAAAGTTTAATCATCGCTTAACCAAACCCAAGAGTTACAGTCAACCTAAATCACTAAAAACATAACAGAGGCTTCAGATGCAAATATAAAGTTGATATCATATAATAAATATAAGTTTGTCTTCTTAGAGTGAATTTCTAGTAAATTCGTTAGAAAGAGGCAGAAAATTGATCAAATGAATTCAATTACTGATTTGAACAACTGCAAACTAATTAGTAGGCCAAATGAAAATAAGCATGATTGAAGCATTGATAATTCATCAAGGATACAACATATATCAGATGAATGAGTATGTAACAGTAGTATGGGACATTTCTGAATTGTATCATGCATTTAATTTTACAATTTTTAAAATTCTATTTGTTTTAACTGGGGAAACCAGAGAACACTAGAATAATGCTAGAACTTATAAGCAAGCAAGCATGTGGGCAAGCTTACTCTTGTCAAGTTGAAAAATTATTTGAAGATTAATCAGATGACGAAAAATGGTGGATGGGCAAGTTCAATGCTTATTGAATTATTTTGAAGAATAGATGATCAAACAAGTCAGACATAACCACTCATTGAAGGCAACTAAATAAAGAGATAGAAAAAAGCATACGAGGGCATTCCTAATTGTCATATTTGGAACATCAGACAGTATCTTAGAAGCTTTAAAAAGTGATTGATAACAGGCATCGAGCCATTTTTAGGTGAATAAAAGTTGAAGTGAACCTCTTCTAGCAGCAGAGAATTTAAAATGTTGAATTCAAATTGAAATTTGTCTTCATAATAACTGTTGAATTACACTGCTCTAGTTCCAAATCCTCAATCAAAGGATAACCAGAAAATAGTTTTTGAGTTGAATGCTCATTGGGAAATGTAACTCTAATTAATTTCATCTTCTTTGGATTAGAGAAGCAAACTGGAGAGGGAAATATTTAAAAATGTATAGGAAACACATTATGAATTTATGATAGAGGGAGCATTCTCTTCACAACCAAGGAAGGCAAACGACAAGTTTCAAATATCTTTAAGGTTAGTGTTCTTGTTCTTGTAACTGTTTTATTTCTTCAAGAAACTAATATTCCTCTTAATTTTTAAATATTTGGCATAATTTGGGGGGGTTGATGTTGAATTCAATGCTATCTAGGGTTTTAGATTTTTCAAATATATTCAAATTAATTAATTGTTTTTTCAATAAGCACATGTATCTTTCTATTGGAGGCAGTCCTATTTAAACCACTATTGGATATATAAGGTGGGTATCTCTTCGAGAGGAATTGATTGTTTTTTTAAAAATATATTTTATCTTTGCAACTCCTTCCTTTTCTTGTGTATTCTTTCTCCTGTAAGCTTTCATATATATATATATATTCTCAATTTCTGTTTGTATTTTCCATTTTATTTTTCTATGTAACTGGAGCTTGCTAGTCGATTTCAAGTGGGATGATTTGACAACAGAGACTTCCAAAGTTATAGCTAGTCAACGGAAATTTAGTCAGCATTGTAGTAGGCTGGTCAATTTTTCCGAGCTTTCAACTTTTGATTTGAGCTCCTCATTAACATGTTATTGAAGGCTTTGTTTCCTCTTGTTTTTTTTCTGTCTTCCCGTTTTTCGTGAAGTTCTTTTTCCTTACCGTTGTTCACAATTAGTTGGTATTTTCAGCACTGGAGATGGTGGGTGATGCCAAATTCTTATGTTCCTAATGAAAAATATTGGTCACTTGTTAGTTACATGAAGAAGTCAGTCCTAATCGTTTTGGGGTGCTAGTTTTCATTAATTGGAGGTGACTATTTCTCATGATTATATATGTTTAGTAACTTCGTAATTTTTTACCACTTCGTATTTTACAACATGGATGATGAATTTGTAAAAATATGCTACAACTTGCAGTCCCTAATATAAAATCTAGCTGGGTGTTAAGTTTGTTCCTAAGGATAAGATCTCAATCTACTTTATCCCCCATATTTATCATTTTCTTCTCTAAACTATCTCTATTAATTGCACAAGTTGAGAGATTTTGTTTCAGGAGTAATTTCAATGCAAATTATATAAGAGAATATTTAGGGAAAACAACACACATGTTTACAAATAATTAATTTAATTAATTTCCTTAATCTACCCAAATTAACTAAGTAGATATTATATTAACGACCGTAGTAATGATTTATTTGGTCTAAATGCTCTAATAGGGACATACTTTGCTCATGTTCTTGTTGAAGCGTTGAAAACACTTATTTGACCTTGTTCCAGAGACAGACTCTTGAAGATTTCTATTTGCGAGTATAGTTGATGGAAGGAATATTTGGGTCAACAATCTTGCACCTTACATGGGCACCTTGAAGATGTTGTTGGAAAGGGTAATTTATTGTTCATTGCATTGTCTTATGACTGCTTTTCTATGTACTAGAAGCTAAAAGGTTCATTATAATTTGCTTCCGCAGATAAAGATTGTGGTAGATAAAAACAATTACAATTTTGACATTTTAATTTAACAAATTTTAAGCTCACTGGATATCTTGAATACAAATGACAAAACCAACCTAACATTAGTTATGTATCAGGTAAGCATTCTTTGAATGCTCGAGATGGTCAAGAATTATTCCTCATCTAATAATGTAGTCTCCAAAATTCTAAACTAAGAATCAATTTTACATGCTTTTCCTACAATCTGAAGTTATTTCTTTTTGTAATTGTGGTCAGACAAGGTTCTGCAGGAAAAGTAGTTGAGCTGAATGCCTTGGTCAAGACATTGTGAGGACAAAAGGATGAGGTTGTCACAAGTCCCAGATTGAGAGGATTTCCTTTAAAGGGGTTTTATACTTGTTACAATGGTGTTTTCATCGAAAGTCAGTCAAGCAGAGGAGCTACACGATAGGAAGTTAAGTGAAGCAATAAGTGAAGTGTTTCAAGGGACCATATAATGCATTGGTTCCTCAACTCTAACAACTAGTTTTTAGAGTGCGGTTTCCCAAGGACTTGTGCTCAATACAATGCTGCTCATTAAACTTTTTGAGCTTTTAGTTTTTTTTTTTGTTTTTTGTATTTGCGTCAATAGGGGAAAAATTATCATGGGGAAATCATTTGTGTTTGTGCTTTATCCCTTGTAGCTACTTCATATTGCTCTTTCTAAGTTTTGTTTTTGGTGTCGATGTATTAAAATCTATTCAACCTTGGAATTTGACTGCATCATTTTATTTTATTTGTCAATACATTAGCAGAAAAGCCCTTTATATATATATATATTGATGAGAAGACGAAATGATATTAATTAGGAATAAAAGTTACAGCTACATAAAATAAACAGGTGCTGGAAAAGGAAAATAAGATCTAAACTTAGAAAAGTAAGATTTGTCTACCACTACGATCGAATTGACTGAAAGTGAAGGAAGAAAGACATGATATCATTTGCAACTACATCCCTCCTAGACTTCCTAAAACGTGGAAGATCAATCATTAACCTCCCAACACAAGAGATCTGGAGATCGCCACTCTCCTGCGTGAGCAAACCTGAAGAGATTATCCAATTTAGCAAAGCTCTAAAACACTCGAGCATAAAACCCTGTCCAGAGATGACCCTATTTTACGAATGAAACTCTTGAAGAGGCAAATCATATAAGCATATGAAAGCAGTAATCGACTTTGATCCCGAAATCTTCACTTTACAGATAACCAAATTCCATTGAGTGGAATCTCTATTTCGAGGATAAACAATTAGCCTCTTATCACTGGTTACCTTTTGGTCTTGAAGGAATGCAAGAGTTGAGAAGTTCATCGACGAAAAGACCTCATTGATTACCTGTTGAGGACTATTGGTCTTTCCCTGATGTAGAGCTAAATTCCTCTTTCGCCAGATGATATTTAGGAGGATAATGTTTCCTTTGATCAACTCAACCTGACCATATTCATCAGTTGCATGAATAGACCTTTTAACCATGAAAGCAATTCTAGAATTGGGGCATCAGGTGGAGCGATTGAAAAACATCCAAACCAGATACCCTTAGTATAAGAACAATTGAAAAAAATATGATCGAGAGAGAGATTCCCTGTTCAAGCATCCAAAGTGACATTGACCATCAACATTTAAATGATGATATCGGAGAATGTCAATTGAAGGGATGGCCTTATGAAGTAACTTCCATATAAGGAGCAGCTGCTTGACCGGAAGAGAGATTGACCATATAAATTTCCACAAGGGATCAACAATTCCCTGTGAATGACCACCTGAGAATATTAAGCTTTTGAATCCAGCTTTGACTGTGTATATCACTGAGCTATGTCCAGACCAGAAGATTTGATCAGCTTCCCCACTCAAAGAAAGAGGTATTTAGAATCTGTTCTGCAACTTCTAGTGTATATAACATCCTGACTACTGAGGGATTCCAAGTTGAAGCAACATGCATTAATCGGCCAGACACACGTTTGTCTCCAAACTTAGCAGTATGACCCGATTGCATGGACCACCACAAGGGGTGGCTGAGAGGAATCGAAGTGCCATTACCAATTCTCCGACTAAGCTTATTGGTAATAAATGATCCACATGATTCATTGTTCTTCCATAGCCAAGATGGGTTATATGGTTTCTTTAGCAAGGATTCACAATTCTAGTTGATGTACTTTCTTTTCAGAGTTGTAGCTAAAAAAGAAAATACTTGATGGATTCCCCTGTTGGGACAAATGTTTGTTCCTAGTTGTCCATTAAATAGTAATTGATAGCCAACTGTGGATATGCCTTGGTAAATTACACTAGTACAAAATAGGTGTTTTAGACCGATTATAGACGATAAGATTTAAAAAGTATGATCGGTGACAATTTTATAATTATAAAGAACTTCTAAGACCGGTTCCTTTAATATAAGATTCAAAAGATATTATTTAGACCACATTTATGAACAACCAATCTAAAAAGATAAAAATAATTAAATATATATATATATATAATATTTTTTAGACTGATTCTTTCTATAACCGGTTTAAATAAATTTTTCACATTAATAAAATGTTTATTATTTTTAGATTGATTGTTTCTTATAACTGATCTAAAAGGTGAAATTTTTTATACCGGATTGTTTCAGGCGCGCTCTAAATTTTTAAATCCTCTCTTCCTCGTGCCTAATTATTGCTTTCTGAATTTGAAACACTCTTCTTCACTTGATTACTTTGTGAGCTCGGTTTTCTTCTAAACTCCGCCATCCTCTTTCTTTCTAAATGTGAAGCTCCTCTCTTCCTCTTTCGCACGTCGCTCCTCCCTCCTTACCAAAGCCACCAGAGGAAGAGACAAAGATGGACAGAAAAAAGATAGCCAGAGATTGTCACTGCAAAGGAAGAAGGTAACTGAGCCCTACAAGAAGCCATAGATTCTAGTCCAGGTGAGTGTTCCAAATCCCTTTCATATCTTCAATCGTTTCAGGTGCTAATATTTGGGGATTGGAGAAAAAATTGAATCTTGATTCTGACATGGGAGATGTGTTTTTGGAATGTTTAAGTGAAAGGTCCTAGGACAAATTTTGCACCTTGGCTTATCCCAGCTTGTTACATTACTGAATAAAGCTCTGGTCCGTGTTTTATTCTTTTACACCTCCAAAATTTGACTATCGTCGAACTTTTTATTCTTACCTCGTCCATCAATTCATTGGGGAGCTGGAGAGACAACCAGGTGATGCTAACAACAGAATATTAATTTGCCAGGTTAGTGAAAGTAGTTGTCACGGGACAGTATAGAGCAGATTCTTATCGTTGATTGTTTAAAGTTGGAAAACCAAATTGACACGCAGAACCTAGCAATGAGTAGCTCTGGTCTTGCAATGAGTAGCTCATGAAATCACCTTGTTTATGTAATTCATGACGTTAAATAACTATAAATATGTTAATCTTAAAAATATTTGAATGCTTTCGCAATATGCTCGGATTAAAAGATTTTCTTGCATTCTTTCAATTTTATTTTTTTCATAGAAGCAAAGCAAAACCAGATATCTCAAACAGTAAGATTATAAGTAGATTCTTTCTATGAAAAGAACAAAGCAGTAGCTTTGTCATTGAAAGTGTTGTCAACGTTGACAGTCATGTGCAGTGAGAGAATCCCAATATTTTCAAGTACTGATGTGAGTGTGTGTGTGTGTGTATTCACATTCATAATCAGATGGTCTCTTTTATTAGATTGCATGGATGCAAATTACCATTTCATAATAATTTGGTCCCCAATTGATTCCAAACCACTTTATTTGAAATGTTTAATTTAAAATTTAAAACTTTCCTAAAAGTGAAATTTTCTTTGCAGACAGCAGTACCTGACAAAATATTTGTGAGAGGCTGAAGTTCTGAAGCCAAATCATGCGCTTCCCCTAATATTTGTTTTTAGTAGGGATGACTATGAATTCTCAAAAGTGAAAACAACAACAAACTTGTTCTCATATTGTAGTATGATTACTTTGTTTGGAATAAGATTTTCTTTAGATATGAGCATGTGCAGAAAATGAGAAACAATTTTTGTTGATTTAGTATAATGACTTGGGAAGAAAGAAGGATGGCAGCGTTTTGTGGCAATACACAGTTTCTGCCGTGATCTTTTATATTTGGTTATAGAGGAATAGTAGAATTTTTTATGGAGCCTTGTATACTTTAAATGACTTAACCGAACTCAGCTACTCTAGATTATTTAAGGGAAAAGGCCATTTCCATTGCTTACCTTGCCCAGGGTGGCTGTTGAAAACGAAAAATTCCACCCAACCATTCGATTCCATTGAGCCTGGTCCCATTCCATCAGTCCTTTGCTCTTTTGTTCATAGTTGTTCTTAAGTTCATAATTTTTCTTCCTTTCCAGTCCCCCCCCCCCCCCAACAAAGGGGTTTTCCCCACTTCTAGAGGGTTATATTTGTCTTCTTTTATAATTCCCTTCCTTTCTATAAGAGATTCTGTTTCAATAAAAATGACAAAAACAAATTAAACATGTAGATCAAACAATATATTAACCACCATATATATATATATAGTTACATGTGTGAAAACTCCGCTGCATATTGAGTTTCAGCTGGGAAATTTTTTTTTGAAATTCTGGGAAAAATTTTCATTTTATAAAGAAGGCTACACAGGACTATCTTGAAGGATAGAGAATGAGCTTCATATATATATATATATATATATATAGTTCATTTCTTTGATGTTATGCTTCTAATCAGGACTTGTTTTCCACTTCCAAAGCTATCTTCTCGACAACTTGTGTTTGTGATATTTGTGTTAACTCTAACAAATTTAAATGCATTGTTTTTTAATCTGATTGCCAACAACTGATGATTAGATGCATTGGTGGTGCAGTTCTTGAAATCATTTGAGATCTTTTGCATCAAAGGCTGGTGTAATCAGAATATTCATTCACTGAAGAAGTTGTATCTTATTCATGTATACACTAGGTATTTATATACAAAGTAGGAGCTTCAGCATTAATGGCTCATTATAACTCATTATGTTGATTGATACTAATCATAATCCCCAATTATGTGGGATACTAACAATCCCTAATTAAGTGGGATACTTACATTGTTTCCTAACAACTGGGTTTTCCTTTTAGTCTTTTCTTCTGGGTTGGCTGCTTTAACCATCACTTTCATTGGTTCCTATTCTGACTGTTGATCCTTTAGAAGCTCTGAACTTTTAAGGTTGATACTTCTGCTCTAGGTTGCAAAAAGAGAGTTGGTTAGTCTTTTTACTTTGTTTGCCTTGTTATTTTCTTTGTTTTTCCATCCTTCACTCTTTATGTTTCTTGGACTTTCTGTTTGTTGCTTGTTTTATGATTTATATAAGTATTTTCTTTATGTTATTTATCTTGCATTGGGTTTCCTAATTTCTACTTGATTCTATTGTATGGAATGTTATTTTCACATTCTGAATTTATGCTTGCAACTTAATGGGCCCTAGTAAATTACATTATAGAAAGCATTACGCACACAGTTTGCATAATGTTGTGATAAACTATTCTTTGATATTTGGATTTAGCAAATACTATGATTGTGTTGATTTGTTAACCTACAAAGGGCCAATTTGCAATAGGTTGTTTCATTCTCTCTCGAGATCGGCCTACACTCTTTAAATTTTGGTTTCATATGTAGAGCTATCTTGAACTAGTTTGTAGGGTACCTACCACATAGACTTTTTCTTTGGATTGTTTCTAGGGTACCTACTAAATAATACATAAACTGTTTATACATAATAATCTGAATATTTTTCTTAAAACTGGAGAGCACCAGTTTTAATATTCTGAAAATTTCTCAGCTTCAATAGTATTGTCTTAACTATCATATTGGCAAAGCTCTTTAAATATGTTTTAATGATTTAAAGTACTTATTTAACATTTGGAAGCATCAAGCAATGTTTAACATCAGATGGAAAGTTTACCTCAATTTTTGCAAAATCACTGCCAAAGGATAGTTTTGGCCTTGACAACCCCTATTTAGGGTTTCAGGGGTATTTTCGTAATTTCACTTTCTAGTACTTTTCTCACAAAGTGATCAACATTAACCCTACACAATTTTCCCTCCTGAACACCATGGAACCATACTTGAATGAGTTAGAGTGGCCTCTATTAAAGGAAAACTGGTAGAAATTCGTTTGAGGTGGTTTGGACATGTTCAACGAAGGCCATTGAATACTCCGGTGAGGAGGGTCGATCAAGCTGTATGGAGTCCTATAAAACGAGGTTGAGTAGGCCAAAGCGAGCACTCAATGAGGTCATAGAGAGAGATCTTTTGATTAATAATATACCTAAAGATATGGTTTTTGAAAAATCACAATGGTGTCGTGTAATCCATGTAGCCGACCCCACCTAGTGGGATAAAGGCTTTATTTTTATTGTTGATGTTGTAGAAAGCAGTATTGAAATTAGTAAGCTTGAAAGCACGACATATATGGAGTGATAAGAGTTTTTCAGAAATGTTTGAGGCTTTTAAGGACATGCTTCCAGATGATAATATTTTGCCAGGTCGATACTATGATACTAAGAAAATACTATGTCCACTAGGAATGAAGTATAAAAAGATCCATGCATGCCCTAATGATTGCATATTGTTTAGAATAGAGTATGAAGATAAGCAGTAGTGTTCGATATGTGAAACCCCGAGGTACCAATCAAATAAGGCCCTGCAAAAGTGTTGTGATATCTTCCAATCATATCAAGGTTCAAGTGTTTGTTTGCTAGGGAAAATGATGCAAAAAATTTGAGATAACATGTAGATGAGAGGATTTATGATGGAAAGTTTTGACATCTGGTTGATTCTTCTCAATGGAAGAAAATCGATAAGGTATTTCTTAGCTTCGGCAAAGAACCTAGGAGCCTTGGGCTTAGCACGGATGGCATGAATCTTTTTGGTAGCCTAAGCAGCATATATAATTCATCGCCTGTTCTCTTGGTTATGTACAACTTATCTCCTCTGTTATGCATGAAATGAAAGTACATCATCATGTTGTCTATGTTGATTTCGGGACCAAAACAACCTAAAATGACATAGATAATTTACCTACAACCCTTGATCGAAGACTTGAAAGAGTTGTGGGACGAAGATGTCGATGTTTTTGACATGAATAAGAAAGAGGTTTTTAAAATGCGAGTCATGATCTTTTGTAATATAAACGATTCCTTGCACATGGAAACTTGTCAGGATATGGTGTGAAAGGTTATAAAGCATGTCCAATTTATGAAGAAGGCACGTGCTACTATTAACTTCAACACGGAAGAAAGACTGTTTATCTTGGCTATAGGAGATATCTTAGACGGGGCCACTCATATCTCAGATTAAAGAAAGCTTTTTTTTGTGGCCAAGAGTATGAAGATGCTTTGAAGGCATTAACTGGGGAGCAAGTTTATGAAAAGGTGAAAAATATCAATGTTATATTTGGTAAGACTACAAAGAGTAAAAATGAAAAAAATATATATATGAAAAGAGAGGTCTGTCTTCTTCAATTTTTCATATTGACGCAATCTTGATGTGAGACACTGTATTGATTTCATATAGAGAAAAATGTATGTGGGATGTTGCTTAACATACAAGGTATTTCTAAGGATGGTGTGAAGACAAGATTAGATTTGCAAGAAATGTGAATATGAGAAGTCTTACATCTAAGGCCAAAGTCTTTAAATTAGTAAGGCATGAAAATTCTATTAAGGTATTTTTCAAATTTTAAGAAGCTTGTGCCGATAAAAGACTTGAAATTAGTAGGGTTAAAGTCTCATGATTGTCATGTCTTAATGTAATAACTACTCTCAGTAACTATTTGAGGCATTGTTGAATATGATCTTCAACACATTTTAACCAAACTTTGTTTCTTCTTCAATGCTATTTATAGTAAAGTCAATGAAATTGAAAGATTAAATGAATTGAAAATTGAAGGATATCGATCTTATGTCAGTTTGAGAAGCTTTTTCTTCCTTCATTTTTTGACATCATGGTACATTTAATTGTCCATCTAGTGAGGGAGATAAAGTTGTGTGGCCCTATCTAATTATGATAAATGTACCCAATTGAAAGAACTATGAAAATCCTAAAAGGGTATGTGAAGAATACAAACTAGCCTGAAGTATCTATTGTTCAAAACATGTTTTTTGAAGAAGCCATGGAATTTTGTCAACATTATTTGTCAAAAGTAAGACATATTGTGCTTCCTATCACAAGTAAGACATATTGAGCTTCCTAAATGTTATGATGAAGAAGGTAGTAGACGCGGGGCTACAGTAAAAAGTGTGGATCCTAATGGATTGCAACAAGTCCACTTGTACATCTTGAATAATGTTGATGAAGTTCAAGACAACATTAATGCTCACAAAAAAATTGTATAGAAAAAAATAGTTGAATGACTGAATAAAGGTTAATTGGGGAGCATAATAATAAAACTTTTGCACATTGGTTCAAACAAAAGGTTGAGAGAGAAGAATGTGTTTCTGATACAATTAAATGGCTAGGACGTGGTCTGAGGTTGATGTCATAAGTTGGAATTCATTTGTGATCAATTGTTATACCTTTTACACAAAGTCCATAGATAGTAGAAGCACTGTCCAGAATAGTGGTGTTATGTTAGTGGCCGAATCTATGCACTTCTTTAGTTTGAAACATAAGAACCCTAAATTGGCAGTCATACCTTATTATGGGGTTATTGAAGAGATTTGGGCGGTTAACTATGTTAAAATTAAATTTCCCATTTCCAAATGCAAGTAAGTTGATGTCAATAATGGTTTGAAGGTCGATTAGTTAGGATTTATATTAGTAGATCTAAATGGTAAAAATTTTAGAGATAAACCTTTTATTATGGTAGATCAGGCGAAACAAGTGTTCTATATCACTGATCAGAAAAAATAAAATGTGGTATGTAGCTCTCCAAGGAAAAAGGGTAATTGATATTGATGAGGAAAGTCGTTCAAATTATGATCTTCTTGAGACTCATTTTTCCAGGGGTCTACCAGAATTGAATGAAGAAGATGAAACATTTAATGAATATGGCACAAGAATTAATCATCATAAAGGGATATGGAAGGATATCCCCTTATAAAACTACTTTGAAACTTAGCTAACTAGCTAAAGTAATTATCATTATGAATTATATTTGAATTATGTATATAGTTATTTTATATATAGTTTTTTCAAGTTATAATTTAAGGATTTACCTTTTTTTGTTATCTTAATAGGAAAATGAAGGATCTGAGACATTCTAGTATAGATGCTCCAGAGCTAGCTAGTGTTAATCAGAGCGAGCCTAGCAATGCTCTGAGCCATAATCAAAGTGAGCCTATAACTACTCTATATGGAGGGGTAGAAGAGAAACACGATTCAGAGACATTTCCATAAGTTAGAGTACCAGGCAAAAGATACCGATTGAGTTTGATAGATACTGAAAACCAATCGGGTCCAATACAAGCTGATATAGGAGTTTTGTTGGCCTCCTAGCACACTATTCAGGTATAAAATGCTCTTTTATATGTAATTATTATTAAATTTGTCATTAACTACTTCAATGCATGCATTACAGGATACTGATGATGTTCCTCCAAGTGCCATCTTGTATAAGAAGACAATGATGTATTGTTGTAAATGCTAGAGGAAGTGTAAGACAAATCTAGCTATCAATTACATGCATATCGAGGTGAAAGATGGTGAACCTCGTCATAATCTGTGCAGCAAGTATTCATATATTGATGAAAATACTTATTAAGAATTTCTTTGGCTTTGAACTACTCTAGAAACTTTGGTGAGTTGATTTATTTGGCATTTTATTTACTTATCAATTGTTTTTATTGATTGTAATATTTTTTTTTATTTCTTATTCATAGGGAAAAAGGGAGAAAGCATAAGAGAATGGTATAAAGAATGACTGCCCTCATATAAGGTCTCATGGGAGTTATGCAAAGGCTGAAAAAGACTTGTTGGTAGCCAAGCAAAAGAGATTGGAAGAAGCTCAATTTGATCCTTCTGTTCTTCTTTATCTACTGTCTCTAATACGTCATGAAGAAAAATGGTTGTATGCTCACCAAAGAGGATCGGGTCTTATATAAGCGAACAAACTCTTATAGTTGCTGAAAAAATTATAAGTATTGTTGTTGTTATTAATTATTTAATAAACAAGTTTCATTACTTATGTTTCTTATCTTTGTCTTACAGGAAGAACGTAAAAAAAACAAGCCAAGAGATCTTTTATGTCAGAGGGGAGGAATGATAGTTTGACAGTGATTACAGGAAAACATGAGCATTCAGGCGGTGTCAAGGGAGTTGGAGGAGGGGTAGGCATAAAATATTACTTTAGAGTAGTCTTACGCCATTCCTCAAGTGTGGTGAATAAGGAGGAGATGGAGCATATATTGGCAACTGTGAGGGCAAAAGTAAGGGCAGACGCAGAAGCATAATTTGATGACCGATTAGAAGCTCGGTTGAGCAAGATGAAGGAAGACATGATGTTGATTGTGAGCACACAACAAGAGACTAGTGTTTCCCCGACACATTCACTTGTACCCATTCAGAGCACTAAAGAGAGTTGTTGCAATATTGGGTAGTCATTAGAGGGTCCTGGAATTCAAAGTGCTGAGCCTTGTGACCTTTTTGTAGAGGATCCTCTGCGATGATTAGTTGCACATGGGAGTGTCTACAACTTGGGATCAATTGTCCACCACCAACAAATAAAAGATGATCAAGTCAAAGTGTTAGTTAAAGAGGTGATAATTGCATATACACATGTCCCTATCCCTATTAATAATTTGAAGATTGTGAGTGATGCCCTGAATACTTTTATCTTGTGGCCAAAGAACCTTATTTCTATTCAAGTTGAGGAAACAATGATCATAGCCCTAATTGCAACTGCATCTACTCAACAAGTTTCACAGCCTCAATTGAAATACCAAAAAACAAGTGATTTTAATGGCATATGATAAATCCTTTAAAACAAGATCGTGGCCTACAGATTCAGTTGTTAGCAAGTCATGGGTAGTGGTTTATCTTGAGAGGGATGATTTAATGTCCCTGATAGCTCCAAAACAACAGCTTGAAGTTGTGATTGTCTAACTATTTTTAATGTAAGTATCTTCTTCAATTGGAAGTAAATATTTTCAAAATTAAGCCGTTACAATTTGTGTGCTTGCATTATTATAGGTATATAAATCATGGGTTGGTTTCTTCTTGCAAAAGCGATAAATTTGGATTCATATGGCCCGTTCAAATCCATGACAAAGGGACTACTGTTGCTATCAGACATACATACTTATCAGAGAGGCTTAGTGAAGTCGCAACTGAGTGTTTCTTTGCACCATATGTGTATGGGGAAGAAACAAATTTATATTTCATAATATATATAATGCTTTATATTTGATTAATAGTCATCCCTTTTTTCCAGTGATCATTGGCAATTTGGTTCTTTTATGCAATAAGAGTTATATTGTCATCCTCTTATGCTCCCTTTATTACAAGCCAGGGAGTGAATTAAAGAAAACCATAAACTTGTAAGTTTTCTTGCATTACCTATTGTTTGAAGTTCAAGGAATTTGTGCAAAATAAGTAACCTTTGTGATTTTAATGATAGGGATATGAGGACATTTCGACACGCTACTGTGGTAAGCATGTTCATGAGGTAAAAGATCCTAAATGGATTATACCAAAGATTAGTACATATTTGTTTGCTTTAAGATCGTGTTCAATATGCTCTATGCATGTTTTAATGATGTCATGTTTTTTTTAGAGCCATAAGCAACCACTGAGGTCCAACTTATGTGGGTTTTATGATTTCAGATACATTTTTAATATTATCACCTTAAGCATGATTGAATTTAATCAAGAGGTAAATGCATATTTCAAAAATTTTGTATTATTTTTATTGTTTTTTAAGTTAGCAAGTTAATGTTTTATCTGGATTTGGTATTATAGATATTTGATCTTACTGATCCCTTTATTGAAGAAGATATTGACTTCATCTGCAAATATTATGCTGAATTCATTTATGAGTTTTTACAACTATAGTGAGTTTATAGGTATCTTCCTATGGGAAATTGATGGATTTGATTAGTCACAGGTGGCTGAATTTATTTTACTGCTAATACGTATTGCTTCTACTATAATTTTTGAACTCTTTGCTATCACAAATTGCATTTTAATGTATGAGCTATAAAGTATTGCATTGAGTTGAATTAATTGCATGAAAGCTAGACTTGTTTATTGAATTAACTCAGTTTTTGTGGACAAGCTAATTTTTGTGAAATATGTCCAATTTTGCTGCTACATGATCTAAGTGACTAATTCTAAATCAAATCATCATTTTTGTGATGTTTTTTGTATCCAAGAAAAGCTTGGATGTATATTTGCAATAGAACTTGAACCATTGAGCCTAGTTTAGGCCATTTGAATTAGCAATTTTGAATTCCTAGTTGTGATGTGTTTAAATACACAACTTCTAAAGTTTAACCAATTTGTTAACTCTGAAACTTTACTACTACATTTGCCACATTGGATTCAATTAAGAGCTGAAATTTTGGCATTCAATTAAAAAAATCATGTCCTTGCTTGTTCCAAGTTTGAATGTGTTTTAACCATATTTGCATGACTTGGTTTTGGTTGGTAATTTGCATCCTTAAGGACCAAGAGACATCATATAGATCACTGGATTCTAATCTTAAATATCAATTTTCTTAATTTGATTTTCAGGAAAACAAGAGATATTTGTGCTGAGATGCATTTCCCCATTGTACTGCATTTGTTTGGTATTTGTTGCCCTTTATAAGCTTACTAAATATACATTTGTCTTGAAGTCATCCCAAACTTGTTCTATTCCATTTTTGGACTAGGCATATATGAAGTTAATTCCATGGTGTTCATATTCTAAATTCTAAGAAATAAGCTAAGGAACATTCATTTGTGACTTTTACTCAATAGTCAAGGAAGAAATGTGACCATTGGCTGATTGAACTTAGGAAGAACTTTGATGTGTCTCAAATTTCACTCTTGATACAGATTTGATTGCATGATTTGGTGAAATATTAATGCATTCTGGTTATGCATGGAGCAAGAAGCTGAAGTTTGATTCGTATAGTGACTCTAGTTATTTCACTTGTTATGCTAATTGCTGCAATTATGCCAATGTAACATATTTTGATAGGTGTGACCAAATTTTGATTGTGTATTGCTGGACAACATTCAGTAGTTGAATTTCTAAGTGTTCTTGCACAAGTTTTTCCCTTTATGTAATGTGATTTGTTTATGTGCTTAACATTGTATATATTGAGGAAGTTTTCTTGCCTCCGATTTTTTGTAAAACTTGTGAGATTCTCTATCATTATTGTTGTATTTTAGTTAAAAATAAAAAGAATACATGAGTTCTTTTAGGTTCAGTGTTGGCTTGGATGGTGGGTTAGAGGAAGGAATATAGGGTGGGAAATGTATAAACACGCTGGCTGTTAAGAAAAAGAGAACTTTTTAGACCGGTTGTTATGAAAACCAATCTAAAAAGTCTGACTTTTTAGACCAATTTTCATCACAACCGGTCTAAAAAGTATGACTTTTTAGATCGATTTTCATAACAACCGGTCTAAAAGGTTAGTCTTTTCAGACATGGTCTTCAAGCAATCGGTCTAAAAAGTGACCGGTTAAGTAAAAGACTTTTTAGAATGTTTATATCAAGACTTTATCCAGAACCGGTCTAAAAGTCATTTTTACTCGGTTTAAAAAGTGATTTTTCCACTATTGTTAAGTTGATCCACTTTGAAGGGAATCCCATTTTAACCATAACAACAGCAATAAAGTTTCAAGAAATTCTATCAAAAGCTTTTGAAAAGTCCACTTTTAAAGATGTGAACTAGGGGTGTTCAAGGTGTCTTGGTCCCGGACATTTTGATCCTGAGAATTTCCCTCTCGGCCGGGACCAGGACCGGGAAAACCGAGACTGGGTACACACCTTATGATCACGGTCCTGTCCTGGTCAAGGTTTTTTTTTAATTTTTTTTTAATTTTTTTCCTTAAAAACTAAGTTATTATTTTATTTTTGCATTTTTTATCTCATAATTTTAGTTATCATTCGATAAAATGTGTATCACATATTTAGTTAAAGTTAAATTATATATATTATGATACCAATCCTATCTATATAATGGATAAAAATAATAACAAAAATGATGAAGGTGATTATAATAATAATAATAATAATAATAATAATAATAATAATAATAATAATAAAATGTTATTCTTCAATTCTAAATCAATTTGTGTGATTATTATGGCCTTATTATGTGTTAAATAATTACTTTAAACACTAAATTATATAAAATTTAACTAATATAATAATATATTTTAAAATTAATTTTTTTTAAAAAAACCGGGATTTCCCGCTTTAATCCCGGTCCCGCCTGGGATTATCGGGATCGAGCTGGGAGTGGGGAATCCCAGTCCTGGATTTGAACACCCCTACTGTGAACTTCCTCTGGCCTAGTCTAGTTGAGTGAATTTATTCCATAAGTTCTGCTGCTAAAAGTATATTATCTGATATCAACCTCCCTTTAAGGAATGCACTTTGATTAGGTGCAATGAGATCCACAAGGGGAGCTTTTAGCCAATTGCAATGGACCTTTGATACAACCTTATACAACAAGTTGCACAAACTAATTGGTCTAAAATCCTTGATAGATTGAGGTCTATCATATTTTGAAATAAGAACAATGTTTGTTTGTTTAGGCTGCACAATATGTGTTCATTTTCCTAAAAGGAATTCACCATATCAAAAAGTCTTAGCAAACTAGATCCTAGTGTATTTGATAAAATCTAGCATGAAACCATCAGGCCTAAAGCACTATCTTTAGGGCGCCCAAACACTGCTTTTTTTATTTCTGCCAAAGTAGTAAGAGACATCACGTATTAACATGAGAGTCTAATGGTTTTGGCAAATTTAAGGATTGCATAGCTTGAGTAAGGTCATCCATACTTAAAGAATCCACTGCTAACCTTGCCAATTCTAATGAATCCTCAGTCCATGTTCCATCTTCTCTTTGAAAACTGCATATCAAATTCCTTGATTTCCTGTTATTAACTATTGTAGGGAAGTACTTAGTATTTCTTTCACCTTCACATTGCCATTTCAACTTAGCTCTTTGTGACCAAAAACTAGCTTCACAATCGTACAAGAAATCAAGTCTATGCCTTGTGCTATTTAATTTTAAAAAAATAGAATCTGGTACACTTAAAGAGAGATCAATCCTAGAAGACAAATTACACAATTCCTTTTCTAGATCTTGAATCTAGCTAACATTATTCCCAACATAATGTTTGCTCCATCTATATTATGATTCAAGAGCATGAGACAGCTTACATTGAAAATTATAGCTTGGTAAACCTGGAACATATTGATTCTAACTCTATCTGATGATTTCAAAACTTTCTTTGAAGAGATACCAAAAGGACTCGAATTTCCTTTGCTTATAGAATCTCAAGGATTGCTCAGTGGATAGTTGATAGGACAATGATCAGAAGCAGCTATACCAAATGATAGCACAAACAAAGAAGGAAATGATTGTTAGGATCAGTAGGCACAGCGGAAGAATTTTAAAAATTTTCACCAATCCTAATCAAGGATCTATCAATGGCATTTAAACCAAGTTGGAAGGATCCATACCTTTTACGATTCAGGGTTTTCATGATCTCTAGGAGCCAACAGTCAGATCCGCTCTCTCTACCGGTATCCACACGAATGCTCTCCAACCGAGACTGCGTGCTAGTGCCTCTAATGTCTCCTAAGGTTTCCCTTGCGACTCTCAATTCTCATGTGCATCTCAGTATATCTGCTCTATCAAGTTTATAACCTATGAGGGCTATTTTCAAATTTCAAAATTAATCATCATTAATTTCAAAATTAATTAACTATTAATTATCTTGATGAGCTAATTAAATAAATTTAAATTAAATCTGTCCAACAGTTTTAATTTAACCTATTTATTTAATCCAAATATAGAGCCATTAGATTTACGTTATCTTCATAAATTAAATCTGAGATACCATATCTCTATCATGTTAGTTATTAGATTTAATTTATCTTAATAAATTAAATTTAAAGCTAACATAATATAATAATATCATATAATATATATACATACATATATATATATATATAATATGTATTTCGAAAAAACATATCTATATAATATTATTAACAAATTTTTTATATTACATACACACACACACACACATATATATATATATATATATAATTCGTCCACCTTAATTAAACATTATCTCATGTTGGACCATTCTTGTGTGCGACCTTGTAGGCCCATTTGAAGTTGGCAGTGGGCCAATAACTGTACTAACCCACAAGTCGCAAGCGGTCTCTAGCAAGACATCACGATTATCCAATTCATATGAGGATCGTTAACACGATGCAACCTATCATACAACCATGTCACGTCCCTTTTGTCACACGATACATCAGTCAAGGATGAGGCATGGATAATGTCATCCTCTTATTCCTGACTATTACTTTCTCGATTCCTGAGTAGTCTGATAATAGAAATGGAAACTCCTTTCCATTGCAGTATGGCAATACATTTCTCAAACTTACTCATCGTGGGGCCCAGTAATATCTCTCTACTAATGTGAGGGACAAATTCCATCTTGATCATTCATATTCCTCTGCATGAAAAATCACCAAGCCCGATTGTAGCCTTTATCATCACCCGGTCAAAGGTGACTTTTGACTAGTTCAAAGCTTAGCAACTCTCATGTAGGAATCTATGATTACCTCACGTCAAAGGGCATTGTAAATGTTATACTAGATCTCCTGATTCTTACTATCTGAATGTAATTTTTTCTAGTGGATTTTCATTAACATAAAAGAATATTAGATTAATCCAAAGACTATAATAACAAAGAGCAATTAAATTGAAAAAAAAAATATTTTTAAATATAACAATATTGTGCTTCAATAGAAAACAATATTAAAACCTATATCCTGAAGTACTATGCTTGGGCTTAATGTGCCTTTGTGAGTAGCTTGAACCAAGTGCCTCTGAATGGTTCCATCTTGAGTTCTAAGAGCTAAACTAGTAAGTTTAAACAAAAAAAACATAAATATATATATATATATATATATATATATATATATATATATATATATATATATATATATATATATATATATATATATATATATATATATATATATATATATATATATATATATGCCATCTTTAATTAAATGAAAGGATTCCTTCATTTAAAAGGAATGAAAGGCTTTGTAGTATGAAAGCTTCCAATTAAATGAAAGGCTACTCTATCATCTGCCCCTTAAAGGATTTCTTCATTTAAAAGGAAAAAAATATATGTATAAATATATATTTATCTTTTGTTTTGTTTTAGGGAATTTGTTGGTATATTATCTGTCAAGTATTAGGTTAGAAATATGAATGACAAAGTAGTATGGGATGAAGAGGCAACTAAGATTTTTTCCATGCTGCCTTGATCAAATTTACCGAAAAGAACAGCGAGGGTTGTCATTCTCAAAGAAAGGATAGAACAATATTGTCTCCACATTCAATGAGAAAACTGGGAAAGCATATGAGAAGAAACAGTTGAAGAATAGGTTCGATATCTTAAGGAAGGATTTGAGGATATGGGATTCGTTAACCAAAGAGACTGGTGTGGGTCAAGATCTTATAACAAATAATGTTGTTGCATCAAATGAGTGGTGGTAGCAGAAATGTCAAGTAAGTAATGACTATAGTAACTTATAATTTTGGTTACTACAGATTTAGTTGAATCAACTATTGTTGAATTAATATAGGTAATGATTTTGTTTGCTTGTATGCATGCAGGAGAATTCAGCATATAAAAATTTTCGCTATACAAGCCTCAAGTATGAAAGAGAATTAAGGATTATATTCAAGAATATTGTGGCAACGGAAGAGGATATGTTTTCACCGTCCTTTATACATATACAGATAGAGGAGGCAGATCAGGAAGATATGTATTGACCGACAATAAATGAAGATGAAGGATCAGGGGACAACGAAGATGACCTTTTTGGAGTTGACCCACCAGCTAGCACAGGAGTCACTGATGAGCTAGCAAGCATTGGGTTATCAACCTAAACTCCACCCTGTAACCCCCTGCCGTAATTATATCCGAAATACACGATTAAAGTGAAATAGAGACCAATAATAAACAAATAACATTTACTAACCCATCACATGACGGGGTTTTCACAATTACCTTTCGAAATCATTTATAAATGTGGTCTCATAATCACTTTTTGAATACAATTACTACGCGGAATATCACATTCATAACAAATCAGAGTACACAAAATAATCCCGGCAATCCCGGGTTCCATACATTAACTCAAAGCCTTATAGGGCATATTCGCCCCTACAAGCCCTCATATGGGGATTACACAAATCCTCTTAAATACATATACAAATATCCAATAACTCATTCCGAATACATAATCAAATATTCTCATCCAAACCTATATTCAAATATATGTTCCACAATATATATATATATACACACACACAACCTTTATCCAAATACGAATACAAATAATCCCATTTATGATAACCAACTATTACAACCAAACTCTAATGGGAGCCCTAGCCGCCCTTGACTGCTTGCTCCATCCTTGATCCACCTACCCTGTCTGAAATGGTTGATAGGGGAGGGTGAGATTCTAAAGAATCTCAGTAGGAAACAGATACCTATATGCATGTATGATATGTGTTTAATGCATGATATGCTTGCAATACATATCTCATGTTCACATAATGACATATTTGCGTGCTCAATGTTTCAACAACATACTCATGGCCATAGCATAACTAGAAACAGAGCTACAATCATTCATACATGTTTCACATAATCAAGTAAAGCAATACATGCATCAAAACACAAACACAAATATCAAAGCATACAAAAGAGGTAAGTTCCCTACCCTCTTTCCACGTAAGCTCCAGCACAGCTTACTCACGACCAGGCGAATATCGAACCACGATCAGGGCGAATATCAACCCTATAACCAAAGCAATGACATAGGGTTAAATCCCTTTTCCAATTCTTTAACTCTCAAACACTTAAGTTGGTTATCATTCATGACCTTTAGGTGGCTAATCAAAGCCCAAACATATGCCTAAAGGCTTGGGAAACACTTGACCAAAGATCACCTTTAAAAAGTCCAAAATACTGATTTTTGGGGGTGGGCCGCGGCCCACAATCCTTGGGCTGCGGCCCAAAACTGCCCAGAATCCTTGGGCCGTGGCCCAAAAAAATCCAGTTTCTGGCTGAACTTCCAAAAATCATAACTAATTCCACAAAAATCGAAATGAGGTGATCCCAAAGCCAAATGAAAACTATTCAAGTCCTCTACACAGGAAAAATACTGGTCAATACTGGAAATCACCACACAAATCCAGATTTACACAAAATCCAACATTGCTCCAAAACAGAATCCAGTTTCGACCTCAAACTTTAGGCAAACAGAAATCCCAGTTCACAAAACGAAATGGCACAAATTATATGTCCATTTGGAAGCTTGGGATGTGAAATTCAAGACTGGAAAGTTTCAGAATTTTCTAACATCATTTGCCTATTCAAAACGGCAACACAAACAGACTGCCCAGACAGAATTCTCACTGGACAGAATTTCCAGTTTTGCAACCATTGTGTCCAATCCAATTCAAACCAATTCCAATGATTAAATACCACAACATGACACTATTTTCAACACAAAACAACATCCAATTTCACCATTCACATTCCACACGAAAATACCATAAAATCAGGTCAAAATTCTCAATTCACAATACTCAACCAATAACCACAATAGTTAGGTCAATAGTCATCAAATACTCACCTCTTCCTCTTCCCAATGCCAATTCTTTGATTCCTCCACTTCCCAAATTCTTCAAGCTCTCAAACACATTCTCTCACAAATCTAAAACCATAGCAATGAAGCTCTCATCACTATGAACAACTTTATAGAAGATGAATTGAGCATTAGAGGGCAAGAAGTCAACCAAAATCTCACCTTAAGCTTTCTCTTTCTTCCTCCAAGGTTGCACGTCCATGGAGATGAGAGGAGAGAGAGATGAAGATCAGATTTTGGAGGTTAAAGGCCCCCAAAACCGACCTAAAAGGGAGAGGGAAGAGGGAAGAGGTGTTGACACTTTTGACCAATCCAAGGGCTCACATTGTGCCAAGTGTCAAGATCTTGTCACACCTCCATGAGCTCACATAGGCACTTGCACACATGATTCCACCCTTTGATCTATTGCAAAAATCAATCCTAACCATTGATCTTGAAGTTACCAATGAGTTTCCTCTTCGGTAACTGACCAATTGGTCGGTAACTTTACCGTTTTGCCCCTGATTACGGTAATTCTCATTGAATCACCACCAACACTTCACATCTTTTCATTTAGCCATAATATGCGCCTTCCCTCTATTTTAAGTCAATTTTGAGGTTAATCCATAATTGAACTTAAATATAGGGTTTCGGCATTGCTCACAGCACTTACGAATCACATTCGAGTGCCAAATCACTTCATAGTCTCCAAAAGGGTTATTTATCACTAACCATATCCACTTTTGGAGTCATTATCTCTTAATCACAATTTGGGATCTTGCTAAACCGGGGCTTAGCAATCCACTTATCTCAGGCTTATTCTCTAGCCTCAAGTCTCAGAATTCGGGATATTACACACCCTCTGTTCCAACTGATGTAGGAATCCAGGGCAAGAGGAAGAGAGTTGATCGGTCAGGGTAGAAGAAAAAGCAGAGGATGCCATCTTCAAAACAAATTGTAGATGCAGTTAGTGTCATAACTAATGCATTGAAGGAAAGAGTTGCAGCAATAAGTGAAATTCAAGATAGGAGTGTTGATGCTGTTATGAATGACCTACTTGATCTTAAAGAAGTGCAACGTGATGAGGAATTTCAAGTCCGCTGTATCAAGCTTCTTATAAACAAGACTAGTCGGGACACGTCTGTCTCAATGGCTAAATGGAACAAGCAGTACTTGATAGAGTGGCTGCGGTATATGGTTAAGACCCTCTAGATATGGTTTCCCATGCGCGACCCCTACCTATCCCTGAACTCTATGTCAAATTAATTTAGTGTTGATGTACTATTGTATGTATGCGGTTTTTTATGTATTTTTGTTTATGTTATTATTAGATGAATAGCACAACTTTGACTGAAGTTCCTTTTATGTTATATATGTTTTATGAAGTTCCTTTTATAACATATGTGCTTGTGTTGACATGTGTCTTTTAGTTTTTATTGGGATTGTGTTTTTCCTCACACCTGCATTTAACCCCACGCATAGGTTACATAAGTAATGACAAATTGGTTGGAGGAAGAAGATGACAATTCTCGAGTACTATCTCTTATAGATGAAGAGTTAACAGAGTATGAACAATTGACTACGTGATTGTGTCAATATTGGGTTCTTTTCGTGTGCAAAGAACTGCATAAAACTAGTAAACACTCGGGTCATTTATGGGTCCAAGAAATGTTGGCAACCCATGGTACACGTTGTCATGACATATTTAGAGTTGAAAAATGTAACCCCCTTCGTAATTATATCCGAAATACGCGATTAAAATGAAATAGAGACCAATAATAATCAAATAACATTTACTAACCCATCACATGATGGGGTTTTCACGAATACTTTTTGAAAGCATTTATAAACATGGTCTCATATTCACATTTCGAATATAATTCTACGTGAAGATAAATCACATTCATATAAATATCAGAGTGCACAACTTAATCATCCCGACAATCCCGGGTACATACCTTCGCTAAAGATACACAGGGTACAATTGCCCATTACAATTCTTCAAATGGGGATTACATAATCTCATCTCGAAGGAGTCCTAGCCGCTCCCTCCACGAGCCACTTGCCCTGTCTAAATTGTTGGTAGGGGAGAGTGAGATTCGAGAGAATCTCAGTAGGAAACAGATACCATAATGCATGCATGATAGATGCTATGTGTATGACATGTTAGCTTTATCTAGATGCATGCCCCATAATGATATTTCTGCATGCTCAATATTTCATGTAACAGAACTATGGCCACAGTAAAACGGAAACAGAGCTTCATTTATTCAAATATGCTCTACACAATCAAGTAAAGCAATCCCATACATCACTACACAAGCAAAGATATCAAATACATGCAAGTAAGGTAAGTCCCCTACCTCCAGTCTTTTCTCCTCGATTTGCGTGCCAGCAACTCGGGGCTTCACATTCGATCCTACAATGTCAAATGTACCATTTAGACACTTCCATAGTGTTTCTGGGGGTTATATGAGGCTATATTGAGAATTTACTAAAATACCCCCTGGGACCCGGCCCGGCCCCGCCGTACCCGGTCCGGCTGTACTTTTCTTGAAATTTTGACATGGGCTATTCTAACATATTTTCGTCCAAAGAATCCATTTATGTACTCGGAATTATCAAATTCAATGTCAAATTATGAAATTGCCCTTGGCAGCCCTACTTTTAGGGTTTTAGGGGCATTTACGTAATTATGCTTTCTCGGCCTTTTCCGAAAAAGTGCCCAACTGTAACCCAACCTATGTTCGCCCACTGAATCCAATAGAATCATCAAATCATTGAAAATCCAACTCTAAGACCTATTTACAATGCTGACCAAAATATATGGGTTTTAAGGGAAAAATTGGGGTTTTTCGGTTTCGGCTCCATAAACGCGTTCCTTTCTACTCCTAACCACTTTATTGACTATTCCATTAGGTTACAACTACCATTTAGTATCAATTTGGGCAGCATAACAGCCCCTACAACCCATTTCCATAAATTAAAACCAACGGCAATCCGGCGAAATTTCACCGATTAAATTGCCCACAGCAGCTAGAATAGTCAATACACAAGAGTTTGGAAGTTACCTCAAGCTCCCACTTGATTTCCTTGACTTGGCTGAAAACCCTAGGTGTTTTAACACCAAAAGAGGAGCTTCCAAACCTTAAAGAATATAAAGGAATAGCTTAGGATCGGAGTTATACGCGTTAGGAGCTAGATCGTCGGAGAAATCGGTTTACCTTGCGAGTTCTCTTCTCCTTTTCTTCCAAAACCCTCTCAACTCTTCTCTCCATATTCAGCTGTGCAGCACGTCGGAAATGAGAGCTGAAGATGATGAGAAGATGTTTTAATTCCATGCTTATGTCATCTTGCCTTTTGATGATGTCATAATTCCCAAAATTGGCATTTTCGGATTTTCTGGCAGATTTTCTGCCCAATCTTTGAAAAATCATAACTAATTCTAGAAAGATTGAAATGAGGTGATTCCAAAGCCAAATGAAAGCTATTTAAGTCCTCTTTATAGGAAAAATATTTACCAATACTAGAAATCACCACAAAAATCCAGAATTACACAAATTTCATCACTACCCCAAAACAGAGTCCATTTTCGACCTCAAACTTTGGACAGTCATATCTCCCCGTTCCCAAAATGAAATGGCACTAATTATATGTCCATTTTGAAGCTTGGGATGTGAAATTTAAGACTGGAAATTTTTAAAATTGTATGACATCATTTGCCTAGTAAAAACGTCCACACGAGGAGACTGCCCAGACAGAATTCACACTGGACAGCATTTCCAATTTTTGCAACCAATGTGTCCAATCCAATTTAAATCAATTCCAATGATTAAATACCACAACATGACACCATTTCCATCACAATATCCCATTCAATTCCTCCCTCTATTCTAAGTCAATTTGGACATTAATCCACAATTGAACTCAAATACAGGGTTTTGGCGTTGCTCATAACACAAGCGACTACAATCCACTTTATATTCTCTAAAAGGGTTCATTAATAACTAACCACGTCCACTTTTGTAGTCATTAAACCCTAATCACAATTTGGGATCTTGCTAAATCGGGGCTTAGCAATCCACTAATATCAGGCTTATTCTCTAAGCTCAAGTCTCAAAATTCGGGGTATTACAAAAAACATGTGTTCTACCACTTGTGCAATAAGTTGGTGGAACGTGGGTTACGAAATTCTAAGAATGTTGGTGTCAAAAAATGGTTGCCATGTTTTTGCTCACTGTTGGCCATGTAGTCGGCAATAGGGTGGTCCAAGAACTATTTCAACATTCAGGGGAAATTGTCAGTCGGCTATTGCATAGGGTACTACAGGCTTGCCTTAGTCTAGCGTGGGAAAATATCAAATCCTACGATCCCGAATTCAATGGATCCGACCCATAAATACTCAACGATCCTCGATATTATCCCTACTTCAAGGATGTCATTGGAGCAATAGATGGAACTCACTCATATAAAGTGTGTGATCACTGGTCCAAACTAGGATAAATATATTAGGAGAAAGGGAAATCCAACACAGAATGTAATAGCTTTATGTGATTGGGATATGTGCTTTACGTTCGTGTTGGCGGATTGGGAAGATACTGCACATGACGCTCATGTGTTTCAATCTGTTGTCTCAAATCCAGCTATGAATTTCCCTCATTCTCCTGCAAGTATATTTTCGTCACCTTCACTTGAATTACTTTCATTTTACACTTTGCTTAATCTCACACCTTTAAAATGATTTCAACATTTATTAGGCAAATATTATTTGATCAATGCTGGCTATCCGACACCATTTGGGTATCTTAGTCCCTACAAATGTGAGCGTTATTACCTACCAGAATTTCAGCATCAACGAGCTTTTGGAAATGCCAAAGAGACTTTCAATTTCTATCATTCCAGTTTGAGGTCAACTATTAAAAGGATTTTTGGAGTGTGGAAGAATATATTCAAAATATTGCAAAAAATGCGCAAATACAACTATAAAACACAAGTCCACTTAGTTTGTGCAACAATAGCCGTACATAACTTTATTAGGAGAAATTCTCAAAGCAATGTTAATTTTGGTGAAGTAGGAATTGACAATATAGCTCATGAAGATAATAATATTGTAAAGGATGAGTCTTCCCCACCCAATTATGCTGAGACATCTTTAACCCATATGAATCACATTTGTGACATGATTAGAGACCAACTTATACGGGGCATATGATCCAATTAGGTATTTAACATATTTTTATCAAATTATGCATTTTGGTATCACATTTTCTCACTTTAATTTTTCCACTTGTTTATAATATTAAATATCTTTTTTTTCTTACAATTAACAAAAAAATACTCATGCAATCGCCAATCCAAACAAGTTTTAACTTTCACAAAAGCACTTATGCAATGGCCAATCTAAATAAGTTTTGACTTTCGCAAAAACACTTATGCAATCACTAATCTAAACATAAATCATATTCCACAATCTGATTTTTACCCAATCTTATCCAATCTTAAGTTTCCGCAAATCAGATCTAAAATAAGTTATTTTTCCCACCACTATCCTAAACACACTTAAATAACAAAGCATAAGCAAAGACAATGGTGAATAGATTCCAAAGAAAAAAAATATCTCCCCTTATAACATTACTGCAGAAAGAATTCTACAGCAATTGAAAAGGAAAATTTTTACAACAGTCTTATAACCGAAGTAGATACAGCCAGTGAAAACAGCCTTGGACTTTCTGCACCAATCGTTTAATCAGTAAAGAAATGATTAAGAATTAACGAAAGACCTCACCTTATAAGGTCATTGATCACTAGTCCCAACACTTGTTTAGGAATTTACTTTTAAAATTGATTTTCAACTACACATGTGAATTCATTAAACGAAGACCAAAATTTCCTTGATCATATAAAAGCACAAAAGAAAGCATACAACTATAAAGTTTAGCCACTGCCTGCGGGCGCGCTTGCTTGGTTTAACAGCATACTAGAGACTCTGTCATTATAACTAGACTAACTTTCTAATCCCATACACAGCAGTCTAATCAACATAAACTAAAATCTGTGCCATCTTTAAAGCCACATCATAAAAGGGAGGACCTCCCCCCCAACAATTATATTGTAGCTTCCAATGTAAGAACTAGAATTCACCATAACTATTCCCTTATATAGATGCCACAATATCTTGAGCCTCTGGGAAGCTTCAGCAACTCAACGCAGAAATTGTTTCCTATGTCCTTATTCACAAATATACTAAACTCAATTGCCATTTCTACCAAAGCCATGGCATTTCCGAGTAAAACTTTTACTCCCATCAAGTCCTTCACATCCCCTTTCTTTATAAATACGTAAATGAAATCCAGGCGGTAGAGGAAACATGGAGGCAGAGGGTCCAAAATATTGTCCTCAATTGGATCAGACGGCATCTTAATTCCCTTTTCAATGATAAATTCAAATGTTAGTCCCTGTTGCTACAATTCAGTAACCACAAAACAAATACGATTACTTGGATGTAAAATTACCTGAAAGAACACTAGGGATTTGAGGAAAGGAATGTTTTGAAGCATCGTCAACAGTCCTTTGTTTGAAAGATCGGATGTTTCATAATCCAACTCTAGACACCGCACACCATTGAACACAAGTACTTGAATCACTACTTCTGGTATGTCAAGAAGGCACTGAAAACAGGAAATCAATGTGCAGTTAAAAAGAGAAAATTTAAGCGATGCACAATACTCCTCATTGAAGGCAATTGAAAAAAAAAGATAGAGATAGCAAAAAGCATACCAAGGCATTCATAAGGCGCAGATTTGGAACATTAGATGTGTATCTTAGAAGTTTCAAAAAGTGATTGATAACAGGCATCGGGCCATTTTCAGGTGAATAAAAGTTTATGTGAACCTCTTTTAAGAGCTGAGAATTTAAAATGTTGAATTCAAATAGAAATTCACCTCCATAATGAAAGTATTTTAAGCCACCACCAGAAATCACAAACTCATCACCATTGAAGCTCGGAGGAATTTGATCTTCATCCTCAATCATGGTGAAATTCTGAAGCCTTGGAGGAGATAGCAAAGAAACGGCTTTTACATATTCCCAATTACACTCCTTTAGTACCAAATCCTCAAGCAAAGGACAACCAGAAAATAGTTTTTGAGTTGAATGCTCATCGGGAAATATAACTCTACTTAATTTCAACTTCTTTAGAATGGAGAAGCAAACTGGAGAGGGAAATTCAAGAGTAATGCCTCCCGCGTAAATAGTCAAACTAACGAGAGTTCTACAATTAACGAAGCTAAAAGGCAGAGTCAAAGGTAAATCACCCGAAAGATTGAGTTCAACATCTTGGACATTGAATCTCACAACATCAGAGATCCATGCTTCTATTTGAGGCATAACATCCACGTCCTCACATTCCAATTCAATAGTGTCACAATTGAGATAAAAGCTACTTAAGTTGAATGGCCCACGAAGTCGAAGTGCTCTATTAACAATATTCACAAAATCCATTGGTAGTTCTTTCCCATCAACAAAGTGAAGTTTGGGGATGGATGTCCATATGTATTCCCATCTTTTGGATAATATGCTTGTTCGCACAGCCTCTTTAGTTGGAAGAAATGAAAGAATGTGTGAAAGAACTTTTTCAGGCAATTCACTTAAGCTTCTTCTAACTTGATGGTTCCTGTCTTCCATTGTTCCAATTCCTCCTCCTCTATTTCTTTTGTAGAGAACTTACATCCATGATCTAAATGGCAAGACAATGCTAACATACAAAAGTGGAAGAACAAATTTAGAATAAAGAATATACAACTACAAAGGATGGTGCAAGCAAAAGCATGGATAGATTAGGTCCCAAAAGAGAGAAAGAGAACTGAATTTTTTTTTTTTTGGTATTACATGTTCGGGTGAAATAAGAAGTCCAATTATCTTTTATTTCCATCCAACATTTCTTGCTTCATTTCGACTGTAGATAAAATTTTCATTTCCACTACATTTTAAAATACACAAACAAAATGATCAATAGTTCAAAACCATCACCATCACTAGATTACTTTTCAAAACTGCATATAGGGTGGACATAAGCAGCATTGACTTCCAATTATCTAACTTATCTGTCCAAGACAATCACACATCAGTGCTCAAACTGCAGAAAAAATTTCATATGCTTAGAAACATATTCAACAGTTCAAGAAATTAGGTCAACCGAGTCAAAACCATAGGACTGAGTTAAAATACCAGAAATTAGGTCACTAGCTCGTCATCAACAGTTCCAGAAAAGAACCAAAAGGGGAAGGCGAAGGATAGTGAAATAGTTTCTGTTATAAAAATATTCCAGAAATTAGGTCACTAGTTCGTCATCGTTAAGCCGATGATTCTTCGAAAGACCAAATCGACAAAATAGCAATAAGAAGAAACAAATTGGAACCATTAAATAGTGGACAAAAAGAGGGTGAAACTGTAAACATATTGATAAAGAGAAGGGAAACCAAAAGATACGCAAATTCACAACTTTACCTCAGACTCAGGGAGAAGGTGAAACTGTATAGATTTTTTTTGGAAATGGGAAGAATAAAACAAGCGTGAGGAATTCTTCTATATTTCTATGTGCTACCACGTCTGCCTCCTCTGCACAACGCTGGCGCCCGACGGGAGGGAGGGTTTTTAAGCTTATAGAAGGTAATTGTTTTTCGAGGTAAATAAATAATATTAAAGAAGGAGAATGACAAAAAAAAATTTAAATTATAAAATCTTAAATCACATATTTAATATAAAATGAGTTGTGAATTATTTATCAAATTTCATTATTTCTTTACTAATTTTTGGTAACTGTTCTGATTTTGGATTTTATAATTGTAAACTTATTTTTTTATCATTTCCCCTATTTAAAAAAAGAGCTACTTTATTTATTTCTGTATATTTATTTTTTTTTGGTCATAAATCATGTTAAAAAATTTTATATTTCACGTTGACCTTTCATCTCTCTATTATATTTTTATTATTTATTAATAATGTTGGATAATGTATAATTATTTATTTTCTTTTATTATATTTAATTTTAAAAAATAATCCACTTTTTATATTTATTTTTTATCGTGAAAAATAACGTTTTTGTAAAATTACTTGGTTTTAATTCTCTCAAGAACATTCTCAACCATACCTCGTGAGAGGTTGTTTATTAGTAAGATTGATTATAAGAGCAGTATCAAGTGCTAATGTGGGAGAGATCATTTATTTGCATAGTGCAATTTGCCAAAAGGCCTCCAATTAGAATATAACCTTCTTCTGGGTCACAAAGTTTAATTATCTCTAAACCAAAACCAAGAATCACATTTCTTAGTTCATCTAAAAATCATTGAAAACATAACAAGGGCTTTGAATGCAAATATAAAGTTTCATTCCATATACAACCTTTGGTTTTCGGTATGAGGGAGATCTTATATTAAACACAAAATGTAATAAAACGTATGTCATGTAATAAATAAAAACCAAACTAACAGGTCATTAGGGCTCGTTAGCGAGAATGAGGGGCAATGGGTTATAAATAAGTCTCTAATACCCTTTTGTAACTGAGCTTTTGCAATCCTAGTGAAAGTCATTTAGTCTTTTTTTGTCTATTAGATAATATTGGTTTATGAATGATTAGTAAGTCCATAATATTCATGAACATAAGAATAGTTGTGGTCTCCTTATTGTGACATATGTAATATTCCTTAGGATATTCCATAAGGGCAAGATCATTTTTTACCATTCATACACTATATAATAGAATGAGGGCAAAGCAATCATTATCTCCCCTTTGTCATATTTTGCCTGCTCTTCTTATCCCCGCCTCTCTATTTATCTAATCCTCTTCTCTGTTCTTCTATTTTCCTGAGTCTTTATTCCTCTTCCCTACCTCCATCAAAAACAAAATATTAGTTTGTCCTCTAAGAAAGAGGTAATAATGTGGGGTTGATTTGACAGTTTTCTCTAGTAAGTATATATTTAGACTAGCTTTTAAAAAATAACTTTTATGATTTACAAGGTAAATATAAATAGGAGCTTTGTCTCAGCTTGCAGGCTTCTAAAATCATGGTTTTGTTGTTTCCCAAACATGTATTAACTCAAGAAGGGTAGAAAATGGTTTCGGTCCATCAACAAGTTTTATTTACTCACAATCATAATGGTTTTTGTATGTTATTGTTCTGATTTTTATTTCCAATCCTCTGCATTCTCCATGATCAACCCTGATGACAAGCATAAGCAAGTAATTAAGTTTATTATTCTACAAGGCAAAAAGCTAAAACAATTACTTGCTTTCCCAACTAAAACAATTATTAACAATATATTATAACAAGATAGGGAGCCAAACCTACACCAAGATTTGTGCTTCTTTGATCTTCATACTTCATAGACTAGAAGTGCAAAACCTTTTGATTTCCCAATATAGTTATCCCTACAATATTTCACACACATCATTTGCAGATATTATTAGGGAAAACAATTAAAATTATAAAAATGAAAGATAAAATATATTGAGATATTATATTATGATTAAATCTAATTTCCTAACTAATTCTTATAAAAGCAGCCCAAATTAATATTTTTTTTCATTAAACATAAAGAAGCACCCTGCTTGTGTAAAAAAAAATTATTATGATATGTATAAGAAAATGGGGAACTTCCATTAAAAATTTTATTTGTGCGAGCAAAGGACCTAATAAATTTTTTTCTAATTTTTTGAGTTGCATAATTTAGTTATTTGAGGATTATATTTTGAAGGGATTGGCTACCTCCTCTATTCTTACCATTCTCTTCCCATCCTTTTCCCCTCCACTATTCATCTTAGCCTTGATATTGAAATTTGAACAGTGCAAATTTAACGTTTTATAAAATTACTAATAAAATATCAAATTATTAAAATAAATAACTGCTATATTTTAGTTATGATAATTTAAAACTGTAATAAAAATATTACAAAAGAATATTTTGTATAAAATGTTAAATCTAAACCTCTCAAATTTCAATCTAAAGGTTGAAATTAATAGTGGAGGGTAAAGAGGATTGGAAGAGTAGAGGACGATAGCCAAACCCATATTTTGAACGGGAGGGGTATACAACTTTGCAAAGGCAAAACCCAAAACTGCAACTAAAGGGCTACTCCTCTAGAAAATGAAATGAATTCTATTTTTTAAAAAAAAAAAAAAGTTTACAAATGACTTATTATTCCTACCCTAAAAATTGATATGTAATAATAATTACAAGGATAGAACTAATCCAAAAAAACAAATATAAGGGCATAATATAATCTCCGCATGCAGTTCACACAACTTTGTAATTCTCTTTCCCCTTCTTCCACTTCCAAACTTGCAGAATGAAAGATGGGCACAAATATTCAAACAACTGTAGCCAGTGCAAGGGGAAAAATTGACCTATTAGAAGCTAATATCCAAACTAATTATATAAGGCATTAAAACCAACAGTTTTGACAGCAAAATTGATTGCCTTACCACATGCATAAGAAGTTTCTAGTTTCTGGTTTCCTTCGATGCTTTTTAATCAAATAGTGGCTCCTTGACAAGAAGATTCATCTTTTCCTGAAGAAATTTGAGCACATCCTCTCTCCCCTCCTTAATAAGCAAATGTCTTAGCTTCCCAAATGTGACACCTGCTGGCCGAATTCCATTCTCTATCATATCTTCTAACAAAACAAGCTCTTGTAACATTGCCCTTCTCACACAGCCTATTTACAAGCACTGAAAATGTGTGCATGCTTGGGACAAACCAATTTAATTTCATGTATCTCCATATTTTCATAGGCCTCTCCAAATCATTTCCCTCACAAAACATTTTTACCATCATCGTATAAGTATCGGCGTCTGGTTCGCAAGACTTGATCATCCTGCGGAAGGCACTATGAGCCTCATCACTTCGATCATTACCTATCAAGCTGCTCATGATTATGTTATAGGTCCTTGAGTTAGGAGTGATGCCCTTGCATTCCATTTCATTTAAGACTTTATATACGTTCTTAAATATGTTTACTTTACAAAAAACACTGATCAAGGCATTATAAACCACAATATCTGCCTTAATTCCATTCCTTTCCTTCTCTAGGAATGTATCAACAGCATCTTCAATCCGAAGTTCGACCCCATATGTATGAACCAGGACACTATAAATGAAAGATGTTGGCCTGCAATTGTTGGCATCCATATCCTTAACAACCTCGACAACTTCATCAACTCTTCCTGCTTTACAAAGAATGTTAACCATTATCCCATAGGTGACTATATCAGGGTTGCATCCCATGTCAACCATTTCTCTAAAAATCTCTCTTGCTTTTGGAAGATTTGGAGCCTTTCCCCATCCTTCAAGCAATATGCTGTAAGTTTTTGAGTCAGGAGCAAATTGATCCTTAGAACGATCAAAGATCTCTTGAGCCTTCCTTACATTCTAAGACTTGCGTAAAGCGCTCAGTAAACCATTGAAGGCAGTGAGATTCAGAGATATGTTATATTTTTCCATGACATTGAATGTGTAAATTGCCTCATCTACCTTCTGAGTCCTAGCATACTTTCTCATAGTAATACAAAAGGTCTCAACATTTAGCATCTCCATTTTATTCATAGCATTTACCAGGTCCCACATGATTCGATACTGCCTTATCTTTGCCAAAGATTCTATCATCGTGTGGTATGCCCGAATGCTGTGTGAGTAATTTTGTTGCTTCTCAGCCCATTCAAAAAACCTATAAGCCACCATACCAGCATTCTCAAATCTATTAAGAACATTCTCAACTATATCTGGTGAAATTCTAATTCCAGTTTGATTAAGAGCAGTGTCAAGTGCTAAAGTGGGAGAGGACATCATAACCTTGCATAATTTTCTAGTTATATCTGAAATGTCCTGCAATCGTTCATTTGCACTATAACTTTTGGCAAAAACCCTCCAATTAGAGTATAACTTTCTCCTACGGTCACAAAGTTTAATCATCGCTTAACCAAACCTAAGAGTTACAGTCAACCTGAATCACTAAAAACATAACAGAGACTTCAGATGCATATATAAAGTTGCTATCATATAATAAATATAAGTTTGTTAGAGTGGATTTCTAGTAAAATTTGTCAGAAAGAGGCAGAAAATTGATAAAACGAATTCAATTATTGATCAGACCATTCTATTTCTTTGGGATTGACTATTGGTGGTAATCTCCTAATCAAAAACTTGTTATCAAAATTAACAGTGTTATTGATACTGTAATTAGAATGATAGAAGGCGGCTCTAATCTACTCACAGAATGTTTAAAAAAGGATGTTTATGGAGAGTTTAAATTGATATGGAGAAAAAAATTGTCAAATTTCAATTCAAAATATCAAGTAGTTTCAATTGGATGGCCGGCAAAGTAATGTTGTCATAAAGATAGATAAACAGAAGTTATGGTGAAAAAAAGTAAGAAGATAGGTGAAAAATATATATGAAAAACTTTTACCTCCTCCAAACTTTTTGCCTTCAGGTTCCATGTGTCAAACTTTCAGAGATTGGCAGACCATTATCAGCTGCAATTCATAATGACGCAAAGGTCCTTATCCATCAACATTCAACAATGTTCATATTGTAAAACATGGAGATTAAATGCAGAAGTGGTTAAATAGTTTCTCAGCGAGTAATTCTATTCTGGAGAGTCAATTGGGTTTTTTCAATCGGCTATCAAGAGCCAGGGTGACAACTCCACGAGGATGCACTCCCTGATCCCTGTCCTTACCAGCCCCTATCTTTCCTATCCCTGCTTCGATCCCCTGAATGAGAGAAGTTACTCTCATCCCCTATCCCCAAGTTTCAAATTACATTCCCTAAATTTTGTTGATCCGATTGCACTCAAAAAGTGAATCCAAAAAATTATATCTTCACTTCCACATCAATGGCTATCCAGACTTGAGAGGATTCAGTTAATTTTGTAAGGTACAAAATAGACACAGTCCATGTTAAGTGTAACAAACAAAAAATAACGCTAGCCTATCACTACATCAACACAAAGAAATACGGTGAAGTGAATAATGCCTAATTGAATAACCTTTTAGATGCTTCAACAAAAGCATGACTCAGTCCTATTCAAATTTGGACAACTTTTTCTGAAACATCTAAGAAGGACACAATATTGCTCAAACATAACAGCAGTGGAGTCTTCAATCAACTTAATGGAAGTGAAATCGAGATTTAGCTCTCTAGGGCTATGATTTCTAGTGAGAGAAGAACAGGATCAAACAATTTGAGGCACAGTCTAAAATAAATTATGAAAACTAGAATAGCGGGGTAGCTGTTTTTCCTTTAAATTATGCAGCATATAGGGAAAGATCCCTGAACCTGGGTGCCAAATACGATGGTTCCTGAACGACTATGAAAATGAGTATTTTGGACATACCTAATCATGATGAAGTTTCCATGTTAGGGCTTACATTTCAGGTTTAAAAAAATGTTAGGGTGGCCATCATCCTTCTTACAATGAAAGCATGCAATTTTTCACTTAAAATTGAGACTATTGATATAACTAGTAAGTTTCTCTAGTTTACTGAGTTGAGAAATTTCTATCACGATGTGCACCTATAAAAGAGAGAGAAGAACATAGAAAAACTGGAGAGAAACTATAATTGATAGGACCCTAACTTATTTTCAGAAAAGCATTCAAATCGATACCGTGGCTCATCTAGTTGACTTTATATGCTTCAGCTGTGAAGGGGAGAAGAAAGCAGAAAAGAAATGGCATAGCAAAAACTTCAGAATTTCCTGAAGAGACGTGCTTGAATAAATACCGAGGAGCTGATATCCACATAAAAGATATCCTTAATATACTCTTTTCTGACACCATGCAAATGAATGAACTTAAAGAACGTATGCTTTCAAGTTTTTTATTCATTTCACTCAAACTCATGTTTTCCCCTCTAATTTCAATAGGAAAAACCAAAACTAAATTACTTATGCAATTTAAACACACAACCATGAGTCTTTTGAATGTTGAATTTCAGTAGAAGTTTCAAAAATAGTTTGAAACCAGATGCCATTGTCTCCCGATTCATTCTAACCCACCTAATCAATTTAAAGATCATACATATTCTCAACATGAAGTTTTAAAAATCTTCAAAAAAAAAAGTGCGAGCATGATCTCCAAAATCTCAAACACACACCCTAAAACACAAACTTCATTCAATGTTTAGAGAGAATAGTTCTAAAATGGGATGTGCTTATACCCAAAGTTCTATTACTGCGGAATTGCCACTGAGAAGACCCCAGCCTGGAGAGCGAAAATTTTCGGTGTTTATAACCGGTTCCCTTAAAATTTGCAACTTGTAGATGTTTCAGGCTTCCCCGCAAAAGCTGCCGGAATTCAAAACATCGCAGCTAGAATTAGAATTCTCAAAAAGAATCCTCAAAATTTCGAAGCCAGAAGAAGCTTCTGTTGAAAAAAATCCAAGAAAGAAACGAAAGATTAGTACCAACCCAAAATTATTGAGTTGCAAAGAAATTGGGGAAGAAGAACTGTAGATCCAAGAAAGACAAGAGATTAACAATTCGAAGGCTTACAGGAGCATATAGAAACACGATCTTGTGCTACGAGTTCACTTGCCCAACAAAGAATCAAACTATCTCTAGTAGCATTGCGACAGCACGACCCAATTCATGAAAAATTCTCCCTGCTCCCAATTTCCTCGACGCTAACTGCGTCTCTATGCCACCTCTTGTTTATATATTGCCCGGACTAGTTTTGTTCGTTTTCCCCCTTTTACCCCTTTGGGAATAGGAGTCCCATCCAATTGGGGAGTGTCATTCCCAACATCAATAATGAAGAGGAATGCTGTAAGAGAAAAATAAGTTCATCATTCCTAACATTTCTCCCTCATAAATTGAGCTGAAATCATATTTTAGTTGATTGAGTTCGTTATCTTTGCATTAAATAAAGCTTACATCCTTTTTTTTTCAGATTAAAACACATCCTTTTAATTAATGAGGGTAAAAATAAAAATTTGGCTAATTTACTCTCTCTTATCACAATATAATACATCAATCCAATTTGAATTCAAAAATTATAATTTTTTTCTTACACTCTCTCTATTGATCACATATATTAAAAGAGTTTTTGAATAATAGAGTATTTTATAATGCAAATGATTATCACGGGTACTTTAAGTAAAAGAACATATTTTTTTATAAATAACTAACTTAACTAATTTATTTAATCTCTTTAAATTAATTATGAAACTCTTACATTTAATACTAAGGGAGTAATAAATTCTCCTTCTCACAATATAATACCTCAATCCAATTTGAATTCAAAAATTATAATTTTTTTTAAACTCTTTCCATTGATCACATATATTAAAAGAGTTTTTGAATAATAGAGTATTTTATAATATAAATGATTCTCATGGGTTTTTTAAGTAAATGAACATACTTTTTTTTTATAAATAACTAACTTAAATAGTTTTTTTAATCTCTTTAAAGTGATTATGAAACTCTTACATTTAATACTAGAGGGGTAATAAGCTCTTCTTAAAATGTGAAAAACTGAAAAGATCTTATTATATTTAAGACTAAATCACACATGCAATCCAGAAGGGAGCAACACGAAGATGAAGCAAAAATTCTTCCACTTTTAGATTGTGTTTGGTTGGAGGTTTTATTAGGTTAGATTAGGTTAGGGGAGGGTTGGAAATAAAACATATGTGTTTGGTTGGAAGGAGGGGAGGTGAGGGGTGGAAGGTATTTTGTCCTCTAGTGGTAACCTCCCCTACTTTACAAAACCTTCAAATTTGGGGTTTTTTCTAGGGGAGAGAATATTTGTGTCAAACTGTGACTAAATTACCCATGGCAATTTTTCAAAATTCCAACACTGCCCTCGCCTATACAAAGCGTCTTTCCCTTTGCCATTTCATTTTTTCACCCCCTTCCGCTCAAAATCCCATTTTCCCTCGTCTAATTCGCGCGCTCTGCTGTTGAGCATGGTGTCCGACTCTCCGCCAACTGTAATATCCTGAAATGTAACCAAGGATTTATAACTTCAAATGATGTGATTAATGTTAATTAAGCACTTTTGAAGTAGATAATTGTGCATTGTGATAATTAGGGGCAAAACGGTAAATTTACCAACCGACTGATTAGATATCATTGAGGAAACCCCTTGGTAATCAAGATCAATGGCTAAGATTGAAAGACCAAAGGGTGGAATCTTGTGCATGTGAAACTATGTGAAATCATGGTAGGGAGAAGGAGATGGTGCCAAGTGTCAAATTATGGACCATAGATGAAGTCAAAACTTTCAAACTCTACCTCTCTCTCCCTTTCAAGTCGGCTGTATGTGTGTGTGAGCAATTAAACAATGAATCATCATCTTCAATATCTCATTTCTTCCTCATCTCTCTCCATTCTCTCCATTTTCGCTGAAGTTAAGCAAGAAAGAGAAAGAAAGGGTTGGAATTTTAGGTGAGTATTTAACTCTAAATGCTCACTTCACCTTCATTGATTTTGTTCAAATGGTTAAGAGCTCCCTTGCTATGTTTTCAGATTTGTGAAAAGTGGTGTTTGATTGTTGGACAAATCTGAAAGTTGGTGGAATCAAGGTGTTGATTTCAGCAAGTTTAAGAGGTAGGTTTATGATGAACTTTGGTATATATATTATGATGTTTGCTTAATCAATGAGAATTCTGGAAATTTAACCTAATTATGATGTTAAGTGAAGGGTAGGTTTTGATTAAAGTATCACTGTTCATTTGGTCAGTTTTGACACTTGGGAGTGATTAGAATTTGATTTGAAGTTGAATAAGGGATATTTGCTAGAATGAAGTTTTGAGTGGTTTTATGATCAAGAGTGAGAATGTGGTGATTGTGGTAGAGCATGCTCATGGATAATGAATATGGTCATTTTGATGGCTCCAATGTGTTCCTTGAGCCAAATTGTGTGAAAACAGTATGTGATTTGAAATTAGGGACCATTGGAAACCAATTGGCAAAATCTAGAAAATCTGTCCAATGTAAGTCTATTCTGGGCAGTCAGATGGTGTGGACGTTTTGACTGGGCAAATGATGTTGAAAAATTATGAAACTTTCCAGTCTTAAAGTTCACATCTCAAGCTTCAAATGGACATAAATTTTGTGTCATTTCGCTTTTTGAGCTGAGAGTTTGAACTGTCCAAAGTTTGGCATCAAACCTGGACCCTGTTTTGGTACAATGTTAGGTTTTTGGTAAATCTGAATTTTTATGGTGATTTCTAGTTATGGCCAGTATTTTTCCTTGAAATAGGACTTAAATAGCTTTCATTTGGCTTTGGAATCAAAGTTTGGCTAGAAACTGGATTTTCCTGGGCCGCGGCCCAAGGATGGTGGGCCGCAGCCCAAATGTTTCTGTGCGTCTCTGGACAGCCCCACCGCGGCCCACCCCCAAAAATCTGTGTTTAGCACTTTTAAAGGTGGTTTTTGGTATAGTCTTTCCCAACCCTTTAGGCATATGTTTAGGCCTAAAATAGTCATCTAAAGAGTTCAAATGATAACCAACTTAAAGTATTATAGAGAAAAGAACTTGGAAAAGAGATTGACGGGTTGTCCCTAATTTGGTTTACAGGATTTGATATTTGCCGTCCTCGTGAGCCCGCAGTGCCAAGAAACGTCGGGAAAGGATCAGGTAGTGACTCTCTCTCTTATACTATGTATAATGCTCTGTATGTGTGTGTTATCACTGTTCTGTGATGAATCTTTGATGCTGCTTCGATTACAGCTGGTGATAGCTATCGTTTACAGCGCAAGCTGTCGTTATTGTGATTACAGCGTAAGCTGTCGATATTGTGAATACAGTGTAAGCTGTCGTGATTATTATTACAGCGAGAGCTGTCGTATTGTGCTTACAGCAGTGAGTGCTGTCGTTTGTGGTGAAAACCATGTATTTTTGAGATTGCTGATGCTGTTGCTGGTTGTGATTTATATACATGCTTGGTGTTATGCATTGTGTGAGTGGTTTGTTACTACTGGGATTCGTTCGAATCTCATTCTTTCCTATGACTAATATTTCAGACAGGGCATGTGGCTCAAAGGAGAAGCGGCCAACCCTAAGCACTTAGGATCTTTAGTGATACTAGGGATTTTTGAGATGTTGGTTATCTATTTTGAACTCGGGATTACTGTATATTTCGAATTAGGAATATTACCTTTAGTTTTGGTTGTGTAATCCCCTAGTGGATACTTATGAACCTCAGGTTATATGTAAAGAACCCGGGAGTTGCCGGGGATTTGGTTATACACTCTGATATGATTGAATGTATATTAACTGCACAGGTGATTATATTCGATAATTGAAAATTGAGACCAGGATGGGAAAAAGAAGTTTTTGAAAATTTTGTTAAGTCCCTACTATAAAGGGAGTTTTAAATGAGCTTTGAACTAGTCGACGGTCTCTAAACCAATTTAATTACGTAATATCGAATTATAATTACGCTAATTAAGGCAGGGGGTTACACCAACCACCATCACTGTCAACTGCCTCTGCAGCCACCATCCTTGCTCGTCGAAGGTTGCTGCCGGTCCGTTTGTCCTGTAGATTGTGTGGACTCCTTCGCGACTCTACTCCTCCAATGTCGTCTCGTGCCCGTCCTTTAGTTGCCTCTGCCTCCTGCTCTGTCGATTGCTCGTTCGTTCGAGTAAGATTATTTTCTGTGATGATTTATCTGTCAGTTGCTCGTTTGTTCAGGTAGTTCGTGCTTTTCCCTATTTAGTTCTAGCTTTTCTAGATTCTGCTATGGCTTTTACTATGTTTTGAAGTTATTGTGCATAATTTGGATTCGACCAAAGCATGATTTGGGTTTTACTGTGTTTCATTCTAGCTGATCTAGATTCTTCTGTGATAGCCTTATTCCAGCATGTTGTGTGATAACCTTGTAAATCTTATGCGATAACCTTATTCTAGCATAGTTAATTCGACCAAAGCATAGTTTTTGTTCCAGCATGCAATTACTTGTTGTGTTATGATAACCTTATTGCTGTGCAATTAATAGTTGATCTCTGTTCTGTTGATGTCTGTTTTTTCATAGTCTAATAGGGTAATGACAATGTTGTTTTAGCTTTCAACTTGCAATTATTCTTCCTGGCTTTATAATTTTAAATTTCTAGTAGATTTACACATTTCAACCTTCTGCTTGTGGTAGTCTTGCAGACTATGTCATTTCATTCTTTAATGTAGCAAAATATAGCAAAAAGTGCTGAAAAGTAGCAAAATGTTCAGTCTGCATAATTTATTCTTTCTAATTATTCTTTCTACTTTATATAGGATATTCTTTGCTTCCATGCAGTTTATTGGCTAGCTATGCTAATGTCTGCAGGAATAAGCCTTCCTAAGATGGTGTTCGGTCATGGATTTTTGACAAAGGTATCAAGAGATAAACATGTACATTATCAATACATTTCTTGAAATAATTTTATTGCTAACATCTTTCTGTACTGAACTTTCTTTCAAAGTTTATTGCCACCTCTTCGTCTTGTAAATCTTGGCTTTGGCTTTCTATTTTTCTCCTAAATGGGCTATGGATGAATGTGTTGGGTCCATCATTAGCATATCCACACCCGTTAACCGCCATCACTCAATACCCTTATTCTGACTAACTTTGATTGTGTAAATGAGCTAGGGATTACAGATCTCTTATGGCTAAATTTATTTCATTCAGCAATGCTTTATTGGTTTTTTTTGACAATGTTAGGATGGGATAAAGATGGGCAAGTCATTGGGGAATACACTTGAGCCAAATGATTTGGTTAACAAATTTAGGACAGATGCAGTTAGATACTTCTTCCTTAGAGAGGTGGAGTTCGGCAATGATAGGCACTATTCAGAGGAACGCTTCATCAATATTGTTAATGCACATCTTGCCAATACAATTGGTACTTTAAATATTATAGTGTGTCATTTTAGAAGTGATTATGCCACTATTAACTGTGGCTCTAACGAAAAGAAAAGAAAAGAAAAGAAAGAAAAACACTTTCTCTATGTTTTTTGTTGCATTTTTCATTGATAAGGTAGGAATGTATTGGTTTTTTCTTATAATAGCTTATGTATTACTAAAATGATTTATGTGGGTTTAGGCACAAATATCTCATTTGTATGGTTTGAAACTAAAGTTGTGTATAGGTACATCAATTGCACCATTTATACCAATGATCATGAAGGACTATTTTAATGCCAAAAGTCACATTCTATTTATGACAAGGCTCGGTCGGTTGGTATTACTTGTGCCTTTCAAAAGACATTCTAAAAGTTACGGATATATGTGATGACAAATAAGTATATTCATTTTCAAAAAGTCTTCAGGTAATTCAGTTGACAATGTTAAGATGCCATTTTCCTTCTTTATTGATAATTATTAATAAATACATTGTAAAAGAAGAAGGGACATATGTAGAAGGATATTTTTGTCCACTTATAATTAACTCCCCTCACCTCCTCTTGTGAACCAAACAAGATACCAAATCTCCTCTCCCTTCTTCTTGAACCAAACAAAATTATAACCTCCCTTAACCTAACATAAATAAACCTCACATAACCTAACCATTGTTGAACCAAACACACCCTTATATTTATGATTCCTCATATGAAATGGTGATTTGGATATTATGATTGCTATACAGGGGCCTATTTTTTCTTTCATGAAATATAATAACGCATGTACATAGAAAACCCAAACTTATAAAATATCTTAGCAAAATACATACATAACATAGTAGATACGAAAACTGCCATTGAACATTTTTTGTTTGAGTAATGATCTTAATATGTGACCTTTTAACAAGTCTACAGTGACTAGGAAAATTCCTTGGTTCATCCACTCATTCCTATTATAGGATGAAAACCATCACCTCGCCAAGCTCCATCTGTTGAAGTTGGACGATCCCAATTCAAAATTGAGGAGCCATAGTCCATTCATGGGAATCACTCTACAAGAACAAAATTTTGATATGCATAAAATGCAATCCTCTTCTTGACTATTTAATATAAAAGAGTATATCCTAGAAGCAGAAGTACAACATTGCAAAGACAGCCACCTATTGTCATTTGGTATCCGCGTATCTATAAGGTTAGCATCTTGATCTTGCTTTTGCAATTGTTGTAGTCCCCTGCCTTGATAACCGTAATTAAGATTCGAAAATGCGTAATTTAAATGAATTAGAGACCGACGGATACGTTTTTCTCAAATTCCTTTTCTAAAATTCGTTCAACATGGTCTCAATTTCATCTTTCGAATCTAATTACTCTGCGCATTTCAATCGCATTCATACATATCAGATTGCATAGCCAAATTCCCGACAACTCCTGGATTTCAAACATGTATAAACTAAGGGTTATAAGTTCCAACTAGGGGATTACATGACCAACATCAACGTAATATCTACATTTCAAAAATAAACAGTAACCCCAAGTCCAAAATAGATAACCAACAACCTAACAACACATCTCTACAAGATTTTAGCTGCTCCTGGTGGTTGGTTTCTCCTTGGAGCCACTTGCCTTATCTGAAATGTTAGTCAATGGAAAGAATGAGATTCAAAAGAATCTCAGTAGTAACAAATTACTCATACCACATGTAATCACAAGCATGCAAGAAAATCATCAAGCAGTATCACAGCATAAAGCACAGTACGCAGGCTGCCACATATGCACATAATCACATAATCCCATCCCCCGTATTCCACCGCCCCGAAGGCACAGTCCTCCCACCGTCAACACCGATGGGCTGCGGGTGAAGGTTTCACAAATATCCTTTCGGCTTTCACATATAGCCTTACGACTTTCACATATAGCCTTACGGCTTTCACATAGTCTCATCCCCCAGATTCCACCACCCCGAAGGTATGATCCTCCCACTATCAACACCGATGGGCCACATGTGATAGACTCACAAACAATGATCAAACAAACATACCATGTATCACATATAGTATAAGGGAAAAGAGTCACTACCTCGTTCTTTCCTGACTGGTGTCAGCACAAGCTACTCGCGATCAGGGCAAATGTCGAATCCTACAATTCCAAATGCATCATTTAGACACTTCCACAGTGTTTCTAGGGGTTATACGAGTCTATAATGAAAATTTACAAAAATGCCCCCGGAGACCCGGCCCGTGTAATATCCTAATTTTTGATTAAGGGAAAATTATGATTATTGTGTATAATTATGAATTTAAATTGAATTATTATGTGTTATATGGCTATTTTAATTAATATGTCATAATTATTGAGAAATTGCAAGAATGGAATTATTGGCCATAAATTGGTAATTAATGGAGAAATTAATTACTAACCATGGGGAAAATGAGAAATGTAACACCCCGATTTTTGATTAAGGGCTAATGGCATTGAGATTGATTATAAAATTGTGTAATTAAATATTTTGGAAGTAATATGATGTAAATTTGAGATGAATGTGTGTGGTATTTGAGATCATGGGTTGAGATTCATTATTGATGGGTCGGAATCCTATACATTGTGTCTATGTGAGCTCATAGTGGAAGTGGATGAGATGGCGACATGTGGCATAGTGGAGGCCTTTGGATGAGGCACTAGAGGACAAAATACTACTTTTCCTCTCTTTTCTCTCTCTCTTGATCGGTGGAGTGTGTGTGTGTGCAAGGGAAGGAAAGTTTCATTTCATCATCATCTCTTCCATCTCACCATTTTCTCTCTCTTCTTCCTCCATTTTTCTGGAGCTCAAGCTTGGGAAAGAGAAAAGGAAAGCTTGAATCTTGGTGAGTTGTGATCCTCCTTTGCTTAAAACCTCTTCTCTAAAGTTGTGTATCTCATTGAGAGCTACATTGTGGTGGTTGTAGAATCTTGAAAGGTGTTGATTTGTGAGTTGGAGAAATATGAAAGTGTGAGAATCAAGATTCTGAATTTGACAAAGAGAAGAGGTAGGCATTTTGAGCATTTCGATATATTATTTGTGATTTTTGGATAAGTTTATAAAAATCTGGAAAATTGCCCTAGCTTATGTCCATTTTTGAATATATGAGTTTCATTGTGTTTGATGTTGGAAATGGTTCATTATGATGATATTTGAGTATTGGAGATAGTTTTGAAGTTTGGAATTGTGTTGATTGGAATTTGGACATTGTGTGAATCATAGAGACCATAGTGTTTGATTGTGGTTAGATTGGTTGTGGGATGTTTTAGAGGTTGCCATTGTGTCTTTTATGGAAAATTGTGTGGGAATAAGCTTGGTTGTTAATTTTGGGTTCATTTGAATCATTTGAGAAAAGTTGGAAAGTTGTCTGGTTTGAGCTCTGTTTTGCGCAGTAAGTTTTGACGAGCGTTTTGAATGACCAAATGGTATTGGAAAATTATGAAACTTTCCAGTCTTAAATTTCACATCCCAAGATTCAAAATGGACATATATTGTGTGTCATTTCGTTTAGTATTCTGTGATTTATGGTTGTCCAAAGTTTGGGATTGAAACAGAACTCTGTTTTAGAGTAGTGTTTAGTTTTTGGTGATTCTGTATTTGTGTAGTGATTTCCAGTGATGGGCTATATTTTTCCTTGAAATAGGACTCATATACCTTTCATTTGGCTTTGGAATCACTCCGTTTCGATTTTTCTAGGATTAGTTATGAATTTTGGAAGTTCAGCCAAGAGTCAGGAAATTTCTTGGCTGCGGCCCATGAGTGGCTGGCCGCGGCCCACGGCCTTCTGACCATATTTGGGCCGCAACCCAAGGAAGGGCTGGCCGCGGCCCACCCCTGTGTTCCAGCACTTTGTGTTTTTGAAAAGTGACCTTCAACCTATTGTTTCCCAACCTTTTAGGGCTTGTATTAGAGGCATTTGTGGCCTCTTAAGAGTCCTAAATGATAACCAACTTAGTGTATTATGGAAATAAGTAATTGGAAGAGAGATTGATCAATTGCCCCTAATTTGGTATAGGATTTGATATCTGCCGAACGCGTTAGCCCACTGTGCCAAAGATTGTCAGGAAAGATACAGGTATCGACTCCTCTCTTATACTTTGTGTAAATGTATTGTATGTTTGTCTGTCATTCATTGTGTGGATGCTGCTGCTACTGCTTTGTGATACCTTGTGCATTGAGATACCTTGTGGAGTTTAGTGATACATTGTGCTTTGAGATGCTTTGTGGTGCTTTGTGCTTCATGTTGCTGCTACATAGTGTTCACCGCGAAAGTGGGTGTTGTGCATAGTGATTACAGCGAAAGCTGGCATGGTGTTCACCGCGAAAGCGGGCGTAGTGCATTGTGATTACAGCCGTGAGTGCTGTCGTATGTGGCATGAGCCAGAGATCATTGTGAAGCTGCTGAACATGATGAACATACATGCTTTATGTTTATATATTGTATGAGTGACTTGTTGCTACTGGGATTCTTTAGAATCTCACTCTTTCCATATGACTAACCTGTTCAGACAGGGCAAGTGGCTCGAAGGAGAAGCGACCAACCCGGAGTGGTTAGGATCTCTTAGGGACATTCAGGATTTTGGGATTTGTTGGTTATCTATTGTAGAACTGGGATTACTGTATATAAATTGTTCATAGTGAATTTTTTATTTGTAATCCCCATTTGGAAAATAGTAAACCCATTCGATATATAGAGTAACCCGGGGTTTGCCGGGATTTTAGTTTCCGCACTCTGATATTTCTTATGTGATTTGATTTCTCAAGTAGTTATATCCTCACGTGAATGTGAGACCAGGATTATTACGTTTTGAATTGATTTTGAAATACCTCATCCCAAGTTGAGGGATTGTAAATTCTTGATTTGATTTTATTGGTCTCTATTTCACTTAAATTTCGAAATCCGGATGTGATTACCGTGAGGGGGTTACAGCCCGGGCCCGCCGTACCCGGTTCGGCTGCATCTTTCCCAAAATTCTAACTTGGGCTATTCTAGCATATTTCCACCCAAGGAATCCATTTCCAGACTCGGAATTATCAAATTCAATGTTAAATTACAAATTTACCCTTGGCAACCCTACTTTAAGGGTTTTAGGGGCGTTTTCGTAATTATGCTTTTTCGGCCTTTTCCAAAAAAGTGACTAATTGTAACCCCACCTAATTTTCGCCCCTGAACTCAATAAAACCATCAAATCATTGAAAATCCAACTCTAAGACCCATTTCTAGAGATGGCCAAAATTTATGAGTTCTTCGGGGAAAATCAGGGTTTTACGATTTCGGCTCCGTAAACGCGTTCCTTTCTACTCCTAGCCACTTAATTAAATATTACATTAGGTTATAACTACCATTTAAACCAAAATTGGGCAGCATAACCCTTAGGCAACTCAATTCCCAAAATTTAAAACCAATGGCAATCCGGCGAAATTTCACCGATTCCCACAGTAGCCAGAATAGTTAATATACGAAGGTTTGAAAGTTACCTCAAGCTCCCACAAGTTTTTCCCAAATATGGCTGAAAACCCTAGGTGTTCCACAACATATTTTGAGGTTCCAAACCTTAAAGAACAAAGAGGAGTAGCTTAGGGTCGGAGTTATACACGTTAGGAGCTAAATTGTCAGAGAAATCGGCTTACCTTATGAGATTTCTTCTCCTTTCTCTCTCTAAAAATCTGAACGTTCTCTCTCACCTTCAGCTGATGTTTTGTGCGTGAAATGCTGAATGAAGAATATGAGAATGATATATTATAATATCTTATATCATTTTTAATGATTTATGGAATTTTCCAACAATTCCAAAACTAATTTTTATTACATAACTTTCTATATTCATGTAACCATTCCATCATGTCCAACCAATATTTCCTTATTTATGCCACATGTAGGAGACACTTAGGGGTCCCTCTCTATGGTCTCAATTGGCTTCACAACTTTTTTCGGTTACGTATACACGTAAAGTCTCACTTTTGGTCAAAATTGCATTTTTGCTCAAATTTTCCATAAATTCATATTAAATTGACCAAAATATTTTAAATATATTTTGTTCCTTTTATTTTCCTTAATTAACTGAAATTATCTTCAATTAATCAGAAAATAATTAATTTTGTGATAATTTGACAAAATTACGATTTTGCCATTATCTTTCTAATCCAATTTCTTCTCTTATTTTTCTTTGGCCAATTTCTATCTATTTTTGGACCAAATATTTTCTCTAATATTTCTTCATTTTTTGACCTTAATATTGGGCTTTTCAGATCACCCAAATTAATTCCATATTTATTTTTTCCCAATTTCCCGTGAAATTGAACATTTATAAAATTCATAAATTACAAATTCATGAATATTCACCATTTTATTGAATTTTCCCAAATAATTATAATATATTTGGTGAATATAAAATTTGGGGTGTTACAATTGTGACAAGTAGCGCATGTCCTAGCTTGTGCAGACCTTATCACCTATGAGGAAGAAAATTGTAGTCTTGCATGCAAAACTCTATTATACACATACCATAAAGATTCCAATAATTGAAAAGGCAAATATGTCGTAAAATTACCAAGATCTTTGTGGTTTATCAACCATGTAAATATCTATTGTTGCAAAGATTTGTCAGGGGAACAATGAACTCTAAAACTAAGAGTAAGACCAAACCAGTATACTCTAGAAAAAGGACAATAAAGGAACAAGTGTTCAAGAGACTCAAGGTTGCTATCACATAAATAGCACACCTTAGAAGCAACTAAATGTTCACTTTTTAGGAGTGATAAGTCCTAATTTTACCATATATTTTCGTAGCTTTTTAGGAGGTGTTATTGATAATAGTGTGCTTGAAGTGCATTTATAATGGAGAATACTGGCTAATATTGATTTTGTGAAATAAATGATTAAGAGTAGCTTAATTGACACATTTGATGGTTTTTTTAAGTGTTGACTTGGGAAGAATGATATTGCATTGTGTTGAATTGTCTTGTAGGGAGTTCAGTAGAAATTGGAGCTAAAAGGAGCTGGGAAATAAGAAGAGGGACTAAACTATAAAGTCTAGAAACTTTCCAAGTAGACAGAAGAGGGACCAAAATGCAAAGCAAAGGAAACTTTCCTAGCTCAACTGCAATTTTCTCCAGTACCAAATTTCCACCTCCTGTCATTTAGAATTCACAGGATATGAATAAAAGATTTTTGAATATCAATCCAGGGGGTGTTCGTGGATTTCACTATTCACTTCCACAACAAAAACCCTCTGAGATTCCCATTTTTTCTCATCTCCACTGCCGATAGCCACAACAATTCTTCGAGTAAAATAGTTCTTCGCCATGGCTGGAGCTAATATAGAACATGATGATGCTCAATCCCGCATCATGAGTAGCTGATAACTGTGATTCTTCCTAGAAGCAAAGCTGAACTCGAATCCATGCACTGAAAGGAGAAGCTCATTTAGATTTGTTGTTCTTATTCGATTGTGAATTCTTATAATTGTGAGAGTTGTGCAACCATAAGACAAAGTCGATTTTGAGTTATGAATTTTGTATTGTGTAGATGAATCCCTGAACCTGATTTGAGTTCTATAGAAATAACGATATGTTTGCTGAAATCAGTTGATGTATTGTGTTCTATATATTCAAGTAGATTTAATCATGTGATTTGATTCTAGTTGCATCAGTTTGTGTGATTGCTTTGAAAGATTTCATAAGCAATGAGCAGTAACTGTTATTACAAAGAAGTCAAATCTGTTGCGTAATATTCTCCATGAATGAATAGCATAGCCTCCCTCATCAACTGTTCTTTATATGTTATTCTAGTTGATTAACTATGGGAACAGAATACTAGGTGACTGACACAGTGAGCTTCGTAAATGATAATTGGATAAGGAAGGCCAAGTGGAACTTCTAGGAAGGGTTGTCTTATTATTGTGTCAAACCATCACCACTTCACTCTCATCATACTGCCACGATTAAAATCAAAAAATTATATAAAAAGAAAATTATTATTAGTTTCATAGCAAACATAATTCAAATAATTCTCCACAACTGAACATTACTTATTGTGGCCCGTAAGTTTACTAGGAATTATAATAATGGTTAGGTTCCTTAGAGAAGAATGACCTAGGCTAGTTCTCATTTTACTATAGTAGCTTAGTATTTGTTTGGTAGAGTTAATGACAAGCTTTATCAAAATGGTGCGTTGCTGGGGAACCTTACTTGTTGAGGTTCCTTAGCAATCTTTTGGGCCTGGAAATATTTTTTTTGTGACTCTGTTCTTATATGAAACCAGTAGGTGTGGATATGGATGAAGTATTTTGACAAGTCTTCCATTTTACATTGGAAGGCAGGGCTAAGGAGTGGTCCATGATGCTGTCCCATCATTCTATTATTGATTTAACTACATAGTCCAATTTGCAAGTAGCTTTTCTGGAGAAATATTTCCATGCTTCCAAGATTACATCATTGACAAAGGAGCTTTTTGGGGTGAAACAAGCTGTACAAGAGACTTTTTCTGAATACTGGATTAGATTTCAGGAGCTCCTCTCTAAGTGCCCAAACTACCAAATACCAGAAGCAAGATTGGTACTTTACTTTCACAGTGGTTTATTACCTCAGGATCAGAAGTATTTAGATTCCTTAGCTGGGGGTGCAATTCAATTACTCACACCTGCAGAAGCTTGGGAACTCATTAAAAGAATTGCAAACAATGATCAACAGTTTGAAAGTGTAAACCCTTCATGGTAATCATATCCGGGTTATAAAATTCAAGTGAAATAGAGACCAATAAAACAAAACAACATTTATAATCCCTCATCTTCAAGATGGGGTGTCTAGAAAAGCAGTTCAAAAATATAATTGATCTGGTCTTACATTAACATTCGAATACAATTACCTATGCAGTTAAATCACATTCATAAATATCAGAGTGACCAACTAAAATCCCGGCAACCCCGGGTTAAATGTATATATAAAATGGGTGTAAAGTTTCCCAAAATAGAGGATTACATATCCAAAAAAAACTATTTGCATCCCATATACACTTAGTAATCCCAAACCAAAACAGATAACCAACACCCAACCAGGTGTCTCTAAGAGATCCTAACCACTCTGGGTTGTCCGCTTCCCTTTTGAGCCACTTGCCCTGTCTGAAATGTTAGTCATTGGAAAGAATGAGATTCAAAAGAATCCTGGTAGTAACAAATCACTCATACAGTATATAAACACATAGCATGTAAGATCATGTTCAGCAGCAATATAATGAGCCATGGCTTGCACCACAACCGACAGCACTCGCAGCTATAATCACAATGCGACAGCTTTCGCTGTAATCACTATGCCCGCTTTCGTGGTAAACATTATACCAGCTTTCACTGTAATCACTATGCCCGATTTTGCGATAAACACTATGCAACAGCATCACAAGGCACAAAGCGTCACAAGGCATCACAAAGCAGCAGCAACAACACAAAGCATGATAAACATATATACAATACATTTACACAAAGTATAAGAGAGGAGTCACTACCTTGTTCCTTCCTGACGTTCTTTGGCACAGTAGGCTAACGAGTCTGGAAAATGTCAAATCCTATAAACCAAATTAGGGACAACCGATCAATCTCTTTTCCAAATACATATTTCCATATTACACTAGGTTGGTTATCATTTGAACTCTTTAGGTGGCTACTAGAGGCCTAAACATATGCCAAAAGGCTTAGGAGAAACTACCCTGAAGACCCCTCTTTCGAAAACAAAACAATGATTCATGGCTGACTCACTCGAGTGATGAGAGACTTGCACTCGAGCAAGAATGGCTCTCACTCGTGTGTGTTTGACAGTGAGCAACAACCATGGCCAGAAAGTGCTCACAACACTCGAGCATGAGGTTTTGCACTCGAGTGATGACTTCAAATTCACTCGAGTCCCTAAAAGTGCAATACAAGAAGTGACAACCCGAGAACACATCCAACTTCAGAGGGGAAAAGCTCCCTCGAGCACAACCCTTAGCACTCAGGTGAGAAGACTACACTTGAGAGTGTCAGAACACACTCTTAAAAATTGGCCTACGAGTGACAACCCAAGACGCAGCCCTTAACATGAACTCACACCTTCACTTGAGTGAACCCATGCTCACTCGAGTTATTACCAATATCACTCGCGGGTCAAGAAGTGCACTCGAGCTTCCTTCATGAAAATTCCGATAAAACATAAAGGACAAGGAAAAGTTAGACTGATGCACTCAAGTAAGGCCTTCCTTACTCGAGTGATGCTTATCAAATTGCCAGATCACAGCAACTGACAGAAATTCCCAGATTTGCCAAAACTGATCCCAATGGTTTCCAAACTCAACACAAAGCTCATACCCAATTAAAATTTCATAAGGAATCCATTGGTAACCTCAAATCACAAAAAATCCCATCCTAACCACAATCTAACTCTTGGGTCTCAATAACACACACAACACCCAATTTCATTCAACTCACTTCCAAAATTCAAAACTATATCCAACACTTAAATAACTTCCCAATACACTAGTTCCAACATCATTCACCATGAAATTCATACATTCAAAAATTGGCAAAAGACCAAGGCAAATTCCAAAATTCATCAAACTTAACCAAAAATCACAATAAATATACCAAAATAATCCAAATGCCTACCTCTTCACTTTGCCAAAGCCAAAACCTTGATTCTCAAACTTCCAAATTTGATCCAACACCCAAACTACGACCTTTCAAAATTATGAAATCATTAAGATGAAGCTCTCAATGAGGTGTACAACATTAGAGAAGAGGTCTTGAGTATTAGAGATCAACAAAGGTATTAAAATCTCACCTTTCTTCTTATCTTTCTTCCTTGGTTGCCGGAAATGGAGGATGAGGAGAGAGATGATGATGATGAAGTAAGCATATCTTTCCCCTTCCCAAAGCCCAAACCGAATAGGAGAGAGAAAAGTGAGTGTTTGACTTATGGCATGATCCTATGGCCCATAAAATGCCACTTGTCAACATCTTTCTCACTTCCTCCATAAGCTCACATAGGTGCATAGCACACAATTCCAACCCATAGCCAATAGATCTCAACCCTTGATCTTTGATCACCAATGACTTTCCTCTTCGGTAACTGACTAATTGGTCGGTAAATTTTCAATTTTACCATTTTCCCCTGGTTTTCACTATGATTACTAAATCATCCCATGAACATCTATATCAAATTCACATCACATATCTTCAAAAGTGTTTAATTACACTAATTAGAATCAATTTCGAAATCATTAGCCCTTAATCTCAAATTGGGTCATTACACTTAGGGCCTTAAACACACAAGTCTAGTATGACATCACTACATGTAATATCATACCGCCTAGGGTTCCTCACCTAACATCTAGGTTAGTCATGATTCCTAGAACTTCAATATAACATAACCAGGAAATCATTTTCCTCTATTCTCAAATCAGATGACGGGTTTGATCACCGTCTACCCATCAAATTTTTGGGCAAATCACACTGACTCACCACATCCATATCACAGAAAATGTATACACACATCCCTTAAACTCATATATCCACAAATAGTAGGGACCTTAATGTGTATACCACAACAACCAAAGTCATCTCCCATGACTTAAGGCACAACTACTGCGTCTATCCTAGCAAATCCTATCTTTGCCAGGAACTGTAGCTCTAATACCAAAAATGAACCCCCTGCTGTAAGTATATCCGAAATACGCAATTAAAGTGAAATAGAGACCAATAATTATCAAAACTTAATTTCAATCCCATTTATCAGACGGGGTTTTCACAAATACCTTTCGAAATCATTTATAACCTAGTCTCACATTCACATTCCGAATACAATTACTACATGAAGATAAATCACATTTAAATATATCAGAGTACGCAATGTAATTCCCGACCAATCCCAAGTTCCATACATTAATCAAAGCCTTACAAGGCACATTCGCCCATATATAATTACCCAAATAGGGGATTACTCAAACTATCTCATATACGTTATCAAATCCTCATCAACATATACATAACCAAATCCAAGTACAAATATCCCAACTTTGATAACCAACTACCAAAACGACAATCCGAAGGAGTCCTCATCGCTCTTGGTGCCTACTCCATCCTCTATCCACTACCCTGTCTAAAAGGTTAGTAGGGGAGGGTGAGATTCGAGAGAATCTCAGTAGGTAAACAATTCCAATATGCATGTACGATAAATATTTAATGCATGACATGCTTGCATCATGTAATGACCCAATTTGGGATTAAGGGCTAATGACTCTGATATTGATTGTAATTAGTGTAATTAAACACTTTTGTAGAAATGTGATGTGAATTTGATATAAGTGTATTTGGTGATTAAAGATCAAGGGCGGATATTTGTTGCATATGGGTCGGAATCCTATGCTTTGCACTTGTGTGAGCTCATAGAGGGAGTGGATAAGATGATGACAAGTAGCATTTGGTGGACCATTGGATTATGTTATGAGACAAAAATTCACTTTTCTCTCTCTTCTCTCTCCTATTCAATTGAGGGGGAGTATGGGCAAGGGAAAGCAATCATCATCATCTATTCCATCTCTCATCATCTCTCTCTTTCTCCATTTTTCTGTTGATCAAGGTGGAAAGAGAAAGAGAAAGTTGGCATTTTGGGTAGGTAATGATCCTCTTCAGCTCAAATCCTCTTCACTAATTTTGTTCATTGTGTTAAGAGCTTCATTGTGGTCATTTCAAAATCTTGAAAGGTGGTGATTTGGGTAATGGACAAAATTGAAAGTTTGAGAATCAAGATTATGGATTTGGCAAGCTGAAAAGGTAAGGATTTGATGCTTTTTGATATAGATGTTGTGATTTTTGGGTTAAGTTGGTAAATCTGGAAATTTTCCCTGATTTGTGTCATTTTTTAATGTACGAATATCATAGTGGATGATGTTGAAATTAGTTTATTGTGAAGTTCTTTGAGTATTGGATATGGTTTCGGAGTTTTGAATTAAGTAAATGAAATTTGGGGATTGTGTGTCAGAGACCCAAGGGCATCGTGGTTAAAATGGTATTTGAGTATTTTGGAGGTTACCAATGGGTTCCCTATGTCATTTTGAGTGAGTTTGGGCTTTATGTGGAGTTTGGGAACCATTGGGTGTGATTTTGGCCAATCTGGGAAATTCTGTCAGTTGTTGCGATCTGGCAATCTGATAGCCTCACTCGAGTGAAGGAGGAACTCACTCGAGTGCTACCTTGTGTTTTGTCTTTCTGCTTCATATTTGCCTGGGTTATAATGAAGGGGGCTCGAGTGCACTTCCTTTACCGTGAGTGATGTTGGTGATCACTTGAGTGAGCATGGGATCACTCAAGTGATGGTATGAGTTCTTGGTTAGGGTTGCTCTCGGGTTGTCACTCGCTGGTTGAGGTTCAAGAGTATGCTTTGACACTCGCAAGTGAAGGCCTCTCACCCCAGTGCTAGGGATTGTGCTCGAGTGAGCTTGTCCCTCTGATGTTGTATGTGCTCTCGGTTTGTCACTTCTTGGTTGCACTTTCAGGAACTCGAGTGGATTTGGAGTCATCACCCGAGTGCAAAGCTTTATGTTTGAGTGATGTGAGCACTTTTTGGCTGAAGTAGCTACTCACTGTCAAACACTCGCGAGTAAGAGCTAGTCTCACTCGAGCACGAGTCTTTCATCTCTCAAGTGAGGTCATCTTCACTCGAGTGAGTCAGCCAAAAATCTTGTTTTGCCTTTCAAAAAAGGGGTCTTTAGGGTAGTTTCTTCTAACCCTTTAGGCATATGTTTAGACCTCTAATAGTCACCTAAAGAGTCCTAAATGATAACCAACTTAAAGTATTATGGAAATAAGTATTTGGGAAAGAGATTAATCAATTGTCCCTAAATTGGTATAGGATTTGATATCTATCAGAAGCGTGAGCCCACTATGCCAAAGAACGTTGGGAAAGATACAGGTAGTGACTTCTCTCTTATACTTTGTGTAAATGTATTGTATGTTTTCCTATCATGCATTGTGTGCTGCTACTGCTGCTTTGAGATGCATTGAGATACCTTGTGAAGCTTTATGCCTTATGGAGCTTTGTGCCTTATGATACATTATGCTTTGAGATACTTTGTGCCTTGTGATGCTGCTGCATAGTGATTACCATGGAAGCGAGCATAGTGATTACAGCAAAAGCTGGCATAGTGATTACAGCGAAAGCTGGTATAGTGTTTGCAGCGAAAGCTGTCATTGTGATTACCACGAAAGCGGGCATAGTGCATTGTGATACAGCCATGAGTGTTGTCGGTTGTGGTGCGAGCCATGACTCATAGTGTTGTTGCTTAAAATGATGAACACACATGCCTTATGTTTATATATTGCATGAGGGATTTGTTACTACTGGGATTCCTTAGAATCTCACTCTTTCCAAATGACTAACATTTTCAGACAGGGCGAATGGCTCGGAAAGGAAGCGAATAACCAGGAGTGGTTAGGGCTTTAGGGATATTTGCATTTTGGATGTTGGTTATCTAGTTGGCTTTTGGGGTCACTGTATGTATATGAGATGTATATAACAATTTTGGATATGTAATCCTCATTTTGGGAAACTTTTATACCCATTGTATATATACAAGTAACCCGGGGTTGCCGGGATTTTGGTTACGCACTCTGATATTTATTATGTGATATAACTGCACAGGTAATTGTATTCTTAAGTGAATGTGAGATCAGATGAATCCGGTTTTTAAACGTTTTGTTTGGACACCCCATCTCTTAGAGATGAGGGATTATAAATGTGATTTTTGTCTTATTGGTCTCTGTTTCACTGAAATTTCATAATCCGGATATAATTACCGTGAGGGGGTTACATATCAAATAACTCATGTTCACATAATGACAAATTTGTAAGCTTAATGCTTCGAATAACATACTTATAGCCATATCATGAATTGAAATATAGCTTCAAACTACACATAATCATGCAAAGCAAATACATGCACCAACACACCAACACAAATATAAATACATGCAGGAGAGATATGTTCCCTACACTGGTTCTTCCACGTAAGCTCCAACTATGGCTGCCACGATCAGGGCGAAAGTCAAACCCTATAACCAAAATAAGGACATAGGGTTAATCCCTTTTTCATATTCCTTAACTTTCAAACACTTAAGTTGGTTATCATTCACGAATTTTAGGTGGCTACTCAAAGCCTAAACACATATATAAAGGGTTGGGAGAAACTTGACCCAGTGCTAGGGTGATGAATGACCCGTACCCGAGTGAGGACAGCTTACTCATGTGAGTGCTTGACCCAAAAGCACAAACAGAAACCAGAATTGCTCGTACCACTTGAGCACAGCCCTCAACACTCGAGTGATACCCCCAAGCTCACCCGAGTCCTCAAAAGTGTGGCACAGAAAGTGACCACCCGAGAGAAACAAAGAACCCAGAGACAGAAGTGCACTCGAGCACAAGCTCTGGCACTCGAGTGAGGCCACAATACTTGCGAGTGCTAGCTCACACTCTTAACAAACTAACTACAAGTGACAACCCGAGAAGCGGCTCTTAGTGCAGAAGCACATGATCACTCGAGTGAGACCACCTTCACTCGAGTGATAACCCATATCACTCCTAGGTGAAGAAGTGCACTCTTGCTTCTTCCATGAACAAGTGCAACCAAAACCAAAAGGGAAAGGAAAAACATCACTCTGCACTTGAGTGAGACCATTGTTCACTCGAGTAAGGCTTTATCAGAACCCAAAACGTAGTAGATAACAGAGTTTTCCCTAACTCAACCAATGTTTCCAATGGTCCTCAACTTCTAACACAAGACTATTCCCACACAATTTTACACAAGGAACACATTGGAAACCTCAAAACAGCCAAAATCACACCACAAAGACATTTTCCCTTTTTTGGTCACACTCTTCACACACATTACCTAATTCAACCAATTTTACTTCCAATTGTCCAAACCAATCTTAATGGCATTAAATCACACTATAATACCATTTTAACCACAATACTCATTCATTTCACAATTATACCAAAATCAGGGAAAATACCACAATTAACCAAAACTTAACCAAATATCATAAAACTTAGATCAAAATGGTACAAATACTCACCTCTTTCTCTTTCCCAAGCTAGATCCTTGATTCTCCATCCTTCAAGTTTCCTCAAGCTCTCAAAACACCTCCTTTCACAAATCTAAAACCATAGCAATGAAGCTCTCATCACTATGAACAACTTTAAAGAAAGGTATTTGAGCTAAAGAGGACAAGAAACTAACCAAAAACCCACCTTTCATTTTCTCTTTCTTCCTTCAAGCATGGCACCATGGAAGCATGAAAGAGAGAGAAGGAGATCAGATTTTTAGGGAAAAGAGGTTATTTAGACAACATAAAAGGAAAGAGAGGAGAGAGGAAAGAGCTTTTGAACATTTGACCAATCCAACGGTCCATATTGTGACACTTGTCACAATCTCACCACACCTCCCAAAAGCTCACATACACACAAGCACATAGGATTCCACCCTTTGATCTCTACACAAATCAATTACAACCATTGATCTTCAAGCTACCAATGAGTTTCCTCTTCGGCAACCTATCAATTGGCCGGCAACTTTACCTTTTTGCCCCTGATTACAGTAATTCTCTTAAATCACCACTAAACACATCATATCTTTCCATTATACCACAATATACGCCCTCCCTATATTCTAAGTCGATTTAGATGTTAATCCATAATTGAACTCAAATATAGAATTTCGGCACTGCTCATAACACAAACGACTACAATCCACATCATATTTATTACTAATCACATCCACTTTTAGAGTCATTATCCATTAATCCACATTTGGGATCTTGCTAAACCAGAGTTTAACAGTCTACTTAATCTAGGCTTAATCTTCAACCTCAAGTCTCAAAATTCGGGGTATTACATGTAGCGTATGTGAGAATATGCTAAATATCTAAAAGATTGCTACACACATAAAAGGAAATTTAAACCCAATGAAGTGGTGCAAGTTGGGGCAAATGTTTCAGCCCTGTTTAAAGCTCAAGAGTTGCCCATTAAATGTCAAGATCCAGGTGCCTTCTCAATTCCTTGTACTATCAACAAGCTTCCTATTGCTGAGGCATTGTTAGATTTAGGTGCTGCCATCAATGTTATGCCCACTTCAGTTTATGATACTCTAGGAATGAATATGCTCAAAACTACTAATATGCAAATTCAACTAGCTGATAAATCTATGAGGAGACCTAAAGGCATTTTGGAGGATATTCTGGTTCAAGTTCAGGATATAGCGTTTCCTAAGGATTTTTATGTTTTGGACATGACAAGCGATGTCCTTTGTGATAGTACATTGATTTTAGGATGTCTGTTCTTAAGAAATGCTGAAACAATGATTTCAACGAAGGAAGGTATTATTACCATGGAATTTGCTGGGCATAAAATTCAACTTAACATCTATGAGGTAATGAAACATCCACATGAAGATTACTCTCTTTTGGGAGTCAATTTGTTAGATTTGGCAATCGAACCAGACTGTGTCTCCTTTTCTGATTTTGAATTGGATGAACACCTTGAAGATTCTGGTATTTCTAACTCACCTGTTTCTACTACTCTTAATTTTGGGTCTTCACATGGCAACCCTCTTTTATTTTATTCTGAAATTGATACTTGGCTGACTTCGTGTAGTGACATCTCTTCTAGTTTATCTGATGTTCCTAGTGCTAATATTCACAATTCTGATGCATCAACTAAGACTATGTTATTTGGTTTTATTAGTGATCGAGATTGTAACTTCTATACTCACTATTCAGACCAGAAATTATGTTTGGGATGTACTAAGCATATGCCTCTTAATCTGCATGTTGTTGATACCTATTCACAACAAGGTTATAAACCAGATTCAATTACTACTCTTATGGTGTCTCAGTTTCTTCCTTTGTTTTCAGATTCCTTCTACAGTATCTATGACATCTTGCATTCTTTACTACCTCACAGAACTCTCGAGCTCATTTTTCTTAAGGTTGCAAAGCTTGTAGAGTTGCAAGAGTTGATGTGGAATAGCTATATACTGGCCCCTAGTTGATCACTACAGCTACATTATGAAATTGTAGCTATTTTTCCTGTTTATCCATGTTCCACAAACCCTAGGAGCAGTGCTTATGTCATCACAGCTTTAAGGCTCGATAATACTACTTTAAATAGGTTAAAGATCCATGATCTGATTCCCTCAGTCTTACAACTACCTAATTTAGATCTCAAACCTTTACCTGCCACTTTGAAGTATGCTTTTCTTGGTGTGAGTGATACACTACCTGTCATTATTTCCAGCTCTTTGACAAAGACTCAAGAATTTTAGCTGTCGGATGCCTTTAAAAAAATATAAGAGTACTCTTAGGTGGACGTTGGTAGATATTCCTACCATTAATGCCTGTGTCTGCACATATCGAATTCTTCTTAAAGAAGATGCAAAACCCATTCGGCAACCTCAGCGCTGATTAAATCCTCTCATATTGGATGTGGTTAAAAAAGAAGTTACCAAACTACCAATTGTTGGTATCATTTATCCTCTCTGATAGTAAATGGGTCAGCTTGGTACAAGTTGTTCCTAAAAAGAGTGGCATTACAGTCGTCCGCAATAAGAAGAATGAACTTATTCCAACAAGAATTCAAAATACTTGGCAGGTCTACATCAATTATCGCTAGCTTAATGACTCTACTAGGAAAGATCATTTTCCACTCTCATTCATTGATCAAATATTGGAGTGGTTCGCTGGGAAATCTCACTGTTGCTTTTTGGATGGCTTCTCTGGCTACTTTTAGGTCCCTATAGCACCTAAGGATCAAGAGAAAACCATGTTTACCTACCCATTTGAAAATTTTGCTTATCGTCGAATGCCTTTTGGGTTGTTTAACACCCCAGACACTTTTCAACGATGTATGCTTTCTCTATTCAGTGATTTACTAGAGTATGGCATTGAAGTCTTTATAAATGACTTTGTTAGGATCGGCAGGCACAGCGGAAGAATTTTAAAAATTTTACCAATCCTAATTGAGGATCTATCAACGACGTTTAAACCAAGTTGGAAGGATTCATACCTTTTATGATTCAGGGTTTTCACATCTCTAGGAGCCAACATGTCAGGTCCGCTCCCTCTACCGGTATCTACACGAATGCTCTCCAACCGAGACTGCATGCTAGCGCCTCTAATGCCTCCTAGGATTTCACTTGCGGCTCTCAATTCTCATGTGTATCTCAGTATATCTGCTCTATCAAGTTTATAACCTATGAGGGCTATTTTTCAAATTTCAAAATTAATCATTATTAATTTCGAAATTAATTAACTATTAATTATCTTGATGAGCTAATTAAATAAATTCAGTTTAAATTAAATCTGTCCAACAGTTTTAATTTAACCTATTTATTTAATCCAAATAAAGAGCATTAGATTTAAGTTATCTTTATAAATTAAATCTGAGATACCATATCTCTATCATGTTAGTTATTAGATTTAATTTATCTTAATAAATTAAATTTTAACCTAACACAATATAATAATATCATATAATATATATACATATATATATATATATATAATATGTATTTTGAAAATATATATCTATATAATATTATTAACGAATTTTTTTATATTACATATATACATATATATAAATATAAAATTCGTCCACCCTAATTAAACATTATCTCATGTTGGGTCATTCTTGTGTGCGACCCTGTAGGCCCATATAAAGTTGGCAGTGGGCCAATAACTGTACTAACCCACAAGTCGCAAGCGGCCTCTAGCAAGACATCACGACTACCCAATTCATATGAGGATCGTTAACACGATGCAACCTGTCATACAACCATGTCACGTCCCTTTTGTCACATGATATATCGGTCAAGGATGAGGCATGGATAATGTCATCCTCTTATTCCTGACTATTACTTTCTCGATTCTTGAGTAGTTTGACAATAGAAATGGAAACTCCTTTCCATTGTAGTATGGCCATATATTTCTCAGACTTATTCATTGAGGGGCCCAATAATATCTCTCTACTAATGTGAGGGACAAATTCCATCTTGATCATTCATATTCCTCTGCATGAAAAACCACCAAGCTTGATTATAGCCTTTATCAACACCCGATTAAAGGTGACTTTTGACTAGTTCAAAGCTTAGCAACTCTTATGTAGGAATCCATGATGACCTCAGGTCAAAGGGCATTGTGACGTGGTTATACATGAGAAAAGCTTATGACTTCATCCATGTAGCTTTCTCATAGTGGGTCGGTCCAGCACCTTGTACTCTTACAAGTGCCTAAGACTTTGAATCGTATCTCCATATCTTATCAAAGTCATACTGATCTTGTTTCATCTCTGCTCCCGCATAGATGACCGACCAGGGACATTTTAGGACAATTTTTATTAATTATCTAAGGATACAATTATCACAGTTAACATGCAAATAATATGATAACAGAATGGAGAAATTTCATTAAATTAATAATGTTCAAAGTACAATGATTGGCCCTTTGGGCACAATTTCCAACAGACTTTACTCTCTATGGTGACAATTTTGAGGTTTGTTTGAATAATTTAGAGAGTGCCTTAGCACGTTATGTCGAGAAGCAATTAGTCTTGCACTTTGAAAAATGCCACTTCATGGTTGCACAAGGCATAGTCCTCAGTCATCTAATCTCTTACAAGGGCATTGAGGTTGACAAATCCAAAATTGAGATGATCTCCTCTTTACCTTTTCCTCTGCTATCAAAGAGTTTAGATCCTTTTTAGACCATGTTGGGTTATATAGGAGATTTATTCAAAATTTCAGCACCCTTGCTCTACCACTTTCTGGGTTGTTACAAAAAGATGTTGACTTCCAGTTTGATGCAGCATGTCAAGCTTCTTTTAATGCTATTAAGGCTAGATTAATATCACCACCCATTCTAGTTGCTCTTAATTGGAATCTGCCATTTGAATTATATTGTGATGCCTCTAATGGAGTAGTGGGTGCTGTTTTGGGACAAAAGCATGACAAGCTATCTTGTGTCATTGTTTATGCCTCTAAAACATTGGACAAAGCACAAGTTAATTACACTACGATGGAGAAGGAATTATATGACATTTTCTTTGCTTTGGATAAGTTTCAATCTTACTTGTTACACTCTAAAGTGGTGATATTCACTTATCACAGTGCTATTAAACACTTGGCTAACAAAGTGCATACCAAACTAAGACTCTTACGCTGGATACTTCTGAATCAGGAATTTGATACCAATATCATAGATAAGGTTGGAGCTGAAAATGTGGTCGCCAATCACTTGAGTTGTTTACCTTTACATACTGTTGGTGTCACTAATTCTGCCATAATCTATGATAGTTTTAGGGACTATTCTGTCTCCAATATTGCTGTTCTGGATCCTTGGTATTACCATATTGCTAACTACTTAGCCTCGGGGTTACTTCCACCTTCCTTGTCTAAATTCCAGTCCAATAAAATTGAGGCTAATTTTAAATAATATATCTGGGACTCTTCGATTCTGTAGAAGCTGTGCAGTGACCAAGTAATTTGTTGCTGTGTCCCTCAGGCTGAGATCAGTGACATCTTGTCTAGCTATCATTCTATTACTTGTGGTGGTCATTTCAACCCTAACATACTGTTAGGAAAAATTTAGAAGCTAGTTTCTATTGGCCTACCATCTTCAAGGGTGCCCATGCCCACTGCCGCACTTGTGATATCTGCCAAAGATTTGGGGGCCTAGGTAGGAAACACGAATACATCATCACCCTATGCTTTTCTGTGAGGTGTTTGAGGTATGGGGTGTCGACTTTATAGGACCCTTTCCTTCTTTAGTTGGGTATGTTTTTATTTTACTTGTTGTTGATTACTTATCACAATGGGTGGAAGCCATTGCCACTAAGAAGAATGATGCTTCCACAGTTATTCGATTCATGAAGTCTCACATATTCTCTCGGTTTGAGCTCCTTACATCTATTGTGAGTGATAATGGCACTTACTTTTGCAACAAGTTGCTTGAGGGGTTGCTTGATAAACATGATGTCCATCACAAGGTGGCCACCCCATATCACCCACAAAGCAACGGCCAAACTGAAAACTATAACAAGGAAATTAAACTGATTTTGAAAAAGATAGTTTCCCCCACTTAGAAGGATTAGAGCACTTGTCTAAATGATGCCTTATGGGTGTACCATACTGCTTTCAAGACCCCCTTATGTAACCCCCTACCTTGAAAACTATAATTATAACTCGAAATTCATAATTAAAATGAAATAGAGACCAATAACAATCAAAAGTCTCTTTTACAGTCCCTTCCTTATGGGAGGGTTTTCTCAAATTCTTTCAAAACTTTTGTCCTTATCCTAGTCTCAATTTCACGTTTCGAATATAATTATCTTGTGCAGTTAAATCACATTTATACATATCAGAGTGTAAAACAAAAATCCCGGCAACCCCCGGGTCAAATTTATACTAATATCAGGTTTATAATTCCCAACTAGGGGATTACATACCATATTCAAAATATTATGTACATCCCAAAAATAATATACAGTAATCCCATTCCAAAAGAGAAACCCAACAATTCAAACTAAAAATCCCTACAAAGTCCTAGTCGCACCTGGTCGTTCATTTCTCCTTAGAGCCACTTGTCATGTCTGAAGGTTAGTCAAAGAAAAGAATGAGATTCAAAAGAATCCCAGTAATAACAAATCATTCATACAGTATATAAACACACAATGTATAAGATCACGGATATTAGCAACACAATGATACATGGCTCACGCCACATACGACAGCACTCACGGCTGTATACACAATATGACAGCTTTCGTTGTAGTCTCTATGCTCACTGCGAAAGCTTACACTATAATCACTATGCTCAAAGCGATAGCTTTCGCTGTAAATGAAGCAATATCACAAAGAATTACAATTCATGATAACATATATACAATGTTTTATACACAATATAAGAGAAAGAGTCACTACCTTGTTCTTTCCTAACGTGCTCCGCCACGATTCATTCACAATCAGAGCAAATGTCAAACCCTATAAACTAGAGTTAAGAACGGCGGATTAATCTCTTATTCGAAGCTCTTTCTTCCATACCACTTAAAGTTGGTTATCAGTTGAACTCCTTAAGTGGCTACTAAAAGCCTAAACATATGCCTGAAGGATTAGAAGAATTACCCCGAAGATTTTCCTTTTAGAAGAGAACACCGATTTCTGGCTGAATCACTCGAGTGAAGAAGGCCTCACTCAAGTGATGTCCCATTCACACTCGAGTCCCACAAAGTGAGACACAAAAAGTGACAACCCGAGAGTAACTAAAGAATCCCAAAGTGACAAGTACACTCGAGCGCTATTCTTAGCTCTCGAGTGACCACCAAAACACCCGCGAGTGCTGAGGCACACTCTTGGAGACTAGCCTGTGAGTGTTAACCCGAGAAGTGACCCTAAAGTGTTACATACACACGCACCCGAGTTGAACCCTTATGCACTCGAGTGGAAACCTTTATCACTTGTAAGTGAAGAAGTGCACTCTTGCCTTCCACCTGAGGACCTCACTGAAATGATGAAGGGAAATGGAAATATCATGCTGCACTCAAGTGAGATCCTACCTCACTCGAGTGAGACTTATTAGTAGCCAAAATGCAGCAGCTGACAACATTTTCTAGACTTGCCTAATTTACTTCCAATAGTCCCAAAATCCTCATTCAACACTACTCCCACACAATTTTACTTAAGGGACTCATTGGAAACACTAAAACAACCAAAATCCCATTACAATGACTCATTCCACACTTTCACCCCCATAACAACCTAAAACTACCTAATGACCAATTTTTGTTTCCAAAACTCCAAAACCAATTTCCACATCCAAATAACATAACCACATGCTAATTCATTCATTAATCTCCACGCCATTCACACATTCCAAAATCATGCCAAAATCAGGGCATATTACCCAAATCTCAGAGCTTAACCAAAAATCACAAGAAATATACCAAAATACAACATATGCTCACCTCTTCAACTTCCAAAGACTAGCTTCTTGATTCTCTAGCTTTCAAACTTGTTCTAGCTTTAAAACACCTTCTTTCAAAAATCTAAAATCATCAAGATGAAGCTCTTATCAAGGTGAATAACATTAATGAAGAGGTATAAAGCATTAGAGGCCAACAAATATATCAAAATCTTACCTTTGGTTTTCTCTTTCCTCTTAAAGCTCAACGAAAATGGAGTTTAGGAAAGAGAGAGATGAGAAAATGATTATGATATGAATTTTTCCCATTTTCCATGCTTCTAACTGACTTGGAGGGAGAGAGGGAAGAAAAAAATGAGTTTGAAACTTTGACCTCATCTAATGGCCCACATCTTGCCACATGTCTTAATCTTGTGCTTCCTTCTATGAACTCACATGAACCCTTCCACATGCAATTCCACCCCTTTTCTCTTAAACATTACACATTCCACTACAACTCCAACCAATTCAGTAGACTCTCATTTCAGTAGCTGATAATTGGTCAGCACAGTTCCCATTTTGCCCCTGATTGTCACAACGTTTACTAAACCATCATCAAACATATTTATATCACAATGCACATCACATTCTTCAAAAGTGTTTATTCATTAATAATTACATTACTTTTGAAGTCTTTGGCCCTTAATTACAATTTGGGATATTACACCTTAGGCATGTCTCCTTATCGGATGGTCTATGGCAAAGGTTGTTGTTTGCTGGTTGAAATTGAACATCACTCTCATTAGGCTGTTTAAGGCATGAAATCTAGATATTACGGTAGCAGGTGAGGAATGATTCTTACAGCTTCAAGAATTGGAAGAGTTGCATGTAACCCCCTTCACGTTCAAGGCCGAGATTTACATTTATAAACATGTGATTAAGGAAGAATTAGAGACCATAGATGATTTGGGACTTAAGAAAGTAAATTTTCCAAAATCGGGGTTTTCAAAAGCTTTTACAAAACATGTTCTCAATAGTCTCATATCCACATTTCAATACATAAATGGCCTATACAAGTTGATTTCATTCATACATATCAGAGTACAGCATAAATTCTCGACACACTAGAGTTCCATTAATTTATAAAAGGGGTCTTACAGGGCATAATGCCCATAACTTCTTTCCCTTTATTTGGTGATTACACAAAACTATACAACATATCCCAATATATGTATACAATTAATCCAAAAAGAGATATCCAATGGATTTTACATGAAAACCAACAACCAAATAATCAAAATGAACTCCCACAAAAGAGCTCTAACCGCTTTTCATCACCCGCTTTCCCTTCGATCCTTCTGCCCTGTCTAAAAGTTTGTATTTGGGAGAGTGAGATTCTAAAGAATCCCCGTAGTGATAAATCACTCATAGTATGCACAATAATAAGACATGAAAGCAAATCATCACACACATGTGGCAACTACAACGGCAGTTACAGTGGCAAGGGCAGGTATGACTCATATCACCCTTACATTTGCTCACGCTGAATTGATTATGCTGAATTGCATCACAACGATCAACACAATATATTTCACCACAGCTGGGATTCATATAAAGCATTTCATAACGCAAGCCATACAGGCAAGATACAAACACATAGCCTATGGCTGGATTTACAAACGCCAACCCATGGGTCAGATTCACAATGATCCATGTCGATCACAACGGCACTACAATGGCCGAGCTAGAAATGACTATTGTCAATCCCTAAACAGCTCACGCTGCATTGCTCGAGCTGTAATGGACCATGGTACACACAGTTCACAAAACCCAATGACAAGTCATGCATACCAAAACATCATACACAATATGAGAGAAGAGTCACTACCTTGATCCTTTTGTGCGTGTCCTAGCGCCGGTCTCTCCCGAGTAGGACAAATGTCAAATCCTATATTCATAATAAGTGACCAAGTGTCAATTCTCTATTTCAATTCTCATTGACTTCTTAACACTTAATTTGGTTATCATTATTACTCTTTTAGAGTCATTAAATACCCCTAACAAAACTCCTAAAGGGTTGGAAGAACTATCCCAAAGATCCCCTTTTGGAAGCACAAAAACTGATTTTTCAATGCTTACTCGAGTGAAGATGGTCTCACTCGAGTATTGGTACGAACACTCAAGTGAAGAAGAACTTACTCGAGTGATGGTATGGACTGCACCTCAAGTGCTAGAAAGTGAGGACAGAAAGTGTTTCCCCGAGAGCACGAGAACTTTTAAAGAAGAGGATCACTCGAGTGAAGAAGACCTCACTCGAGTGAGAACTTAACACTCACAAGTGTTAAAGCGTACTGAATTTTGAACGCGAGTGACAACCCGAGACGAGAGTTCATGGTGTCAAATACATTTTCACTCGAGTGAGAACCCATAGCACTTGCAAGTGAGGCAACACTCTTGCCTCTCGCCCGGAAGTGTATCATGAAAATTGAAGCAAAAAATGAATTTACACACAACACTCGAGTAAACCCACCCTCACTCGAGTGATGTTCATCCTTTACTCGAGTGAACTCACTCTCACTTGAGTGATTTTATCAGAAACCAAAAAACGCAGCAAAACTGACAGCTCTTCCCAACAATTGCCCAAGTAATCCCAATGGATCCAAAACTTCTATCAAAGCTACTCTCACATAAAAGCACCCAAGGAATTCAATGGAATCATCAGAATTATCCAAATCCTACTCCATTATCATACTTTGGTTTTGGGCAACATAATCATCCAAATTCCAAAATCATACAAACATGCCATTTCAATCCCAAATCAATCAATCTATCCCAAAACTCATACTAACATACCATTACTATACCAAAAACATTCCAAAAGCCCAATGACTCTCATTTTTGGATTTAAAGGCCAAAATTTCCAGAAATTCCAAACTAAACCATTTGGCATAAAACTTAGATAGATAGATTAGTCTTACTTACCTCTTTCACTTTGCCAAAGAGGTTCTTTGATTCTCAAATCTCTAAATTTCATGGGAGCTCAAACTAACATCAATAGCCAAACTATACACGTCAAAATGAAGCTCTTCATTCAAGGAACAACATTAATGAAGAGAACTTGAGCAATAGAGGTCATTTACTTATCCAAATCACAAGCTTTATCTTTTTCTTCCTTGCCCAACAATGGCGCCTGAATGCAGAAGAGAAGAGAGAGAAAACGAGAGAGAGAGAGAGAGAAGGAGAGATGGAGTGTGTTGGAGAGAAAGAAGAAATGATCACACATATACACCCATGTCCATTCAACCGAAAAGAGGGAGAGGGAGGAGAGAGAAAACATAAAAAATCAGTTTGACTTTTCCCTCACTCTCTTCACATATGAGCTTGCCAAGTGTCACACTATCATTAGCTCTCGTAAAGGTAAACACTCAATTAGTCACTTAATCTCTCTATTAGCCATTTAATCACACTTCTCATTTTTCCTCTTAGTTAGTAATTAATTTCTTCCTTAATTACCAACTTATGGCCAATAATTCCATTCTTCCATTTTTTCACTAATTATGACATTTTATTTAATATTGCTATAAAACACATAGTAATTCCAATTAAATTCATAATTATCCACAATAGTCATGATTAGCCCTTAATCAAAAATTAGGATATTACATTGCGCATGGAGGCTTAGGAAAATTCTTGTTTGTATAAGGAGCATACTAAGGCCATTCATGACAAACATATCTTGCGCAAGCACTTTCAAGTGAGAGATCAAGTCCTCAAATATAAGGCGCAGTATTCCTTTGGGCCTAGCAAACTCAAAACCAGATACGATGGTCTTTATGAAGTCCTCAAGGTTCACAACTTTGGCATGATTAAATTGTTAGATCCAAGCAGTGTCACTACTTTTAAAATGAATGGCCATTTACTGAAGCTTTATTCTAGCCCAGCTATTCTTCCTTAGCCCCAGGTTGTCTCTTCCCCTTACTTACATTTTTTTTAATTGCTTTATTTCTATGTGATACTAATTGTTTGACATAGGTGTGGGGGAAGGACCAAACCAGTAGCTATAGGTTGACTTGTGTGTTGAGCTTTCTCATTTTGGTACTTTTGTGTAAGGTCATTCAATTTAGGTGTGGGATTATTTGCCTGTTGGCTGGACACTTTCCACACACGTGGTTTCACTATGCCTTTGCTTGTTGTTACTCTTTGTTGTGATATACTTACTCATGTTTCTACCATTGTCTTTTCTTTGCTTATATTAGGGATAATGCAACTACTCGGTGTAGGGGTGGAGCTATGATATATATGTTGTTCTGTGTGTTATGTTTTGTGGCTTGTAATTACCTTACAGGAAGTGTTTTGTAAGCCTAGGTAGTTTTAAGTATGCTGAATCCTTCTAAAAATTCTAGGGATGATAGACCTATGAGTAAATAAGTGTTTGAGGGAATGTATTGAACAGATTTGTCTCAAGGGATACAAACCATGTGAGCTTGGGAAACTGATAGTACTGAATTTAGTAATATATATGGCTTAGACTTTGTGGGTGAAGGCAAGAAAATTAGCCTATATGGAAGGATATTTGAGCTTGTTCAATTCATTAAATTTTGTGTGCATGCTCTCTAGTTCTATAACTCTCTAGAACTTGTCCTAGCTCTTAGTTGAGGCCAATGTGCATATGAGAGTACATGTATATGATTGAGGCATTTATTTCACATCCATATGACCTAAACACAAGCCACTTACACATTTTATCACTTGCTAGCCCATTTAAGCCCAACATTTTCGTTTCTCATCACTTCTATACAATTCTGAATGAGTATGCCAAAAGTACTATGATAAGGTGTTTATAGTTGCATGTAATAGAAAGAAAGGGTGATTTTTGCTAAAAAAATAAAAAAAAATAGAAAAAAAATATATGCTATCGAAAGAAAATTGAAAAGCCAAATGAAGGGAGCAAGTGAAAAAAAGCATCAGGTATGAGTAAGCAAATATGCTATAGCAATCTTATAATGCATGCTTGTTTGGGTTGTGTAGATTGACATTCCATATATTCCATCTTAGCCTCACCAACATTACAACCTTAATAAACTCCTCCTGATGCATGGAAACTTGTGTTTGTATGGTGGAGTTAGTAGAGCTTTAACAAACCTATGACACTTACTTAGACTAGAAGAGAGGAGTGAAATCAATTACCCGATAATAAGAGAGAGCTAAACACTTAACCCCAAGAGTCTCTTAAATTCTTTTTACAAGGCTAAATCATATATAGAGCTAGATTTGTGCCGAGTAGTGGGATTGTTTGAATGGAGAATTGAACTTGAGATAGTGAAGGGAAATACATAACCAAGAGCATGAATAAATTCATACGGATAGATTTGCTAGAGTAAATAAGAAGGATGGAATATTTGATTTTGCACAGGAGTACAAAAGGCTAAGCGTGGGGGAATTGATAAGTCCTAATTTTACCATATATTTTCATATCTTTTTGGGAGGTTTTATTGATAATAGTGTGCTTGAAATGCATTTATAACGAAGAATTGTGACTAATATTGATTTTATGAAATGAATGATTAAGAATGGCTTAATTGACATATTTAATGGTTTCATTTAAGTATTGACTTAAGAAGAATGATATTGCGTTGTTTTGAATTGTCTTGTAAGGAGTTCGGTAGAAATTGGAGCTAAAAGGAGCTGGGCAATAGGAAGAGGGACTAAACTATAAAGTCCAAAACTTTGCAAGTAGACAGAAGAGGGACCAAAATGCAAAACACAGGAAACTTTCCTAGCTCAACTACAATTTCCTCCAATACCAAATTTCCACCTCCTGTCATTCAAATCACGGGAGATGAATAAAATATTTTTTAATATCAATCTAGGGGGTGTTCGCGGATTTCACTATTCACTTCCACAACAAAAACTCTCTGGGATCCCTATTTCTTCTCATCTCCACCACTGATAGCCACATCAATTCTTCAGGTAAAACAGTTCTCAACCATGGTCGGAGCTAATTTGGAACACGATAATGCTCAATCCAGCATCATGAGTAGTTGATCACTGTGATTCTTCCTCGAAGCGAAGCTAAACCCAAATCCATGCACTAAAAGGAGAAGCTCATTCAGATTTGTTGTTCTTATTTGATTCTGAATTCTTATAATTGTGCAAGTTATGCAGCCATAAGACAGAGTCGATTTTGAGCTATGAATTTTGTATTGTGTAGATGAATCCCTGAACCTGATTTGAGTTTTATAGAAACAATGATATGTTTGCATGAAATCAGTTGATGGATTGTGTTCTCTATATTCAAGTAGATTTAATAATGTGTGTTGATTCTAGTTGCATCAGTTTATGTGATTGATTCGAAAGATTTCATAAGCAATAAGCAGTAGCTGTTATTACAAAGAAGTCAGATCTATTGTGCATTATTCTCTATGAATGAATAGCATAGCCTCCCTCGTCAACTGCTCTTTATATGTTATTCTAGTTGATTAACTATGGGAACAGAATACTAGGTGACTGACACAGTGAGCTTCATAAATGATAATTGGATAAAGAGGGCCAAGTAGAACTTCTAGGAAGGGTTATCTCATTATTGTGTCAAACCATCATCACTTTACTCTTATCATATTGCCATGATTACAATCAGAAAATTATATAAAAAGAAAATTAGGATTAGTTTCATAGCAGACATAATTCAAATAATTCTCCACAACTGCACATTACTTATTGCGGCTTGTAAGTTTGCTAGGAATTATAACAACGGTTAGGTTCCTTAGAGAAGAATGACCTAGGCTAGTTCTCACTTTACTATAGTAGCTTAGTATTTGTTTGGTAGAGTTAACAACAAGCTTTATCACAGAGCTGAGTGGTTGGTAGAATATGTTGAATAATTTTCACTGTAACAACTTAATTCTAGGAGGCAATAGAGATTTCCAAATCATTTGACAAGTTGCATTATCAAATTGTCTAGATTGAGCCATTGTTGATTGGATCAGACGATAACCATCTCGAATAGAATATATCCATAATTATTCCCAGACCATCTAATAATATTTGGAGATCTTGAAACAGGAACTGAATATGTTGCAAATTGATGAACTATCTCCTTGGGGTAGAGTGAGGAAATGAGTTGATAATTCCAATTTCCTTTGGAGTGTATCATAAGGTCAAACACCCTTAGCGAAGGATACACCAAGCCAAACTATTGCAATAGCCACTAAGGCCTACTATCTAATTGGATTGAAGAACCCTTACCAACCTGCCAGGTAAGATTATCAACAACCACAGCTCTAGTCTTAAGGATATGCTTCCAAACGGTTGAGCTATTATATCAGGTTTAAAGACATAATTATGCTCAGGATCTAAATATTTTTCCAACATCAGTCTACTAAGAAGGGAAGATCTATCAGAGATCACTAGCTGCAAATGCCTAGCTAATGGTGTAGAATTGAACCCCTCCAACTGAATAATTTGTAAGCCTCCATTGACTATGGGTAGACACAATTCTTCCCATCGAAGAAGATGAGTATTGTTGGAGGTATCAGACCATCCCTAGAAAAACAATTTTCCATCTTCATTGATATGGTATGGCACAACTAACGAGAAAACTTTATACAGGAGAAGGGGTAAACCAATAAGGATGATAAAGAGTGCTTAATTAACATCAACCTACCTACTTGAGAAAGTAGGTGACTTTTTTATCCCGCTAGTCTCTTGTCAAGTTTTTCTAAAACCTCATGATACTTCTATTTGTCTGATTTTGGATCATCAATATAAGTACCCAAGTATTTCCCCAAGCACAAGTGAAACCTAATTCCAAGTATATCTGACAATTTCCTCTTCATCTAATGAGAAACCGATGGGTTACACACCAAGCTCGATTTCTAACAATTAATATGTTGTCTTGATATGACAAAGTACCTCTTTAGTAACGCCTTAACCACATAATAATCATCTTCCATAACATGACAAAAGAGAAGTGTATCAGTGGCATACATGAGATAGTTAAAGGCATTACATCACGAGAAACATATATGCCTCTCTACCAGTTATAGTTTTCCGCTTGATGGATCATGAAGGACAATACATTCACACAAAGCAAGAAGAGGTAGGGAGAAAGAGGACCCCCTGTCTAAGTCCCCGAAGAGGTGTGAAAGGAGTTCTTGGAGATTTGTTAAGGATTACATGATAGGAGACAGTTGAGATACATTGCATGATTATCTAAACCACCCAATGAGGAAACTCCATTCTCTCAATAACTTTCTAAAGAAAAGGCCACGACACCTTATCATATGCCCTGCAATATCTAATATAATTGCACACCAACCATCCTTGCTTTTATGGGTGCTCTGAATTTTTGCCATACACTCCGAAACCAGAATAAGATTGTTAGTAATCAGTCTGCCTTTAATAAAAGCATTTTGATTGGGGGTAGTGAGAGCACCCAGGATCTCCTTCAACTGATTAAATATAATTATGGAGAGCAACATATAAATCACATTACAAAGATTGATAGGCCAGAAATCCTTGAAAGTTTTAGGGTTATGACATTTAGGGACAAGCACAATAAAGGATCTATTTAACTCTGAGTCTGCCGAAAGGCCTAATAAACGATCTCAATTATGTCTTGCTTTAGAAAGGACCAAAACTTATGATAGAATCTTAAATGAAATCCATTTGGGCCTAGTGCACTATCTGCCTTCATTTCAAAGACAACCCTCTCAATTTCCTGAATCGTCACCAGACAATTTATAAAGATAATTTGCTGAGGAGATAGTTTTGGCAAGTTTATATTACTTAACATTTGATCAACTCAAAGAGCATCCAAAGACCCTGGATCTTTATATAATTGCTTGAAATAATTTGTGGCTTCCATATGAATAGAATCCCGATCTTCAAGCCAATTGCCTTGTTCAATCTTAATACGAACTATCATTTTTGACATTTTTCATTAAGAAAAGAAACATGTTGCTCTTCCACATATGATAAACTTTCCCTATTGTGCCAAAATTAAAGTTCATTTGCCAAATCCTGTATGTTGGAGGAAACTTGGCCAATTGACAATTTATTCCATGAATGAGAGCTTTATGAATACATTTAAGCATAACATTGGCTTTAAAAGCCCAAGATCCATGAATGTCTTTAGTCCTTTTTTTTAACAATTTCCTGACATTGAGGGAAATAGAACCAAAAGTTTTCAAACTTGAATAACTTAATCCTCTTCTTTTCCCAGTGAGTTTGAAATAATATTGGAGAGTGGTCTGATGCAACTATTGGTAACACTTAGAGCATTGATGCTGAAAAATATTGCAACCAAAGAGAATTACAACTAAAAAAAGCCCCCTTACAACTAGAAGAATCCACAATAAAAGCATTAGAAAATGCGAACCTACTAAGTGAGTGTTTGGGGCTGTGATTCAGCCCATCAATCATGCGATTTTTAGCCATAAGCCTGATATACAAAAGCCATTTTTTTTTGAGTGTTTGATTCAGTGATTTACCTTGAGAGCTTTTGAAATGTTAAGCATCGTTTACCAAAAATAAAGATGTGGAGCTTATTGCAACTGCTTATTGTTACCATTAAAATGCAATAATTCTGACCCCACCTAATATTTTATTCTTCTCTTCCTCTCACCTACATCGATCTCTTCCTCCACTCTCCTCGAGCGATCTCTGTCTCTGCTCTAGTCTCGGCCTCTCGGAGTTGTCTTCCCTTTCTCGGCATCCACCCAATCTTCAACCTGAAGAGCTTCTTCATCTTTACCTTGGATCCATCTTCATCTTCGAGTTGTCTGCATGTTTGATTTGTCCTACGGGTGCTTCGGCGTCTTCATCTTCACCTTGGCCAATTACCAAACGGCTTTTTGCCTTCTTTCTTCAATAAATTTTACTCCTCTAAGCTTTTCCAACACCTTCATTCAGCACTGCCTTGAGTCTCCCATAGATATTAGGAAGAAAGCTATAGAGAGAGATAGACAAAGAGAGGAAGGAAGAAGAAGAAGAAATGGGTAAGGAAGAGGAAGCTCCTTTACTAGTAAAGAGTGGTGAAGAAGATAACAATGGTGTTGTGGTTTCATCGTCTTCTGACCATAGTACGTTTACTAAGAGTTGAAGACGGTGAGCTCCATGGCTGCTCCAATGGTGGCCGTTACCATATCTCAGTATCTTATGCAACTCGTGTCGATGATAATGGTAGGGCACATTGGGAAACTCGCTCTCTCCAGCGTCGCAATCACAACTTCTTTTGTTGAAGTCACGGGATTCAGTGTTCTTGTAAGTCCTCTTAGTTCTCGTTTTGTGATTTTATACAGTTTTTCTGATTTTTCTAGATTTTGATTTGATTTCTCTTTTAGCTAAAGTTAAAATCCACTCACTGATTTTTCTAGGGACAAAGCCACTCGATGCAAAATGTTAGGATTTAATGCTAATCCTGTGGCTGTGTCACATGAGAAAAAGTATCAATGGGTCTTTTTACTTTGATTCTTAGTCGATTCACTTTATTTTAGAGCTGATTTTATCTTCTTCTTTTTTTTAGTTTATTAATGATGATGTGCTTTACATCAGTTTCATTGTGGGCTTGTCTTCCTTCTTCTCTGCCTCTTGATTCAAAGGATCCCTTTCAGCTTAATCCGCTTTTGCCATGATTAAAAATTTGACTATGGCTTTCATAAAAAAATTTACAAGCTGAAGTAAGATTATATGACTGATTTTATATTTCCTTCCCTGCCACTTTTTGCATATATATATTTTTTTCTTGAGGCAAATCTTTCTTGGTCTCTTGGGAGAAGGCACTTGATCTTGAAAAGATAGAATTTGACACTGATACTGTTGTTGAGTCGCATGGAAAACTATACTCGGCAATAATATACAACTATGTTCTTTGAAATCGATCTATTAAATGTTTATCTTTGTTTTGGGGCTAATTCTGTAATATATTTTAAAGATAATCGTAGAATAAGTTTCGATCATGTTGGACAAAGAAAAATCATTTTTGAAATGAAGTCTATAAGGCTTAGTTTGAACCAGCTTAAATGAAAAAAGAGGGAGTTTGTATATTATGCAGATTTCATCACTTTTTGAAGATCACTTTCTTTAGTGGCCAGAAAGAAAAGGGGGGAAAATGAAGATCCTACTGAATTTAGCTGATAAGTACCAATTAATTTTTGTTTCACTTTTGTGCTCTTGTATGTTATATAAGTTTCACTTTTCAGATGCTTCCTTTTAAGTTTGTATATCATGTTGTGTCTGTGCCTGCATCTGTAACACTCCACATTGTCTCAGGTTAATTTTCTAATGATTTACTAGATTCTGAATTTTGTTTCAGATAAGAATGGCTGGTGCATTAGAAACTATGTGGGCAAACTTATGGTGCAGAAGATTTCAAAAAGCTGGGGAACTATACTCGTGCAATAATCTCATTGATGATTCTTTGTATCCCTATATCTGTGGTTAGAGCTGGGAATTAGGGCTGGCCCTAAAGGACCCAGGGTCAGGAAAATTGCAGTTTTTCAAAGCCCGACCTAAGAGCATCAAGGCCAGGGTCGGAAAGTCCTTTTCACAATGTTTAATTATTTTTTCTGTGTATTTTCTTTTAGAGAGATATACAAATTTCTAATTTAACACATAAATGTTGTCAACATTAAAGTTTAAACAAGTCTCTCACAAGAAACAAACACAGTTACTAATGCATAATTAAAAGTAAAATCATGCCTATAATAACTCACATATAAAGAGCAAAGCATAAGAAGGCAAGAAACTAAACACTCTAACCTCTACACAATATTAGTATGACGACTATCATTTTCATCTTCTTCACCACTATCATCAATTTTAAGGACATTTGATTGTGCTTCAATTTGTGTAATAGGCTCTACTTGAGGAGTAAAAATATCAAGGATTTCTGGAAAAGGGGAGACTGGGCAAGGGGCAGGGGCAAAAAAAATTAAAAGGGCCTAATGGGTCGGCCCTTCAGGGCCCTCGGCTCTACAGGGCTGGCCCTTTTAGGCCCGACTTCTTTTAGAGGCTCCAATTTACAAGCCCGGCATGAGAGTTAACAGGGCTTAAACGGGCCGACCCGACGGACTCAGCCCGATTTCCCAGCTCTATCTGTGGTGTGGATATTCATGGATAAAATACTGTTACTATTTGGTCAAGACCCTGAAATTTCTCATGTAGCTAAAGTATACTGCATATACCTCATCCCAACACTGTTTGGATATGGTGTTCTTCAATCACTGGTTCACTACTTCCAGACTCAGTGTATGATCTATCCCATGGTTCTGTGCTTGCATGTTCCTGTGTGTTGGGGTCTCATGTATGGATTGGGAATGGGACACGTTGGAGCAGCATTAGCCATTGATATTTCATATTGGGTGATAGACTCTGCATTTTTTTCATCATTCTATTGATAACAATTAGTTATGTAATATTATTTCATCAAATTGTGTATTTTTTAATTGTCAAATTTCCCAATTTTAACTTTTATAAATTTTTTATAATTTCAAATTTAATTTTTCTCTTACCATTATCACAAAAGTCACTTATGCTTAAGCTAATCTAAATAAGTTTTACTTTTATAAAAGTCATTTATACAACCTCCAATCCAAACATAAATCACATTACACAATATGACTTTTACCCAAAAATAAGATTATAAAAAGTCAAATTCGAAAAAATCATTTTTACAGTCACAACTCCAAAAGTACACTAATAAGTCTCTTACATATTTTACATTGATTTAAAAGAGTTTCACTAAGAAATAAAAAGTATGGGAAATATTTGCAAAAAAGGTTCCTAAGTTGTTGATTACGTAGGGGCCTACTTGGAATGGATAAGGACTTGGGGGATCAAGAGTAGAGCTGGGAATACGGGCCAGCCCGCTGGTTACCGGCTAGCCCGCACCAACCCGCAGTGCGGGCTAGCAAAATGCCAACCCTAACCCACAGCGTGCGGATTGTAAGCCAACCCGTGGGCCCGCATTTTCTTTTTGAAAAAAAAAATTCCTATTTTTTAAAGAGGATTGAAAATATGAGACATATATATATGAGTTATTAAATTTACCTTTCTAGCATCAATCATTTCTCTTATAAAAAATTAAAAACATAATCTACAAATCAAGAGATAAAGTTATCAAATTTGTCAAAGTTTATAAACAAAACATAAACCCATCCTCAAACAACCAAGATATAATAATTTTGTTTAAAGAAGAAGGGAAGAGGCTAAAATTTTTTCTTTTTGGATTGGGAGATACCAAAATAAGAGTGGAAAACTTATAAGTTTTGTAAAATTATTACATGTAAAAAAAATAAAAAATTTTGCTGGCCAACCCGCCAACCCGCAGGCCTGTGCGGCCCACATTTTTACGGGTTAGGATTTTCCCAACCCTAACCCGTCAAAACCAGCGGGCTCGCAGGTTAAGCCTGTGGGTTGGACCCATATTACCGGCTCTAATCAAGAGGATGAGAATGTGTTTGATGTGTGACATTAAGAAAATAGTTTTATTAGTGAACGGTAATTTGATATTTTAATTTAGGCAAAGATTTGGCCATTTGGGTAGATTCATAGGAGTGTTTAAAGGTTGGGTTTGATCTTACGTTAGGCAAAAATCAAACCATAATTAGACTAACTAGTTTAGACAAAAATTGGTAGTTGATTCTCAAAGTTGCTTTGGTTTTTCTAGTTAGTTTTGATTGGTTTAAACAATTTTAAAATAAAGTTTGTTGATATCTAATTAAGTAATGATTTTTCCTTCTTTTAATCTTCATGTTTTATATTGTACATATTATTATTGATATTATTACATAGGATTGTTTATAAGTTTAATAACTTTTTCCTTCTTTTAAGATTTATTCTTTTAATTTTTTTCATCTTACTTTTAAAATAATTTTAATCTTCATAATGTTATGAATATTACAGTATCAAGGGTCCATGCCATAGCCTTTCAAAGAGGTGTTTTTTTAATGGTTAATACATATAAAATCCAAATGTTATATATTGTATAATCATGTTGATTCGTACTTCTGTAATTTTGTTGCAACTCAAGTAAGAATTTAAGGACTTGAGATTTATAAACAGGCATGCATGTGTTGGCAAGCTTGAATGAATAGCACTATTTCCTATATTCTCTCTCAATTCTTTATTTCTCTCTTGTCTTCTATATCTCCCTCATCCTAGATCTCTCTTGTATTTTGGGGAGAATTTCATCATAGTATCACTGTAGACACTTTATTCCAAACCAAATCTAAAAGATTCAAAATATACAGTGAATGTCAACAAAAATTGAATTGAAATTTTGTTTTAATGGTCAATGACTAAGGCATAATTTGCTTTCCTACCGCGAAGAGAAAAGAAAGCCTGCTGAAAATAAAAGTGGATCCTATCCTGTTTTTTTAACTTGTTTTTTCACTTATTTTATATCATAAAATTTATGGCATTTTCAATCATTTTGCTTTTAAATATGTTATTTAATATGCATCCTAATAGGTTTTAGTTTGTCAAGGTGACTTTTTTATAAAAAATAATTCAAACATAAATTATATTACATTAATCAATCTTTAAATTTTATTCTATACTTAAATTTGTAAAAATTAGATGAAATAAAAGTCACTTTTAATATCATTAATTTAAATAGGCCCTAAATTACCTTTTATTTAAAAAATATTCTCCCATGGTTTTTGCCAAAGAATCAACAAAATGCCATTTGGATCCTGCCATGAAACCATGAATTCTGAAATAACGGTGGCGGGAGTTCTTTTTTCCTTCAGCAAATTTCAATTATTGGCCATTGAATTTAATTATGCAATATGCTTTCAGAATCTTTTAAGATTAAAGTGAAATAAAATAGCTAAGTCCTCCCATAATATGGATATTGTATCCTTAATGAACTTTTACCTATCAATTAAGAGGTAGTGTTTGATGAGACTATGCGAGAGGCTAGTCTATCTCTTTGTTATTTTCAATTCAGTTTTCCTCTTTAAAAAAAGATAAAGTAGCTACAATGGTCATATAATAAAAATTGGCAAAATTGCCCATAAACACCTAATTAAAAATTTATTTATCAAATGAGACCTTCTACATATAGAAAAAATTGTTTAAACAAAAGGAAAGATCTTTTATACATGGAGAAAATTGTTTAAACACAAAGGAATATTACATCACGAAGATTGTTTGAACACAAGGAAGATATATTATACATGGGGAAAATTGTTTAAACATAAGGGAAGATCTTTTGCTTATGGGAAATATTTTTTGAATACAAGAGAAGATTTTTACACATAGAGAAAATTGTTTGAACACAAAAAAAGATCGCATAAGGGCAATGTGATTATTTTATTTCCTATTTTATTTCTTTTAAAGTTCCTCGGTATTTCATGCCCCATTTAACAATTAACTGCGTTTAAACAATTTTTTTATGCGCAAAAGATCTTTCTTTGTGTTCAAATAATCTTCCCTATATATAAAAAGTCTCATTTAACAAATAAATTTTTAATCAGATATTTATGAGCAATTTGCCCATAAAAATTCCCTGTATTTATTTATTTTATTGGGATGCTGCTTGCTACTTGGGAGAAAATTCTCTCTAACCACAGTTATATTTCTCCAATTAACCGTTAACTTTATGTCACGTTCGGTAGCATGGAATTGAGAGGGAGGAAGTGGAATTGGAAGTGGATTTCAGTTTTTGGGATGTTTGGTACAATGGAAGTCACTTCCTCATGGAAGTCACTTCCACCAAAAATGGTGGAAGTCACTTCCACCACTCACCCCATGGAAGTGACTTCCACTTCCACTTCTCAGGATCTGTTTCCTCCAGGGTAATGAAACCCGGACCGGACCGGACCGGCCGGTAAACCGGTCCGGTCTGAGTTACCTATTTTAAAAAAAAAATTAAAATTTTTCCTTTAAAATTTCATACTATAAGTCTAAAATTTTCAATTTCTCACCGGTTTGGTCCCGGTTTAGCTCCGGTTTGGCCCCGGTCTAACCCACTGACCCTTAACCCAGTACCCCGACCGGTTCAATACCCGATCCGGGTTTTAATACCTTGGTTTCCTCAATTGCCTTCCTCATTTTTGGTGAAAGGGTATATTGGTAATTTCACATTTTAAATCAACATATTATTTATAAATTATATCTCACTTCCATGGTTATACCAAACACACTTTTAACCCCAATTCCACCTCAATTTCCACTTCCAGTTCCACTTCAATTTCCACTTCCAATTCCATCAAAAACTCTTCCATCATACCAAACCTTGGCTTTGAATTGAAGTCTCTGCTGTTGAAAGTTTCGACCTTTGTCTCCTCCAATGGCGGCTGCCTTCGATGACTTCGGCAACATGTATGACGGTTCGCTGAAACCCACTTTGCTTCGCACCCTTCCCCAAGATTACGAAGCAAATACGGATGGTTATTGTAATGTAAATTGGCGCATTGTTGGTATTTATTTATATAGTTGATTTGAAGATGATGATTGGTTTTTATCAGACGGTATTGACTTATAGGGAAAATTTCAATTGGCTTTCAAGAATGTGACATAATTTCAGTAAACCCAGAAGCTTTTTGAAATCTCATTACATCTTTTGAATCAAAATGAAATTAAGTTTTGGGGTGAAAAGACAATGATATCTTTATTTTATTCATCCTATATCTACATTTGTTTTGTGGATTTCTTTATTTGTCTATTAAATGGCCAAAATGTTTTTAATTCCCTAGTTTCTTTAGAATCTCTTTATTTATCTGGTGAATTTTCATATTTGTCTTGTAAATAACCAAATATTTTTAATTCTCTTGGTTCTTTCAAATCCCTTTATTTGTCTTGTAAATGCTATTTGAAAAAAAATAAAAGAAATTGCTTGTCAAGAATGCAGTTCTAGACCCTGAGCCGTTTTTTCTATATAGTGTTGTTAGAGATCAAATATCAGCTGTAGTTATATATGTTTTCTTTTCCAGCCAGATAAATGTTGGGTAGGAATCTCATTGGTGGGAATTACTTGTCAAGAATGCTGTCTAGTCGTTTTCTGACATCCTACTCTCTGTGGTTCCAGAAATTGCGTCCTTATTTACAGGTTCTGAGCTGTTTTTCTATGAATGCTGCTTCTTTACCCACAATTGTTTTTGAATATTTTTTCTTTGGAGAATTAATGGCAATGCATTCCAGATTTTTCTGCTGGTTCGGGAAATAGATGAATGGAGGCCTAAGTATTATCTTGTAGCTGCTTTATCTTTGATATTCATTTGCTTGTGTCAGGAGAATTGAAAATTCACTTATAGCTCTCTGGCTTAGTTTCTGACTGAGAAGAACGTATATGGATCTCTTTAGGGTGTGGATGTGGCCTTAAGAGCTGATATATTGCACTGGAACTTAATATCTGAACTTGTTACCTTGATAAGAGAGAGTATGTTTCAACTAATAAAGTTGCAATTCAATGGATCTACAAGAGCTGTGGTACCCAAAAGTACTGAGGAACTCGTACGATCAAGTCGATGTCTGTTATCACTTGAAAAGTTTATTAGGCAACTACCAAAAACTGGCTGAGATGTGGTCTCTTTATCATACATAGCTTCTATACTTGAAGCTTAATTCAATACCTCTTTAAGCTATGCACTAACTGAACTGCTTAGGTCCCCTGTTGGGGATCAGCATTGTGGGAAAATATCGAGAGAGAAATGTAGGAAAATATCAAGTTACATGTTCTTTAATTAAAGCAGTCACCAGAAAAATCTCATGTTGTGAGGCTGAATTCTTTACTGTGTATACATTGGTGTTTGCTGTCGACATGTTAAGTAGACTACTCTCATAATTGGCATTAGCTAATTGAATCCTTAGAGCATAGTTATTGATGGGTTATAGAGGCTTTTGGAGCCACAACGCATGGCATGTTGTGTGGTGTGTGACAACATTATAGTGCAGCACACATATATGAGAACTCATTTTTTAAACCTAATTTGCAACATCTCCAGCGTAACACTTTTCATAATGCAGTTTTTTTTTTTAAGGATAAATTACAAATGACATTCCCTAGATTTTGGACTCACTGAAATTTATCAATTTATTCATAGATTTATAATCATAAGACGCATACATGAAGTCTTTCTTCCCACACAATCTGACCTCTAACAGAAACTGAGATGCTCTTTCAACTTCTGGAAAAGCTTTCCCTTTAAGGTTGATGATGGATAGAAAAGAAATAAAAGCAATGTTAAAGTGAGATTTTTTCAGAAACAGAGTAAGAGAAATTGAATAGAGCAGAGATGTAGGGGCTGTTTGATTTTGCTTTTTAAAACTTTTTTTTTTTTGGATAGTTGTTTTGAAAAATTTGTTTTTGAAGTGACGTAGCGATACGGTCGTGGGGGGTGACATGGCGGTAGTCGTCACAAGTAGTGTAGTATCGATAGTAGATAAGTGACTCTTTTTTTGAAGTTTTAAAACTTGTTTCCAAAAACTGTTTCTGAGAATAAAAAAACTAAGAATAGAATCAAACAAGCCCTTAGTATACCTGTGATTTAATGTAAACACAAGGTGCTCCTAAATTGTTATTCATTAGCGTAGAGACGAAGAGAGAGATATTAGAGATGTTGAGGCTGTGACGGAGATGTTGAGGCTGTTAGAGACACATTTAGGCATGAGGGCTAGTGAGTGTTAGAGAAGAATAAAATTCTCTTATTGATTGTCATGGAATTGATTAGGCATGACGTAACCTAGTGGTTTTTGGCATCCCAGACAATATAAGTACTCAGAGGACCACTGAATGTAGTTATTTACATTGAGCTTATGTTTAGTCATTCTTACTGGATATGATTTGTTGGAATTATTAAGAAGATGCAAGCCACTAGATTTAGAGTCCTTAAAGATGTTGGGGTTGCCTTGGGTTGCACCAGAAGATATTCCTTTTAAGGAAATAACAAGTTTTGAATTTATACATAAAATTAGGAGATAAAAGTAGGGAAAGAAAGTATGGCCTCCATCCCATGAAATTTGAGAATGAAGATCGACTATGACATGAAATATAAGACAGCTAATGTCTAGTATATAAACCATAGTTGCTAGCATTAGCATGTTTGTTTCAGCGATCAGATTGCTTATAAGTTGCTTTTCACGTAGATCGAGACGCAACTCCTCTCACATACTTACCTCGTATACCGTAAATTACGATTGAAAAGCAACTTTTAAGCATTTCAATCGCTCAACCAAACGAACACATAATTATCAAGTTTCTTAAATTATGAGATTCCTTGTTCTTAATTGCTTGCTAAATTTTAAAATTATATATGGGATTTTTGTTTTGTCTTTTTTTATGGAACAGATTTTGTGATTCTGCAGTCAGTAGGCCAGCTAAAATAAATCCATGATTTGTTGTTCTCTGAAAAGCATTTCGTTTTCACTTGATAATGGTCTAAATCAATTAGTACAACAATCTGTCAGCACCTGAGGGCAAACTTTTTCGTTTTTTTTTTTTCTTTTTTGCCTTGAGGCGTCTAAGAGTTTCTGCATGAAACTGTGATGGAATTAACAATTTCTGTTGCTTAATTTTGTACTCTCCTTTTAGTAGATCAATAATACCCACACAAGTCCTGTTGCTGGTAAGTTTAGTGGTTCCTCATTTGAAATAACTGTCAGCCGCCTCTAAATATTTTCTTTTCAATGTTAGGTTGATTGCATTTCCTGATGTTATGTGAGATTGGTCTTCCTGTGCGGGGAAAGTCATTCAGCCACTCTTGGACCTGTTGAACGATGACAACTCTGAGGCTATATGGGTAAGTAGCATAATTTTGAAGATTATGAAATACTCCTTCCTCTTCAGATAATTGAATAAGCAATCCAAAATTTTATAATAATGATTGAGAGATTCTTGATTTGAAGTGGGTTTGTTCTTGGCAAAAAAGAACGTGGATTTTTCTTACATTAGTCTTGGGCTGTAGTTATCTTAAGCTTAAAAAGATGTTCCATTTGTTATGATACAAGCAATAATTGGTTCACCAAAATGAAGAAAGAAAACACACACACTAACACAAACAACAAAATGACTTTAGTGAGGCCGACTTCATAAATCACATGACACTATCATACTCTTTCAACAATACACACGCTCAAAAAGAAAGTGCATGGGTAATTGTCAAGAAATGAAACATGATTTGCTCTTAAAACTTGAAAGCTGAGAAAGTAAATGCTTATCGCATGTCCCGGGCTTACTAAATGATGACACGCCTTTGAATATAAATATGCTTATCGTATGGCCTATGTTCTTGCTGCTTGATTTTGTTTGTCAGTTTCTATATATCTGCTTTGTTGTCCATTTCTGAGATTCATTTATTATCGGAGTTGTGTTGCATGCAGGAGGGTGCACTTCATTTATTATGTACCATAATAACTTCTTTGCCAATTTCTTCGTTACATTTTATTTGAAGTGTGAAACTGCTAAACAACATTGTTTATGGGTTTACTTGCTAATCAGAAATTTGTTCCTCAGACAAATTTTACTAATTTCTTATATAAGGAGTTCTTTAACGAAGAATTCTAACCAAAAGAACTTCGTTATGAGAAGATAATCCTAACAATAGCATCTCTCTTTAAAAGTTTGATAAGTGTAGAAATTCAGGGGCATTGGTGCTTTGAGTGGTTTGAACAAAGAAGGAATACATATGTAGGGAGCGGGACTCCTAATCAATCCTACTGACTTAGCTAACTTAAAATCTAAAATAAATTATAGTTACAACTAATAATGACTTAGCTAACTTAAGATTGCAATTATTTTAGTTAAAAATAAATTAGGATTATAATTTGTTTTGAAAACATTAAAACTGGCAAGTCATGTTCCAAAGTTGATGGGACAGTCAGCATGGAAAGCCACGTGGCTAAACAAAAAGAAACAGAAATACGTACCACAAAAGAAACAAAAATTAAAATGCTTTGCTTAAAAGACAGAACACCAAAAATGTTGCTGGGGCGGCAAAACAACGAATGGGAGGTCTTAGCTGCAGTTTAGGACTTTTCCTCATTACTCAGTGACTCATCCACCTTTGGTATTTTGTCTTCCAGTGATGCTTCTTTCCATTAATGTCTTGAGGAACCCACCTAGATTTTTAATGTTGGAGACTGATTTTTCTTTTATATTGTTGCCTTGAGCTGTGGCTAATGCACAAACAGTTGTCCCTTCAAGAAAATTGCATTGTTTTGATACATTGGCATGCCTGTGTGTTGAGAATGCCAAACACTCGCTTATGGATTTCATTTTTTTTTTTTCTGTATATAATGATTTCATTTTATTTTAGGGAAGAATGTCATTTAGGTCTCATCCAAGAGAAATAATATCAGAAAAGTCCTCATTGACAAGTGAAAGAGCTACCATTGACAAATTATGAGACTTATTTCCTTTGGTTGAGATCTAAATGATATTCTCCCTTTATTTTATTGTGTATCTAGCAGTGTCTATCTTAAATCTTCATTGATCCATGTTCATAAATCTCTCTTAAATCTATCTAGTTAAATTCTTAGTCCAGATTTGTTTGAGAGAATCCACAGTATCTCGATCTCTTTAAGCTTATGGACTAGTATATGTTTAGCCTAGTCACTTGTTGAGAATAAGATCGATGGATACCGAAAAAGGGAAGAAGAACTGTGTGAATAAAGACGGAAAACTAAAATGCTCTGTGAAAGAGGGATAGCAAGTATCTCACTAATCTCTCTAAAACAGCCCCGGAGGATCTCCAAGTGTTTAGTAAACTCTCTGAATATTCGATGCTTTATTAAGTAGGCAAGAAGCCAAATTTATAGAAGTATAGAGAGATAAAAATCTAATTCAAAATTCAAACTAGGAAATCCAAATAATATCTAAAATACTATAATAATATCTAAAATCCTTATTCAAACTAAGAAATCCAAATAATATCTAAAATGCTAAAATAATATCTAAAATCCTACTTGTGGGTATTCCACTTATTTAAAATAATGTTGCTGAAATCTGAAAAAATAATAAATATTACTAATTAGTTCCTAATTAGTCTTGAGACGCTTATTTTTTTTGGAATAAATCAGCCCATAATGATTTGGGCTCCTATCATTTCTCCCCCCTTGGAAAGTTGACTTGTCCGCAAGTCGAAAAGAGGGAAACTAGGCTGCCACGAGATCATATTCCTCCCATGTAGCCTCCTCCGGAGGGCGTTGGGTCCATTCGATGAGTAACTCCAGCCGGTTATCAGGGGTCCAGCGCTGTTGCACGACATTAGAGGGAGTAAGAAGCAACTCCATATCGGCAGAAATTGGTAGAAAGGGAGGAGGGGTGGCAGCGAGTGGTCGATGTGCAGGGCGAAGCTGAGCAATGTGGAAGACAGGATGTATTTTGGCAGTTGAAGGGTGTTTTAGTTCATATGCCACCTTGCCAAGGATCGTTGGCGATAAGGCTGTAGTTTAAGCCAAACCACGTCCCCAGGAGCAAATTCAAGATCTCGTCTGTGTTGATCAGCATGCAACTTCATGCGGTGTTGCGCCTTGAGTAAGTTTCCCTTCAAAACTCGTAACATTGCGTCACGGGTTTCAAGTTGTTCTTCTAATTCAGCCACTCGAGTCTCACCTCATACGTAAGGAAGAAGGGACGGGGGGTCCTGACCATAGACCAATTTGAACGGAGTGGTGTTGGCAGCGACATGATACCCTGTATTTAAGGAGAATTCTGCCCAACAGAGGAACTTACTCCATTGTCGTGGTTGTTCATGCACAAAACAACGTTAGTAGGTTTCGAGGCATCAGTTGACCACCTCTGTTTGTTCGTCGAATTGAGGGTGGTAAGCTGTGCTCATGTTTAAGCGAGTTTGGCTTAGACGGAACAACTCTTGCCAGAATTGACTGAGGAAGAGAGGATCCCTATCTGAAACAATAGACCTTGGCATGCCGTGTAAACAAACTATTTCCTGGCAGAAAGCACTGGCGATGGATTTAGCGGTATAGGGATGGGAAAGAGCAATGAAATGACTGTACTTACTGAGGGGACTGACCACCACCAAGATGACATCGAACCCTTTCGATTTCGGTAGGCCGGTAATGAAATCAAGAGATATATCCTTCCAAGTCCACTCAGGGATGGGAAAAGGCTGTAGAAGGCCTGCCGGTGCCAAGGTCAGATACTAGTTTTGTTGACAAGTAGGGCAGCGTTGGATGTAATGCTTGACGTCATGTTTCATTCCTCTCCAATACAGTTGCGCAATTAATCGGCGCAGGGTTTTTAGGTAACCACCGTGGCCCCCAGTTGGAGTAGAGTGTGCTTCCGCCAATAGCTTGTCACAGAGATGAACTTGATTGGGAATCACTAATCTTGACTTATAGAACAGGCGTCCATTAGAAAAATGGAAATGGGGGTGTTGACCCGGGTGCGTTTGCAATTCTGTTATCTTTTCCCTTGTTTCAGGATCATCCAAAAGGGCCTGGGGCAGGTGATCGAATTCACGTGACAGGGAATAGCAATTGGAAAAAACCCACGTGCAGGGGGCGGCGAGAGAGGGAGTCTGCTGCTGCATTTTCTCTGCCAGGTTTGTAGTGGATGGTAAAATCAAAGGGAAGAAGTTTTACCATGAGTCTTTGTTAGGATGTGGTCACAATTTTCTGATCCAGCAAGTGCTTCAAACTGTGATGATCTGTTTGCACATAAAAATGGTGCCCAAGCAGATAGTGGCGTCATTTTTAAAGAGAAAGCACCAAGGCAAGCAACTCGCGATTGTAAGTGGATTTATAGCGGTTGGAAAAATAGAACCCTTTGCTGAAATAATAGCTTGGAAGGTGGCAGGGGCGTTAGTAAGTCCAAAAGGCATGACAACGAACTCATAGTGCCCCGAGTGTGTTCTAAATGTAGTTTTATGAACATCCGAGGGCAACACATGAATTTGGTGATACCCAGAGCGCAAGTCAATCTTAGAGAAGTATTTAGCACCATGCAATTCATCTAACAGCTCATCAATGTTAGGTATGGGATACTTATCTGGAACCGTGATTTTGTTGAGGCATCGGTAGTCCACGCATAAACTCCAAGTGCTATCTTTCTTACTAACCAAGATTACCGGGCTTGCAAAAGGGCTGGAACTAGGACGGATAAAGCCTCTGTTTAACAAAGTTTGTACCTGAGATTCAATTTCATCTTTTTGAAAGTGGGGATAATGGTAAGGCCTCAAGTTTGGTGGAGATGCTCCCGGTAGCAGAGAAATGGTGTGATAATGCCCACGGGGTGGGGGCAAGGTAGTAGGTTCTTCGAATACAATAGAATAGTCATGAAAAATTTGATCGACGTCGAGAGCCGAACGTTTTAGTGTTTCAGTTTGGTGGAACTTAAGGCTTTGAAGAGAGACCCAAGGTGCCGCCATTGGGGGTTCGCCTTGCAGTTTATATTTCTTTTCCTCGACCCAGAATATCATGAACATGTCATTCCAATTTGCTTGTACTGTATTTAAAGATGCTAGCCATATAATTCTCAACACTAAATCAGATCCTGCTAAGGAAAAGGGGTAGAAGTCCTGTTTAATGATTAAACTTGGTAATTGGACCTTTAAATTTTTGCACATCTGATTGCAACGAATAATGCTACCATCCCCAATTTGAACGCCAAAAGGGGCTACTGCACTTGTGGATATACCGAGTTCCCTTATCAAAGTAGTTGAAATAAAATTGTGGGTGGACCCACTATCAACTAACAAAAATACCTGTCGTGATTGTAGGGAACCTTTTAACTGCATGGTAGAAGCCGACGGTGTGCCAAGAATGGCATTGAAAGCAACCTCTGTGTCTGCCTCTTCTTCTGGGTCAATGTCGACGATATGTTCAAAGGGCTCAGAGATTGGATTGCCGTCATCGTCGACCTCCATTAAGGAAAAAGAGGCACTGCATCTATGACCCGGACGGAAAGGTTCAGCATACTTGTAACACAGTCCTTTATCACGTCGTTGCTGACGTTCTGAGTCCGTGGAAGACACACGACCAGAGTGGGGAGGTGTGGATGACGAAGAAGAGTTCAACGCAGGGTACTTACTAGTATTCTGAGTTGAGAATGTGAGGTTTCTGTGTGGAGTGTGAGTCATGAGCTTGTTGGCCTTGGTATTAAGATGAGGGAACATTGGATTTGGACCCACGTGTGAAAGCCGATTTTTTCTCAAATTCAAGGGCCAGACTAGCAACTCTATACACACTCCTTGGTTTGTGAAGGCATACGTCCGTTCGTAATTCTTCCTTGAGTCTGTTCATGAAAACACCAAGAAGGCAGTGCTCTGGCCAATTCAATACAAGGGCAACTCGCAGTGCCCATTCCTTCCTGTATTCTTGCACCGAACCTGTCTTTCGAATGCCGCATAGATTCTCGTCAGGATTAAGATATTCTGGCGGCCCATAGTACTCCTGAAAGGCCTTAACCAGATAATTTGTCTATGCGCTGTGAGTTGAGCTAAGAAAAAAGATCCAGCGCATCTCCTTCCAAATATACGGTAGCCACGTCAACTTTGTTATCCTCCGGTGTGTTGTAAAACTGAAAGAATTTTTCAGCTTTCAAAACCCAGCCTCTTGGGTTGCCCCCGTCGAACTTTGGAAAGTCTAGTTTAGTGTACGGTGTATGTGGATTGCGCCAAGATGCATCAGAATCGTCATCACTGTCCTCAGTAGAGGTGTGCGATTGCCCTCTGTTTCGGTGTGGCCGCGAGGATGAGATTTCCAACATGTTCACCTTCTCTCTCAACTCGTCGAGAGCTTTGAGCCTTGCGGCGATGGTGGCAAGATGATTAGCGACAGTCGCGACTGAAACGGTTTTGGGCGATGGAGTCGTGTGCGATGATGGATTGGTGTCGGGAGATCGATGGTGCCGCGTGAGAGGACCGTTTTTGAACCATGGGGGATCAGAAATGGCTCTGATGCCAATTTGATGGATATTGAAAAAGGGAAGAAGCACTGTATGAATAAAGATGGGAAAACTAAAATGCTCTATGAAAGAGGGATAGCAAGTATCTCACTAATCTCTCTAAAATAGCCCAGGAGGATCTCCAAGTGTTTAATAAACTCTCTGAATATTCGATGCTTTATTGAGTAGGCAAGAAGCCAAATTTATAGAAGTATAGAGAGATAAAAATCTAATTCAAAATTCAAACTAGGAAATCCAAATAATATCTAAAATACTAAAATAATATCTAAAATCCTTATTCAAACTAAGAAATCCAAATAATATCTAAAATGCTAAAATAATATCTAAAATCTTATTTGTGGATATTCCACTTATTTAAAATAATGTTGTTGAAATCTGAAAAAATAATAAATATTCCTAATTAGTCCTTAGACGCTTATTTTTTTTTTTGGAATAAATCAACCCATAACAATTTGGGCTCCTATCAAAGATGAAACAAAGAAGCATTGTTGAGGCTCTCTCTGTTATTTTCACTCACAAATCTACTCATGCCTGCATGTTTGCTATTGTGCTTGTATTAGAATTTTGTGACCAAGTTCATGATCTCTCTGTCTATGTGCCCTACTTTGTAAATAAATATGGGCATGCTATGTTTGTAAGTTACGAGTCCTTATTTATATAGATTTCCTTGTGTACTTATACGACATGACAACTAGTGAAGCATGATTATTCACTAAATCCCTTGTCAAATTTTGATGAACTGATGAGTATTATGGATTTATGAAGGTTGAATCTGCCATAGCTTCAAAACTTTTCTCTAGCGGATGTAGTCATAATATTTTGAAGGCAATGCGCTTTCTTTTTCATGATTGTCTCACATCAGTAACCAGAATCTGGACTTCCTACTCTACTTGGCCTAGTGTTCACAATTCTCTTATACTAGGAAGTCATTATTACCTCCCAGACTTAGGCTGCTGATGTGGAAGATTGTCCGATGTATCTTACCAGCGACTCATTTGCGAAAAATAGGCATTTAACTGCTTTTGAGGAATATGGATTACTCCCCATCAAGTTATCATATACAAATCCCATGTCAAAATTTTTAACTTCTTTTAAGCAATCCCATGTCAAAATATTTAGAGACCAATAATGTCCAATGGTGCCTGTCTTATCTATTACAATAGGTATGTACTTTATTACAAAACTTTGTAAGTTATCCTTTACCATTGTGAAGGCATAATTATACTTCATCAAAACAAGGAAGGTGGGTATAGTTGTAGAAGTGGACTAACTGTTAGACATGTCAAACTCCAACATACAAAATTCCATACCTGAAAACAATACCTTCAGAGATTGAAATACCATAAAATAATGGCGAACCTTCATGAAATCAATGTGGGTAGGGCACTGTGTCTCACAGGCGAGTTCTATAGTTTTCTTCTATTTACTTTTTCATTTTGAAGGATGCCATACCATTGGATTCCCTTTTATCTAAGGAACTTTGTTCACTTTGTTGGAGAACTAACTGTAAGTAATCAGGTGATCTTATTCTGAGTTATGTCTTATGTTATACTTGGTGTTTTTCATCCTGTAAGTTGCTCATTGCCTGGCATTACTTCCCAAAGTGAGAGGGGATGGAGAAAGTTGGTCTGTTGTGATGCAGAAAATTGTGGTGGTAATAAATGGTCAATTAAATAATGTCTTCCAAGGTCTAGAAGAAGGTTGATGTTAGTCTTATCTGTTTAATGGGGTCCAATTTTAAGAGCAGTAGGTGATCATCATCTTGAATGTGTTGCAGATGCCAAGCAGAATGAGGTTATTAGATTGTTAGGTCTGCCAGGAAAAAAAAGTCTCCAACACATTTAGGAGAATGTATATTGGATGAAGAAGCTAGTAACAAAGCAATCATTGGTGTCTATGGTCTCTCCACTTATGTTTTGCTGTTGCACAATGCTTACAAATATTCTGCTAATAAGGTACTGTTAAATCCCTTAATATTTATAAATCTCAATGACTTTAAGCCAAGCTGAACCTTTTTTATTATGTGGTTTCTCTCTATTTTTACTGTTCATATGAACAGTAACGACTCTAACACATGCTACGGGCTCCATGCAAAATATCTATATGATATTATTTTTAAATGTTAAAATTTCAAAATTTGCAATTCCCTCCTATTTTATACTACCCTTTTTCTAATTCATTTTTTACTTTTCCTTATCCCGAGGCATCTTTCCCTTCATCCCTCTATTTACAACAATAATCCTCGTTCACTCCCCATTTCAATTTTACGCCACCATCTACCTCAACCTTACATTGCAGGTGCGATCCACAGGCGAACTTGTGTAAAC